>CM019150.1:195095861-195540695 GCA_009733165.1 Naja naja | reverse complement strand
TTGAAGATATTCTCTCTTTATCCTTGCATCCAAATGAACTTCATTGTCATCTTATTCAATTCCATGAAAAATTTCTTATTTGTTAGTATTGGAATAGTCTGGAACAGAAATAAAACTTTGGGAAGAATATTCATTTTAATTGTTGCAATCCTCCTAGAAGGATATTTGCAATTTATTCAATTTTCTAGATCCTTTTTGATTAAAATTTTTATGTAATTATCCTCCCACAGCATCATTGTTCTTGCCTTATCCAAATTCCTAGATATCTTATTTTATTTACTATTTGTAATCCCATAATCTCTTCAAGCCTCTTTTGTTTAGAGATTGTCATATTTTAACTAACAATTTGGTTTTCCCCTGTTTACCTTTAAGCCTGCTAATTCCCAAAATCATTTATTTCTTTCATTAATCGGCCCTGTCTCTAGAGGTTCTTCTATTATAATGTAGATCTGCAAATGCCTGTGTTTTATATTCTTGATTTCTAATTTTGCTCCTCTTATATTTTCATTTCCCCTAATTCTGGTTAATAATGTTTCTAGGACTGTAATGAATAATAGTGGTGATAGTGGACAGCCTTGTCTAACCCCTTTCTATTTTAAACATTTTAGTGGTCACCATTTACTAATATCTTTTTGGGTATCATATATTGCATTTATCATTCTTTCAAAATTTGTCCAAATTTCATTTTATTAAATTGTTGTTTCATAAAGTCCCAGTTCAAATTGTCAAATGCCTTCTGTGCATCTAAAAGATTAGAGCCATTTGATTGCTTGGGTGGCATTCATAATATTCTAGTATATTTATTATTATTCTTATATTATGTCTAATCTGTCTTCTCGGTAAAATCCATTTTGGTCTGTGTTAATTTTCCCACTAATAATTCCTTTTAATCTTTGTGCCATAATTGTCATGAAAATTTTATAGTCAGTATTTAAAAGCGATATTGGTCTATAATTTTTAATTTGATTACTGTTTGAATCTTCTTTGGGTATGAGTGTTATATATGCCTCCTTCCAAGAATTGGGAATTTTAGCTTTACACAATGCTTCATTACATACTTCTAAGAAAGTATTATTTAGTATGTCTCCCATCTTTTTAATATTCACTTGGATAACCATCTGGACCTGGTGTTTTATTATTTTTTGCTTCTGAATTGCATTCTTTAATTCATCTATTGTTATCTCTTTATTTAACAGATCTCTTTCTTCATCAGTAAGTTCCTGTATATTTCCTTCCGCAAGTATTCTTTTATTTTAAACACTTCTACCTTTTCTTGTTTATATAATTCCTCAGTATTTTCTTGCAATTTCTTTCTTTTTCCAGATCAACCTCAAGATCTCCATTTTCATTCTCTAAATATTGTATCGTTCTTTTCTTTTCCTCTTTCCTCAATTTGTATGCTAACCATCTCCCGGTTTATTTGCATATTCAAAGTAATTTTGTTTTTGTGTAAGTTTCTGAGGAGTTCCTCTTGCTCCAGTATATTAAGTTCATGTTTTTTGATTAATGCATCTTTGGTTTGCTCACTATCTGGTCCTCTCTTTTTGTTTATTCTCTAATTTTGCAATTTCTTTTATTAATTCATCTTGTTTCTTCCATCTTTCCTTGTTTCTATTTGATAGATATGCAATTGATATTCCCCTGGTATAAGCTTTAATTGTATCCCACATGTTTGTAGGGATGTATCTTCTTTTATTAAAATTATAAAAATTATTAATTCCTCTCTAATTTTTGCAAATATTTTTCTTTCAGGATCTGAGAATTTAGTGACCATCTTAGTTCTCTCCTTCCCCTTCTTTCCAAATTAAGGACATTGGATTATGGTCAGCCCATATATTTGTTAAGATTTTTGTATCAAAGATTTCTTTATTTAATTCACTATTTATCCAAATCATATCTATTTCAGGATTTGTGGGCTGGAGTGGAAAGTATACTGTGTACTTTGGTTCCTTTTCCTCCATATATCTTCCAATCAAATTCATCTGCCATTTCAAAAATATTTTGGTAACATATTTAAGCTTTTGATATTGTTTACATTCCGATTCATAATCTTGCCTATTATCAGATATTGCGTTGTAATCCCCATCAGACAAATCCTTGGGTTGCCAATTTCTATCAGTTTCTCGTATAACTTTTTGTAAAATTCTTTTGAGATTTTGTTTGGTACATAGATTCCAACAACTAAAGTTTTCTTATTATCTATTTCTACCATTAATATTCTTCCCTCTGTATCATTATATATCGATTTTGCATTCAAATCTTCTTTTATGTAAAATACTACTCCTCTTTTTCTTTCCACTGCTAAAGCCATAAATGCTTTTCAAGTTTTCTGTTCTCAAGATACCTTTTGTCCTGTTCTTTTATGTGGACTTCTTGCAAACATATTATCCCATTGTTGTTTTCCAATCTACAAATATCTTTTCCTTTATTTGGACTATTTAGTCCATTGATGTTCATTGATATTAGTTTTATTCCTTCCCATTTGATCTCCTCTTCTCACTAATATTACGTTTTGCCTATTGTCTGACTTCTAGTCTTCCTCCCACCTCCTCTCTCCTTCCTTCTTCCACGGGCATTGGTTCTCTGTCCCCCTCCTTCCTCTCCCTTCTCTCCTCTTCACTCCCGTGGACTCTTAAATCTTCCTGGCTTGCATTCTCTGACTCTTCTCTGCTGCTCAATTCCTCCACTAATCCTCCTGTTTGTTAGTAAATCTTTGAGCCTTAGCTAAGTTGTCGATTCTAGTTTTCTACCCTCCCATGTTACTAATATCCCTTCTGGGTCGTTCCATCTGAATAGAATGTTTTTGTTTAGATGATTTGTGAGGAATCTATATTCCTTTCTTTGGTCTCGCACTCCTTGGGATCTGCTTTAATATTATAACCTGTCTACCGTTATGTTTTATCGTCTCATCCCTGGTCATTCTATGATTATCTCTCTAACCCTTTTTCTAGCAAATCTGACATGAACCTCCTTGGGAGTCCATGTCTTCTGGCATAAGATGTGTAAACTCTATAAGCTTCATCGATCTCTATTACCATCTGATCCCTATCTTTTTGCAGAATAGCTGCCAATAATTCTGCCATTACCAAAGTCAAGTTTTCCCCTCTTTCCTCTTGTATGTTCTGGAACCTTAAGTAATATGAGGCTCTGTCCAATTCTAGGAATGTCAGCGCCTCGTTCATTTCCTTATGCTGATCTTTGATTTTCTGTTCTATAGCTTCCACCTTCTTCCCTGTTTGATCCGTTCTTTTTGTCGTTATAATTTTCTCCTCATTTGTCTTTGTTGTCTCCTGCTTCTCTAATTTCCCCTCTAGAGTTTTTAATTCATTTTCATCTCCCCAAATCACTTTTCAATTCTGCTCTCATCTCTTCTCTCTCCTTCTTACTCTCCACGTGATTATTCATCATGGATTCTTGCATCGTCAGCATCATGTTTTGCAACGTCTGTAAAGTATTTTGTATTGTTTGGGTCTGGGTGTTAGCTGGATCAACATCCCTCTATAGTTTTTGGGTGGCAGTGGGGTAGATGGAGTACAGTTGTCACTCCCTTTTCACTGTTTTGGTAATAGTGGAAGTTACTGTTGACATTTCTTTTATAATTTTTGTTGCTCTTTGATAATTCTATTTATATTTCCCCGTCTTATTTCCAATTATCATCTACTAGAGGTCCTCTATTCCGATATTCTCACACAGTCCAGTCTAATCAAGAATAAAAAGCAGAGGCCTAACCTTATTATTATTTTTTTTTCCGTTGGTTTTGAGGTTCAATATTTCACTTAATAATCTTGGAGGGACAGAGAGTGAAATCACATTACATTTCTAGCAAGAAAAATCCAAGAAAGCAGAAATATAAGGAAAAAGAAAGGAAAAAGAGATATCTAAGTATTGCAAGCACGTCAAGTAAAATAGAATGATATACGATATCTAATATATCTCTATAAAAAAAGAAAAAGACAAAGGCAACTATCAGTTCTTGTTGTTCTATAAAAATGGATACTTAATATAAATCACTACTTATCTGTCCACTATATTCTTGTGCTAAGAGTTTAAATCAGTAATCTTATCTTATATATATGAATTAGTAATATAATTAATTAATTAAATATTAAATTTGTAAATAACAAAATACAAAAGTTCTTAACTTCTTATAACACTCTATAATAATATACCAACCCTATAAGCTTTTCCCAGATTAAACTCTAAGTCTAACTATATCTGTATATAAGTATAATATTAAGTAATATAAAGTCGTTTAAAATATATGAAAAGAGGTACAAAATTAAACACAGTGGTATACGTGTAGTAGAACTCCTTCGGTCTTTGGATTGCTATTCTTCACTGGGTTATCCAATTGTCCAAATGTCAATGGCAGCCAGAAGAACAGAAAATGCAATGTCACAATGGTGGAACTTCCTTGATCTTCCTTCCAATTGATTTAAACCGCAGTCCTTGCCTCGAAAAACGTTCTGTTTTCCTTTCTTTTAAAGCAGCAAAAGTTTAAGCAGCAAAGGTTTCCAAGTGTTGATTGATTTGAATTAGTTTTGTAACTTTCCTTTTCTCTGGTTTTGCTAGATACTGCAGTGTTACTCACTTTCTAAAGTAGGTGAAAGTTTGCTTATCTCTTTTCTTTATGCCCTGTCACACCACGGCGTCTTTAACAGTTTTTCAGATTCACAGAGCTCACTTTTCCCTTCTCCTTCCTTTCCCAGCGTTCCCTTCTGGCTGATTTCTCCTTAAATCTTCTGTCACAGTGGCTGCCTCTGCTGGGACTCTATCGCTTCCAGCTGTCCAGTAGCTCTTTCAGCTGCCACCCACTTCGTTTTCCGATCTCTTCCAACCTCAGCCTCACTTTCTCCAGTTGGATGAGATCTCTTCGCCGAGTATTCTCAGTCTTTTCGCAGGACTTTCACTTTCTTAATTAACTTTCTTGATCTCTGGTGGGACTCGTCTTCTGCTTTGTTTTTGTGGGATAGTCACTAAGATTGTGCGCTTTCTTCGCTTTTAAGCAATCCTTTAAACAGTCCCACACAGAGTCTTTTCCAGCTTTCTAACTTCTCACCAAGCTTCTTACTTTCTTTCCGATCAGCAACTCACTTTCAGCTTCCAATGGCCGTCTTGGGCCAGCTCTGGCAGCGCTGGCTTCTTCCACTCTGAACTTGGAACTCTTCTTCGCTGTTTGGGATTGCACTTCCCAAACCAGCTCAAGTTTTCTTCACAAGGGTGTTCGATTTTGACTCACCCTGCCACGAGCTGACTGTTCTAGAGTGGAAAAACCCGAGGTGGGAGAAGGAGAAGTCTCCCTACCTCGCCACACAGTCGTCAAGTTGAAGCGAAAGCCATTTAAGAAGACAATTAACACAAAGATTAATACAAATAAAAGGAAAGGAGGATGGTCAATGAAACTTAAGATAGATTAAAAGGGAACATTTATGAAACTAGGCATGATAGAAAGGTCCAGAAGGATAGAGAGCAGAAAGGTAAAGAGAGAGGATTTAAACTGATGAGAGGGAAGAAAAAGAGGAGAAGGAAAGGAACAAGAACAAAAGATCTGAGAATTATAATAAAAGAACTTTTGCATAGAACAATGGTTAACGATATTTAAAAGGGGGTTCTGCATGAAGAAATGGTAATAGAATATATTGTAATTATAAAAGTCAAAACAATAGGGGTTACTGACAATTTTACTGGTAAAAGGTCACATTTTTCATTTATTCACAAAAAAGCTAAATGATGATTAGATGAATTGAATTAATTGAAATGATCTTAGAAATGCCTAAAATAGATTTAATCAAGATTAGCTATTTTATTATTATTTGGAACTATAAATCAATCTTAGGGGGGGATATGTGTTGCAGAACCGACCGATTAGAGATATATTGTAAGGAGCTTTTCTCCTTTTTCTTTTTCTTTTCTCTATCTTCGTTTTAAAGAGAATGATTATGATTATGCTACTATATTAACCACTGAGGTGTCACTTTCAAAGTAGTAAAAGAGGGGCAAGTCTAGGTTTTTCATTCTTTTTAGTGTTAACATTGAGTGGATTTAGAATTATGGAGAATATGTGATGAAAGGGCAAATCTGTGGATAAAAGAATTCTGTAAATGATGAAAGAGTATTAACAATGTGAAGACAATTAAAGGATAGATATGGATGAACTTTATTTTAATATGATGGGCAAATATATTGTTATTTGTAAGATTTATACATGAAGTTTTTAAAATATATATATATATTTGCAATTAACTTGAAATGAACTGGGGGCTATACAGATTGAGATTAAGATTTGAGATTAGGATTAATTTCTTTCACCCTTTGTCCTAAAATGGAATAGAAGTGAAGTTAAATGTTTAAAATGAATATAGATCTACTGTCATATTTGCATGTAAAAGTGATGACCGGGAACATGCTGTCTACTGAAAAGAGTTGTTTTAAAAATTATTAAAAATTGAATAAAATTTGTTTAAAAAAAAAAGACAGGAGACCATCTGAGGCCCGTATCCAGCAGGAATAGGCAGGCATGACAAACACATCTCAGGGCAAATCGGTAAAGGAGGTAATTGGTTAGATGGAAATATTGCAAAGGTGGAAATACAATACAAAGGGCCGGGCAATAATAGTCAGGAAACAGTCCACAATCAGCAGCTCCCTCACAGCTGCCGAAGGTCAGAGTCAAAATAGACCAGTCACTGCTCTGCCACCACAGTGACTTGTGACAAAAGTCCTGAGCAGCCCCCTGCCCTCTCACTGCAGTGGGGTTAAATCCTCCCATTGCCCTCTCACTGCAATGGGGAGTAGCCAGGCCCCAGAGAGAGGAGGCAGGATATAAGTCTGGGTAGATGGTATAGATGAACCAGGCACCCTCAATAGTGCCAAACAAGTCCAGAGTGACAATAAAAGACAAAGAGACAGTGGCCAAAGATGGAACCCACGAGCAGCATGGGATGACCAGGTCCGAAGGAGTCCAAAAACAGTGCAGCGTTCGCATGCCAGCCACGACCACGGGTCTAGAGCCACGGCGCCATCCCTCCTTGGGGGGGGTCTCCGCCAAAGACTCGACCCACTACCCTGTCCGGGGCAGAACCGGCTCATCCGGCCCGGGCCGTGACTGCGAATGCCTCCCTTCTGGGCCCTCCAGACCTGCAGGCCTCCGCCCCTCCCCATAGGTCTTTTCCTCCCAGAACTCTCACTTCTGGGGAGGAGGAAGGGGCAGCTCTTCGAGGATGGGCCGAGAGGCCCGAACCCCTGCAGGAACGCTGTCCCCATCCACAAACAGGGGAAAGGGGGGGCATTGGGCCAGCAGTCCCGCCGTCATCGGACTCTTCGTGGTTGCCACAGCACCACAAGCCAGAGACCGCCATTACTGCCGCTGCCTTCCATGGAGCCAAGCCCCCGGTGCCGCAGCTGAATCCCGGATTGCCAAGGCCATCGTAACCACTGCCGCCGTCAGATCCTAGCGCTGCTGCACCCACCGCCAGCACCAAACAGCTGATGACCACCACTAGCAGCGACATTGGGTCCTCGGCAGCCATCGCCATCGCCACAGGCGCCGATACTTCCTGGCACGGGCTCAGCGAGGCAAGCGTGCAAACAGTGTTGCTGCCGCAATCCAGCTGGCAATCCCACAGCCGCTGCAAAGGCCACGGGGGGAGAGTCCCAGCAAACACTGAACCGCCGGCCCAATTTCAGCCGAAGCGGCTCCAGCGGCATCCCGCGACCCTCCAGGGACAACTCCAAGGGAACAACAACAGTAGGCAAGCCTCTTCTTCTCGATAATCACCAAAACCTCCAAACGCCCGAAAGAGCCCACTCACCGCCGAACCGCCATCTTGGGCATGCGCACAACCAGACTTTGACTCTTCTTTGTACACTCTGCTTTGAAAAAAACATTTGTTTCAAGTATAGTACTGAGAAAACAAATAAATAAATGCTCCAGAATACGTCCCCACAAAATAAGTATTGGAGATGCAAGTGACAATTTTTTTCTTTAACAGAAATTTGGTATTTAGTGTTCATTTGGTGCTCATTTCCACACATTATTGTTCTGTACTGCAAAAGAAACTGATCATGTAAACATTATAACAGAAAAGGAATAAAATGGTTCTTTCCTCTTATATTCTTGAAGAAACTATCAATTAAGTTATTAGAATAATGAATGAAATTAATGCTTTTCTGGCCTTTAAAGAAATAGAATCCATTTTTCTTTCTAGCTTATATTCATGCCCGTCTGCTAAATCGACAAGGCCCTGCACAATTAAACACATAGGTAAATTTTGCCAGAAATCTCAAGGCACAGAAATGGATACTATTCTTTTATCAGGGCTCTCCAGTGCTATGATTTTCTGTCTTAGAGGAATATTTAGAAAGCTTCATTAGATATTTTGAATACTTCAAAATAAAACCTTAATGTTACATGTATACTTTGAACTAAACCTCAAGTACATTTTTTCCCAAACTTGCAAGGGTAGCAAGGCACAGCATAAATCAAAAGGAAAAAACATGAAAATACTAATCCACAGAAAAATACACTATTATTTTATTATCTTATTACAATCTTCTTGATGATGTTTAAATGTTTATGTAGATTACTCACACCTAATAACCTGCAGTGATACATTTAACATCATTGAACAACAACCTCTGCCTATCCCAAGTCCTTCATCTTTTGGAAGGACTTTAGATAGATAAAAATGCCAAATAGAGTTTAAACATCTGGCCGACTGTGTGATCAGCCGTAATATTAATAGTAGCTGAAAGGCATTCCAGGTCATTTATAATGCTATCATTGATCTACTCAAATTGAGATACCAAACACTTTATATTGTATTTGGGAAGTGATGTTGAAACTACAATTACAGCAGTGTTGAAACTAAAACAATGGAGATATATTTTATAAAAAAGAATACTGTTATTTAACTGCTGTGGATGATTTTTATCTTTACAGTGTTCAAAAGATGTGTTTGTAAACTTAACTTGATAAATGCTACATACTACATGCAGAAAAGAATCCCTTAGCTGTCATGTATATATATGTGTAACAAAATCCCACCAAACTCCGTTTCTCAGGAGTTAACATGAGCTGAAGACAGCTCTGCCTCTGTGAACTGAAAACAGCCTCGACTACAGCAAAGACCAAAGAATTGATGAATAGGTTTCTTTGGAACCTCTTTGGATAAGGAGAGGATGGGAGATTGCCCACATGTGCTCCGGATGACTACTACTCATGAGAAAACTGTAGGACAGGTGTTTTGTAGGCTTGCGTGCTGGGAGGCAAAGAGATTGGCAAACTTGTTTCAAACAGTGATAAGAGACTTTTAAAAGACACTAAGTTTGCAAACCTCCCTTTCTAATCATAATTACTTCTAAGGTATTACAGACCTTCAGAACAACCTCTGAATAAACTTCATGAGTTTGCCTCCATTCCTGAGCAAAAGAAAAATTTAATCATAAGCTTAAAAAATTAGAGAATCTGAAATAAACTGCAAAAAGCTAAATAACATTTTGATCTTAGAAAGTTTATATGTGTGTGTATTGTTTTCTTAAGTTTTGGGTATTTATATGTATGTTATTCAGCTTTGTTCGGGTATTTTCCCACATCATTATAGTTGTGCTTTTAAAGTTGTAGTGACGTTTCAGCAGAATCTCATCTGCCATCATCAGGCTTGTGTATTGGGTTCGTCTGTGTGTCAGGCTTTTGCAGCCATTTCTATTTTAAATTTGGTGCTAGTCTCGTGCTTTGTAGGATGGTATTTTCTTCATCCTGATTGGTTGGGAATCTTGGTCTGTGTTTATTGGTCTTGAAGTTTGCTGTGTTCTGTTTGATTGGTGTTTCTAATATCTTCTGTCTGTTTTGTAGCACTTTTTTGTCTTGATTGGCTGGCAACATTGTGTTTCGTGTATTGGGGGCTTTTAGTGCGGCTTGGCTTTGGGTGAGTGGCCGGCTATCATTTATTAGGAAGCTAGGTTTCATCTGGGTGGCTGGCTGGGCTGTGTTTGGGCTGGAAGTATCAGGAGGGGTCTGTTTGTGCCCAGGTGTTTGCTTGGCTTGTGGTGTGGAGATTTTTGTTTGTGCAGGCTTCCAGATAATCGATAGTCTGGTGGAATCATCTCTTCTACTCATGCATTCAGGTGATTGGATGTAATTATGCACAAATTAATACCTGTAAGTATTGCACAAATTATTGTTATATGATAAGCACCACAAATAGCTGTTATTGAGTGATATATTTTTTATGTTTTTAATGTCATAAAAATTCAATAAAGTTTATTTAATAAAAAAAGCCTGACACACAGACAAACCCAACACACAAGCCTCATGATGGCAGATGAGATTCTGCTGAAACGTCACTACAACTTTAAAACCACAGCTATAATGACGTGGGAAAATACCCGAACAAAGCTGAATAGCATACATACATACATACATACATACATACATACATACATACATACATACATACTTTCTAAGATCAAAATGTATATGTATATATGTATATATAAAAGTTTTAGAGATGCTATATTTAGTTATTCTAAACTGCTGGGATACAAAAATGTAGCAAACAAAGAAACAAGTAACATGGAAAAAATGTACCCACTTGATCTAAAACCTTAGAAAAAAGTTTTATGTTCCTGAATCACAGCCTTTGCAGGTAGATGTTTGGCTCCCCCCACTTTACATAAAATATTGCAGAACTGCACTGATAGAGACTCTTTTCAACAGGCACTATTTTAATTATATCTTTTGCATCCACTGATATGTATATGCTGGGTAGCATATCTTTAAAGGACTGTTTGACCCTTGACTGAAAACAAAATCAAAGTCTATTGTAGCAATATAATCAAAATGCAAAATGGAGAACTAAAAATGGAAGATGTCAATGTAATCTTTCTAACTAGATTTGAGTTGGAAGCCCTCTTTTGCATATCAACAAATCAACAGAAATTTGTCATTTCAAAAACAGCAGCTGTTTTCATTTACAGAAGCACAGAAACTGGTTTCAAGCCAACTGGGGGAAAACATTTTTGTCGTCTGTTGGCTTTAAAATGTCTAAACTGGTTCTGTTCAAACTTTTACAAAAGTACAAAAGGGATAATAATGCTGCTTTTTCTAGAATAGTAACAGGAATGCCAGGTTTTGGCCCATGTTACACTTTATGGATATAATAAGCTATTATAGAAATATAGTCATAACCATATCTGTATGATTATTGTACAACAATTCTATAAACAGTTTGAAATGAACTGTTCAGAATCCTAGCTCATGGAAAACGTGTTTGCAATGGCATGCAAACATACACTTCTATGTATAAATAAAAAAACCAATTAGCTGAAATCTATGAGCTGCTGTTACCATTATGCCTTTGTTTAGTATCCACAAAGCACCACTTCCAAGCAGATTCTTACCTGCTGGCCATATTCCATTCAAGTGCTGGATTCTGATAATTCCTTTCATTCTCTGGCACAGCCCTGCTTTTACCATTTTCCTTCTCCGGCTTTAGTTGTTCCCACTGAGCAGTACCAATGTTGATGGACTGGAGGTCTATTTGGTACTGTCTGTCTTCAACCTCTGAACCAGGATCTCGAAGAACTCCCAAATTCAGTGCTCTCCTATGATGGCAGAAATCAAACAGTTTCTTTACTTTCTTAAAATCCAAAGCTAACTCAAAAGTTTGAAGACAACAATAACATTAATTTAAAGTTATTATGAGATTGGATCCATTCACTTACCCATTTATTCTGTTGGGAGGCTAATATTCTAACAGTTGAATTTCATACAGCACCTGAATTTTCTGTAGTAATTCTATTTTCATTCTAAACTGTTTCCTTTCTTTTATTTTTTTTCTTCCATATCCAGTTTTCTCCCCCCTCCAAATTATTATTCATGTTATACCTTCTTACTGTTTCATATTCTTAATTAATCCTCTTAAATTATAAATAAAATAAATCACAATTTTAGATTTATATAATTTTATGAATTTATATAGTTATATGAACATATTAAAATACATAGAAAAGAAACAGATCTTTTTTCTAAGTAGGTAACCATCATTCTCCATCATTCTTGAATATCCAAATGGAGCAGAGTAGGTGAATTACACACAAGGAAATGAATGCCAGATCTATTTTATCCATCCCATTTCTCCAACTTTCACAGGCATGTAACATATTTATTTTATTTCATTTCATATGTTAATTCACATGTTTTCCATTTATGCTTCTTATATTCCAAGTAATAATCTTTCTTATCCTGTGGTCATCACCATCAAATGGGCCCATAACTATTGAGCTCTGCATTAGGCATAGACCAATTAAGAATTTCACTTAATACTTATTTTGTATACTAGAAGTGTAGACTAGGTTATAATTCTTAAATGGCAAGATTTAAGTTGGATAAGATGAATTATAAATTTTGAAAAGCATAATACTGAATTTGATGTACAGGTTTGTACTAATGATGATCATATTATTGCTAAGGTCTACAAACTTTATTGAAATGGAAAAAGAAGACAATGAAGTTAAATATTATAATAAAATAGGCAAAAATTGAAAATAAACTATGAAGGGCCAATGGGAGAGTATACAGAAGAAAGGATTAAATTTTACATTGAATTATATAATCTTAAAGAGAACTTTGATAAAATGATGTATTGTTAGTACGACACCAGATAAATAGTTAAAAATTATAAGAAAAATTCAAGTACTTGTTGCATATGTAATCAAATTGAGGGAGCATTTTTTCATCTTTGGTGGACATCTAACTAAGCTAGAAAATGTCAACCATCCAATGCACCTTATCCATACATTTAACATCAATAACTAGAATGTATCAAGATGGATGAAAGAGGATGGCACAGAGGTCAGAGTTTGGCAACCAAGCTAGAGTAATTCCTTACTGAACTCTCACCATTCAAATCAAACATTCTTACTTTGGACAGAACATAAATCCTATACAGACTCACGAGTAGTAGAAAATAAATATGTTTTAAATTTTGTTCAACTGTGGGTTATACAAATTTGTCACAGGTCAATAGTTATTTTCTTACACCATTACTCTAGCTGCATCATACACCTTAATTCCAAATCACAAAGCACCTATTATACTGGAAAGTATACTGAGTAGCTAGGAGATAATGTGTCAAGTGAACTTAGCTAATTTCCAGGATATCACTCAGACTTCAGCAGAATTTCAATTATGTCACAAAGTACATTCAGTTTTAAAGCTATCCAGTTTCATCAGTCTTTAGGAGAACACATATTTTGGTGACTGACCAAAAACTCAGTGATGGAATTTATTAGCACTATCATGTTTTTTGCTATAAAGATCCAGGTTTTTTTATCTTAGTATTTCCAGCTAGTAGTGGGTAAGACTGATAACATGGAGAGCTGCAACCAATCATAGGTTGTCTCCTCTTGTGAAAATTGGTCACTTACTGACTAGCTCAAAAATTATGCTTATATTTTATTTATTAAGGGCCAGATATAGACATTTCCTTATTCATTATCTTCCTTATAATGATCATTTGTTGAAGATCTTGGCACTTCATTAAACTTTAATGTCATAGCCCAAAACAATAAGCTAAACTTTCAAACTTTAGCTTATTGCATTTTTGCATTAATATATAGTAACTGGACAATAAATGACTAAAACTTCTCTAAACTTTTTTTTGCCATCCTATAAGGTCTCTGTCCTCTTCTTTGCAGGTGGCATCAAAGGATAAATTGAAAGTCTATCATAGTTGGTAAATAACACAGTAATGTAATACAGTCAAAGAAGACCTTAAGCATGTAACCGGAAACAGAACTTTAATGTTTTCCTTTTTAAATTGATTTAGTCTGGGTCAGGCATTTTGTATGTTTATACAAGAAACACTCATGTTGAATCAGTTACTATTCATTGCTGAATAGGCAAAATTCAGAGGCTTATTGTAAGAAATTCAACATGTATTCTCTTACAGTCCACTGGAGAATTATGAAAGGCTATAGAAAGCAGGTAAAAAAGCTCCAAACAAAAATGTTATAAGTAATAGTACTATATGATATAACCATATTTAATATAAAAACCTTTACACCTTTATCTTCTTTACAAAACTAGGTATTATAGATGGTTCTAACATTTAGCTCTCAGTATTATGCTTTCAAGTTTACATTCAGGGAAATAGTTTTTCCTTGGCTTTAACATGCTTTTTAAAGGTTTTTATAAAGATAAAATATCAATATACTGTAAACTGCTCTTAACAAAGGATCCAAAGAGCAGGTGTTCACATTCTGTGCGTTCAACTATTTTGTGTGTTCATCCAGTCAAGATATTAGGTGTACAAAGCGTTCAAAAAGAAAAAAGCTGTTGGCATACATATTTTTCTTCCCATTTTCTCTTTCATGCGGTTTTATGTATAAGAGCCAAAACATTACTTCAACCTAGAGCACCTCTAAAAATGTATTTTGGCCTTTTAAAAATAACCTAGTTTAAGAAATATGGGAAAGATCACAAAGCAATAAATAATTTTCTCTCCAGCAAAGTAATGGATTCTGACCTACACAGAATTTTAATAATAATAACTAAAAGAGCAAGATAAATTCATGGCTGGTCATGCCACCTAAAATCTGTGGGGAGATTGATGGATTGATTTAATCAATCTCGCCATATATTTTAGGTGACATGATCAGCCATGAATTTCTCAATTTGAATTGAGATCATTGTACTGCCAAGGGATTTTTAACTCCTCTTATTAGTACTGTATATATAGCTTTAAACCATTGCCCATTTAAGCAAAATGTACAAATACCTAAATTTTATTCTTATGGAAAAATAACATATCATGTAAGAAGTGAAAGAAAAAAGTCAGGTGCCCAAAGTGAATGTGCCAAGAAACATGCAACCCTTGGTGTCCAATTAGATCCTTTATACAAAACTAATTAATAAAAATGAGAATAGGCATGGTTATATGCAAAGTTAAGTCTCAAGCATCTCTATCCATAAACTTTCTTATAAAAAAATAATAAAAATGAAGTCTAAAAGATTTATTCAAAACATGTTTACTTGCCCAGAAAAATCATTTTAAAAAATGGAACTGCCGTGCATTGTTGAGGGTAGAAATGGTAACAGGTAGCAATCCAGTAGATGTTTTGAAATCACTTCTATCCCGTTGACAACCAACTTTATGAATTTGTATGCTTCCCCAAACAGCTGTTTTGTAAGAGCACATAAAATACCCAAATTTTTAGTTTTCCCCACAACCCTAAAGATTTGGACTTCCCAATCTTTAAAGATTAGACAATATGGCAATGGGGAACCACAAATATTTTAATTATTAACAACTGAATTTAAAGAAAAGGAAACAAGTCTCCATGATATTTGTCACAGCTTATTAATATAAAAGGCAAATAGTTTAGAAAATATAGGAAAACCCCATATGAAACCCAATACTACCCTGTGATATGGTTGCCATAGAAACCACAACCCATGTTCTCCCAGTTCTACAGGGATTTTTGCCACCACCTGATTAATCTCTTTTATTTAAATTTCCAGGACACTCTCATAGCTTTTATCTGACTATCTGTTAAATCAATATTATGTGCAAGTTTCGCCCACAAATCATTGCTAATAGCTGTAGTTGTTAGGGATAGTTTTGTGTTGTTCATTTTATTAATTATATTTTTATTAACCAATTACTGAAATAAAGTTCTGTGTGTTTGTCAGACTTGTCCATATTTCCAAGATGTAACACATTCAATTTATAAGATAAAACTCATATTCTAAGTTTTTATTGATGATACAGTTTTGGCCTGGAAATCACATGAAGCTCAAGTTCATGTGGCAGCAGCTCCACATGAAAACTAACAAATTCATTCATTAACCAAGCAAATTCATGCTGCCAATTAACTGTATTTTACAGTGGAAACAAATATGCATAGTGGGCTGAAAAACGTGTAACAACCATCGTACGTTGTTTCAAAAACTGGTAAGTGGTGATTTTGCTCTGCGAACTAGCATAAAGATTCTTAATGCACAAGGAATCTTGGGAAAGTCTAACTTAAAATATTAAAATATGATACTTTTAATAATAATTCCAAGCTTTTTCAAGTCATGTAAATACTAGCTACAGTGTTTAATTTAAATTATCAGATACTTTTAGTATTCCCTTCCAAAAATGAAATTATCTTTAAAAAACAAAGGAAACCTCCCCATAAAATTTAATAAAACAATCAGCTTAAGGGCAAGATGATAACCCTTTCATTATAACAGTGGCAGCTTAATACCACTTATAATGTTTGTTTTCCATTTAAGAGGGTCAGCATAATGAAATGGACCACAGCCTGGTCAAAACTGACTGTAGGATATGGATCCTATGAAAGCCACTGAACACATGAAAGGAATTATAGTAGACCACACATCAAACGTTTGGGCCTTGGTGCTTCCTTCCTCTTATCCTAGTGGCAGGAAATGCACTACATATCCCGTGAGGTGACCAGACATTTAAAAGTAGTGCCTTGTTCAAAAAAGCTCTGTGTACAATAATTTACCACAAATAAGCAGAAGACTGTTTTCCACTGCAGTTGTCTTCTAGACTTGTAACTGGAGCACAATAGTTGGAACAAAGGTAAAGTATGTTAACTATACAATGTATTTTCAATCTGTTTGAGAGGGAAATAACAAAACCCTGATTTCTGAAAAGTTTTTATTATATGAATGTGTATAATCTGCCTGTTATTATTTGTAAAAGTGGCCTATGTCTTCTTTAAATACGTCAGTGAAAAGACTGGCACATTGGGTTATGTGTATTATTATTTTTTAAATGATTCTATGACAAAAAGTTTGATTTGCTTTTAAGCTTATTCTTACATGCATAACATAATCTAAATCATTCTGTAAATGAGGAAGTGAATAATTCTAAATGCATGCAAAATGACCAGCCAGGAATATAACTTTTCTAAACAGACTCAGAAACATGGACAGAGGAAATAGAGGTTAGCAGTTGTAACAAATTGTGCCAAAATAAAATGTAATGAAGTAATGCATTCTTTATGGATTTACATTCTGTGTGAAAAATTTAGTTCAGAACACAACATTGCTTGCCAGTAATAGGAGACCAGGGTTTGGCTTTCCCAAACTTCATACAAACATTTGGCTTAGTGAGAAATTGAGTAAACAAACTCCTTCTGATTCTCTATTAATGTTAATCTGGTCATATATAGTAGTCACAGGGTTGCTTCAGGTTATTCGTTTAGTGGTACAATACCTCAGCCTTATCAGGTGCTGTATATATATTCACCTGGAAGTTCTGAGGTTAAGTTTCACTGAACATGAGCTTCGTGTTTACTGAGTAGTAATTATTTTTATGTAGGATGAAAGACAGAACATTCACAGTGCGTTTGATAAGTCGACATGGGACAGGAATTCTTTTTCACTGTTGTGTCAATTTACCAAACCATATGTGGATATCAATCAAATCCTCTATTAAGCAAAATGAATTAATTTCAAAAGCTAAAGAATAACTCATATGATAACTAGGATGCTTTCCACTTAAATATATGATATATACACCATGTTGTTCTATTTTATTGCTACATTGTTCAAATATTATACATTCAAATATTATAAAAGAAAAAAATCTCAGCTGGACTGAGGTGGGGTGGGTTTTTAATTCGTTTTAATATCTAGATTTATCTGTTTTAAATTTTGTTTGGCTTGAGTTTAATTGGATTTTTAGTATTTTTAACTTTTGTATTGTATGATTTTTATGATGTGAGCCACCCTGAGTCCTTCGGGAGATAGGGCGGCATAAAAGTCTAAACAAACAAACAAACAAACAAACAAATAAATATTTAACAGTTGCCTCCTGAAATGACAAAATTGCTCTCTATTTAATAGATTTTAATGGAATGAAATGTGGTGTATTTCATAAACTGTTAAATCCATATTTATCAGCATTACCTTGGTAATTGTATATTTCTACCTTATATGGTATCTAAGTATTAAAATATGAGGACATTTCATGTTTCATGTTGACAGATACATAGTGTTAATTTGTGATAATAAAACAAGTTTTCTAAAAATGAATATAAAAAATATCTGTCACACAGTATTCCTGTAAGTATTTATCTTTATTTTTCACCTATCACAAGAAATCTGTGGGATTCTCACCTACATCAATCAAGTATTCTTGCCAAAGCTGAAATTCAAGACTATTTTATTAATAGAATTAACATTTCCTCTTTGTTTAAAGACAAGGTTCAACTAATGCTTGTACTACCAAATCAGTGAAATATTAACCGAGAACAACTATACTCAACATATTAATGGTAAATATTTTTTTCATTGCTTTTAAACATGATAAAGACTTTCTGTATTTAATGCTGGTTTTCTTTCCTAAATTTGTATTCTGAGTATTTTAGAGGTATAGAAATTATCTAAACCAATGTCCAAGCTTGAGGTCTTTCTCAAGTAAAATATTTGAGGAATACAAAGTGAATTTCTCCACTGATCCCCTAACACTTGTTGCTCAGTTGAAATTTAATAGAATGAAGAGTTTAATATTTATAATAGGTAAAGGCATCTGTAAAATACGATAATTTATCTAAAGATGCTACTTGAATGTCAAGGTCTATAAGCTATTAGAACTTTGTGTTCTCACTGTTATATTTCTTCTCTCCACTTTCAGTAAAAGTGCTATGAATTCATAGACAAAAGTCCTTTGCACAAAAGTGAACATTGGGAAAAGAAATCTCCAGCTCAGATAAAAATAATTACGTTAGTATAAAACAAAAGGGAAGGAAAGTGAAAGAACTGGCAATCAAGCATTAGGAAAAATGAATAACCAACTTCTTCTAGATTTATCTGATTAAAGTAGGCAACAAATCTTTGAATAAATTTTCTCTTACTTTTTTTTTCCTGTTCCACTAAATTCTGTAAGCTATTAGGAAATGAAAACATAGCAATAATTTCCTAAAGCCACATGGAAAATGATACTTTTTAAAAATATTTGTATACTATTGTTTATATAAACCATTTGATCTTAATCTTTTGTTTTAAAGCATTATCATTCTAATGTTTCAGATATGGTCCATGGTTTCAAAGAGGAAGTGATTTAAGCTAAATAAAAAAGCAAGAGTAATAATGCTGCTTTCAACTATTTAATGAGATCAGGCTAAGGTCTGTTAACATGTTTATTGTGTAAGTCAGAGCTGTACCACTGACACAATTAATTGGAAAAATAATTTTCAAATTTGTGCATGATTTTTAAAAGTCCTATTAATTGAGTAATAGCTGTTTAAGAATTAACAACATTATACACACATATAGAAATGTGTATTAATTGGTGTGATTTTTAAGAAAGACATCTCTTCTCTTTTTTCTGAGACAAAAAACCCTAAGTCAGAGTTGGTCAACCTGAAGCTAATGGGATGTATAGGTTCTCCATTTGCTGTTCCCAAGCCCACATGTCCCAAAATTCACTTTTTTACCATTTTTACAATAGTTTCCCTCTGGGAGGCCTCTAACTCACACTTTTATACCCCTCCAACATTGGGACAGAATATTTAGCCTCACCCACTCTGCTGATGTGATTTCTCTGCTGATGTCATAAAATCAAAGGACAGCTTCATTCATGTAACCCCCAAGAGATCACCCCCAAACTGCTCAGAGGAGAATATTTGTCCAAAATTTGCTACAGACCAAAGGACATACTTACATATATATGTAACAAAAGAGTGGTTAGGTGAGACAGCATAAACCTGCTGATTCCAATTAATCAAAAATAGGCTTTAAAACACAAGCTGCACCAAATTGCCATTTCAAGTGATCCTGGGATACTGCAAATGAGATAAATGCAGGCTGATTGCCAAGAGTCCAAAATGCTGCCATGTGGCTGGAAGGGTGTTCACCAGAACTTTGAAATTGGGTCATAAATATATTTTGGGTGGTCCATTGCAATGTGACGGTCATAACGGTCATAACTCAATGTTGCCTGGCGGTGACCCGGGTGAGGGCCTACTCTGTGGTGGCCCCCACTTTATGGAATCTTCTTCCGCTGGAGCTCCGGCTGGCTCCCGATCTTCGCACCTTCCGCCACGAGTTAAAAACCTGGCTGTTTTTACAATCTGGGCTGTGCTGACTCTTTGGGGTTTGTTCATTTTAATTTTGGGGGTTTTAATACTAATTCGGCTTATAATTGTTTAATATGTTTTTAGGTAATTTATTGTTATTGTTGTACTTTAGCTGTGAGCAGCCGAGTCCTTTCGGAGGGGGGCATATAAGTCAAATAAATAAATAAATAATAAATAAATAAATAACACACAGGGTTACCTATATTGTAACTCACTCTTTATGGGCTACCCTTGCTCGTGGTCCAAATGTTGCAACAATCTACGACCCAAATACCTGAGAGATTGCTGTTAATTGAAGATTATACTGCATACATTAAGAAACACAAGGTGTTACCTTCCTTTCATTTGTAGATAGGACTTCTTTATGGTAATACCTCCACTCTGGAATATTCTGCCTTCTGAAATTTATGAAGAGCTTACTATAGTTCCTGTTAAATACCCATTCAAAACTCATATTTTCATCTACATATTTTTAAAGAATTACTGCATGATTTCTGTTTTATTTTTAGTCTCTCCTGTCCCTATTTTAAAACAATTGTGCTATTTTATATTATGTTCATACTACTGCTTCTTTTGTTTTTAATTATTGCATTGTAAATGGTTTTGAATGCACTATAAATAATTATTTATTTAATAAATTATAGTGATAGCTGTTTATGGCTGTTTCATATCAAATAAATGTATTGCGATACCCAAGCAGCATTTTGAAACAGGTATAGTTAAAGCAGAATTATGAAAATTGGCATTTTTGTGGTTTTTCCTACACTGAAATACTTTCTGTATAAACCATTTCTAATGTCTGAAATGTCTCCTAAAGGGATTAATTTAAATTACAATGCAAAATGACATATTTTAAATGAATGTTATTAGTGTCCACAAAAGCATCTCTGCTTTTCTTCCATTTTATTTTACAATGAAGCAAGAAGCTAAGAATAAAGCTAATAGCAGTCCCAGCCACTAGCCTGAATTTTCCATATGAAACTATCTAGGGCCTCTACAAATCAAACTAGCTATGTCACTTGCAAGTAACCATATCACCAGCACCAGCACAATACAACTTTCTTGATATGTTGTGAATTTTCTCATTTGTGAAGACCCAAACTGAATCCATCTGAAATATATATTCATTTCATAATTCAATTCTGATACTTTTGTTTTTAGCTATTGTCATATAGTATCTTAAGATCCTGGCTTGTAACACACTATTTATGGAGATAACACAATGTGTTCTGCTGAAACAAATACACCAATGGGCTTTCTATTAATTCCATGCAGACCTGAATCAGCCTGCATAAATGACAGAAAAAAAAGATTTGGGTTACTATCTGACTGCAATCACTGTCCCAGTCTTTTTTCTTATTATTGTTTCCATTTGATAAATTCCTTGCTAGAATTATCATTTCATTTTTGCCTTACAGGATCAGTCAGAAAAGTTAAAAAAATCATACATAAATCACAAAATCACAAACATTTCTAATGTTTGTTTTTCTTGACAAATGGTAAACTGTAGTGATTCAAACATTACATACGTTGTGAAGAATCTTGAGTAAATATATCAATTATATTTTGTACATAGTAACACACGCACGCACACACACACACACACACATTAAAGAGATTATTGAAAACACAATAAGGAATCCTCTTCTCCCTGATATTCATTATGCAATATTTAGATAAGTTCAAACATGTGTGATTTCAGGTTAATTCAAATTAACCTGTCTGCAGTGCAAATTGTATAATAATATATGTAGCATATTTTAATAACACAAGCCAAACTATGATGTATCCTAAGGTAATATAATATCCCAAAATAAAAGCACATCTGTCAGCTAAAAATCCTATGAAGAAAAATACACATACACATATGCACATATCAGCTGGCCAGGAAAGAACCTCACTGTAAAATTATTAGATTTATTGAGATGTTTTAGGGTCTAAAATATATATTGTAATTGACTGAAATTGGGGGACAAATACATGGATCAATGGATTAAAATATATTTATTTTGTGTAAAATTTGCAATGAAAAATAGAGCTTATCTAAAATACTAATTCATGAATAAAGTTGAATAAAAAGAAAGATTTTCAATTTGATGGAATCAGTAATAGGATACTACATTAATTAATAATCTACTTGTAATAAGGTAACAATAGTGAAGACAAAGATATCCTAGAACGTGCAAAGATTTTAGAGAAAATGGGGGGAGGAAGGAAGGAAGGAAGGAAGGAAGGAAGGAAGGAAGGAAGGAAGGAAGGATCATTCTTCCAGAGCATTTCAAGAGCTATAGTAAAAAAATTGTTATAGATCATCAGAGAGCCCACAAGTATTGCTGGAATGAACCACAAGCTGTACATCTTCACAATATATTAAATTAAAAGTCTACCATAATCAAAAGAAATAAAATGTTTTAAATATTACTGTGAAATACTTTTAAATTTTTCTTGAACCAATATATTGCATAATTTGCAATTTAGTCATAAGATGCAGAATAAAAAAGAGAACTAATTTTTCTGAAGGTGTTCTTTTTCAGTAATAGTATCTAGTACAGTTATTGTTTTTAAATTATGCATGTCAGCAAGGTATCCTTGAAATGAAATGTTTAAAAAGCTATTTTTAAAATTAGCAGGAAATTTAAAAACCATTTAGTGGAAAGCCAACTAAATGTAAAGAATCTAATCTAAAGGACCAAATGTAAAGTTATGCCATCATGGGATAAATTGGATATCAAAGTTCTGCAATATATGAGAACAGACTTCACTAAGAAAGACTGTCAAAGAAACATATGCTACCACAATGGATATATAGACAAAATACCAGAAATCATAATAAAGCCTATAAAAAAGACCGGTCACTTAACAAACAGAAAAAAAAGCATAAAATAGATAAACACATATTTTTATAAGCACAGGATTAAGTTAACATTTTTAATATTTAATTAAGTAGTTTAAATAGTTAAATGTACTATGTTGTTTCATGCTAAAAGAAACTCAATTTCAGATAGAGTTTCTTTTTTGAAAGCACTTTTTTTCTTTGTGTATCACAGCAACATCCAGTACTGGTTTCAACTGGTTTCAATCTATACAATTTGCCCCCAAGAGAGATAACTGCTTTAGTTCAGTTCCATAATTATTGATTTATATAATTTTTAAATGTATTTATTATGAAAGCATTGAAATACAAGGAATTTGTAAAAAGCAAATATTGAAGTGCAAGGAAAGTAGATAAAAAAGGGGAGAAACAAGTTAATGTCAAAAAGAGACCATTAAATAAAAAAAGCATAGTGAAAACAGAGAAAAATGGTTTTACATCTTTTTCTGACCTTCCATTTATATCTTCAGCCCCAGCCATAGTTTATATATATTAACTTTATATCAAATATTGATATAAAGCAGCAATTGTTAGTTTTTATTTAAGTCCTAAAATCTGTATTTCGGATATTGAATTCTGTTTTATGACTTACTGTATGCAAAGGAATGTTTTTTGCTTGAACTTAGTTAAACCCTCTAATGGGTATATACCAAGGGTCTTCAAACTTGGCAAGTTTAAGACTTGTGGACTTCAACTCCCAGAATTCCTGAGCTAACATGACTGGAGGAGGAATTCTGGGAGTTGAAATCAACAAGTCTGAAAGCTCTCATGTTTGAAGACCCCTGCTATATACTGTCAATTTTGCCATGGTGTTCTCCAATTTTAGTCCCCCAGTTATTATACTGTAGGCAAAACAAACTTTGATGCAGATACATACTAAACAAAACTGTTCAGTTATTTGAATAAGGCAATATTCCAACAAAATACATCTTTGTCTTGTTCAACTAGATGTATTTATGATGTGATGTTTGATCCAGGTTCCCTGTCTAGCAAATTTCCAGTAATCCAATGAAACAAGGGATATAATTTAAGGTTAAGGGACATAATTCTGCCTTCCAAATACATCTGGCTCACAAGATATTCTCCAAATCTAAAGCTAATTCTTCCCAACATACACATACACATCATTTTAGGCATCACAGCCACATTCTGTCAATATGACATCAAAGCAGGATAAAGCAAAAGATTATTTTGTCTTTTGTATTATTTCTTAGGGAGACTGTCACATCTCAAGAGCTTTTTTGGAGCCTGGATTAAGGGTAACCCAGTGATATTTATTTATTTATTTATTTATTTATTTATTTATTTATTTATTTATTCGACTTGTATGCCGCCCACTCTCCGAAAGGACTCGAGGCGGCTCACAACTAAAAACACAACAATAAATAAGTTACCTAAAAGCATATTAAACAAGATACAAGCCAAATTAAGTTTAAAACCCCAAAGTTAAAACAATCAACCCCCCAGGGGGTCAGCACAGCCCGGATTGTACAAATAGCCAGGTCTTTAAATCGTGGCGGAAGGTGCGGAGATGGGGGGACAGCCGGAGCTCCAGCGGAAGATGATTCCATAAAGTGGGAGCCGCCACAGAATAGGCCCTCCCCCGGGTTGCCGCCAAGCAACATTGAGTCACAGACGGCACCCCGAGGAGACCCCGTCTGTGCGCTCGTACAGGGCGGTTGGTATTCGATGCTGGGAGGAGTCGTTATATATAATATATATAGTATATAACATATAACAAAACATTAACATACATTAGCTGATTATAATATCTAACAAGGGGGAAAAGTGTATGAATCCAGAATAGAATTAAATTTACTTTATGTTTACAATTTTCTTTTTTGGCAACATTTTTTCTTCAGCTCCTGTATAACTTTCTCAAACATATTATGCCAGTAGTTGAACTGAAGCTCTACAGTTAATTCTTCCTATTTAATAAGGAATTTAAAGTTATTGGAAGCCATTCTATATTATCATTCTAGTTTATTTATTTGAGAAGATGGCAGTGCTTTTTCAATATGTTTACTTGATTGAGAAAAATATCCCTGATTTAAATGGAACTCTGATTGACGTACTTCAACAACAGAGGATATGTGAGTATGAGACTAATAGACCAATCTACCTTTAAGTGCATTCTGGGAAAGTTCCCCATCCCCACTTCTCAGATAAAAGATCAAAAGTTGTAAAGAATCTGTACAACTTAAGCCATTAGAATGTCTGAGCAAAAGTAATATCTGTCATTTTTAAAGCTGTAAAACGTTTTACTGTTGGTGAAAGATTTTGAAGGTTCTGACTTATTTCTATTGAAGTGTACTTTTCAAACACATGCACATACAAAAACATACACCACATCTGAGAAACAGACCAACAGGAAGCATAAGACACTTGTTCATCTGTATTTCTGTGACTTTTCTCACTTGGTATTATTTGAAACTATACTTTCATGTTTTCCAGCAATGCCAAATCTAGTAAAGATCATATATTATTTTTATCAAGTTGATTACATATGTTCTCCAGTTTTTCTGCTTACTTATGATTAGTGTGGTTTTCACAAAGGCAGTGACACAATCCAGAGCAAGATATTCACACAAAAAATGTGTTTACTGTGAAACTTTGCCTTAGAACTTTGCTTTCTTTCACAGCTTTGATCCACATGACATCAATGGTCCAGCATTTTGCAAGTCTGTGAACCATTTAACATTAGGAAAATCACTTTCACACTATTCAGCTACTGAAACAGATAGTATTTGCAAACATATCCTTTGTAGAAGTGAATAATTTTCTGGAGATGAGGGAAAGCTTTTGCAAAACTCAAAGTACTTTATTTTGGTCATTGGCTAGCCTGCTTTTCCACTTAAGTTCTAAGCCTGGTTTGTTTCCCAATGCACATAAGTCCCAATTTTGTAGTTTTCTGAAGTATTGGACTTAATTATTAAAGCATGCATGAAAAAAGTAACAATGAATATGGAAAAATTCATTACAAAGTACAGACTTTAACAAGTACATTGTTTAGTTCCCTGGTATTATCACACAGAGGCATCCATATGCTCTTATATGCCAATGACCTTTACTTCTCCCAGAAAGGTTTCCAAACAAACCTTTAAGCACCAGCTAAGTCCTGTCAGTTAAAAACCTATGATTAACTGTGTCAAAATTTATAAAATTTACAAAAATGGCAAAGTAACACATTCCAATAAAGCAAACTAAGGTTTTGAATAGTTTAAAACTAGAATGTATCACTGTCTACTTTTCCTTTCCCTGAAATTAATATATCCATAGTTTCATGCACAAAAGACCACAGAGGAGATAATTGGAGCTGTAAGTCAGAAAGGTAACAATTTTGTTCTTCTGGCTGTTAAACTATTCAGAACCACTTTGGCTCTATGGCAAGCTTCATACATTGGGGAAAGAGAGATAAGACTGCAAGAAATGCAGATTATTCCATAGTTTTTCTTCTAATTTTAGCTACAACATTTCAAAAATAACCCTGAAGGAATGGAGTAACAACAGTGATATGAATCAGATTTAGACTGATTATTTTTCCAATAACTTCTTTGTCAGATGATTGAATATCTATGATTTTTTAGGTGGGGACAAGAAGCACACTGATATGTCCCTCCAAGCAACCCATTCAAGCCATTTATTGTTTCAATTTACTATATGCAAATAGACCCTCTACACAAGAATCAAAGTATTACACCACTTTTGTGATATGCCTTGTACACTCTGAGCTATATGAGTTAACTTTTAATACTTACTGATAAATGTCTTTCCTCAACACAACTCTACTAAGAGGATTGTCAGCCTGAGGAGCCATTGATACAGAACCAATTTTCAGTACCAAAGTATCTTCCTTGTTTGTCTTATCTGCAATAGAAATGGAAGACATTCATCACATGTTATAAAAGTCAGTCATTAACAAAATAACTTGAAATGGATAAATATGATTTAAGGTCACTTCTGAACAACAAAGATGTGAAATCATTACTAACAAAATAATGTATTATTTATTGATACTAATTCACATGGAAAGCCAGTTTTCACAGCCAAGTTCATGCATTGTACTAAGCCATAATGTGCTCTGATTGGTTTTGGCTTAAATCAAAATCTCAATCCAACCATTGGGTTTTGTAACCACATATTATAATTCAGTATAGCTGTTTGCAATCTAAGGCTTGTACACTCTGTGCTGCATTAAACTGGAAGAAATGCTGCATCAGACTAATATATAAAGAACTGACTACATGTTTTAGTACTGCAATCAATCTACACACTAGATTTTGTAACTTTTTTAAGCCTGTGAAGGATTTTATTATATTTTAGAAGCTGATATTGACATCTGATATATACATAAAGGCAAGCCCAGTGTTCTCCATGAGTCTATGTTTTGAGGATGGATGTAAGCTTTCAATTTCTCCATCTGTGGCCACCCAGTGAGTTATCCCAGACTGGTTTTGAAAGTTTGAAAGTTAAACTTTTAGCTACAAATGTTAAAGTGTGGTGAGTGCTAAGTATTTTACTAAATAACATATTGCTTGATGTGGAAAGAACAAGCAAACTACACATGCAGTTCAGAAGAATCAAGTAAATGTGCCTGTGTGTGTGTGTGTGTGTGTGTGTGTAAGTAAACTGAGTTAAGTATACCATAGAAATGCATCCACAATGAATCAAACAACCAGAGGCCATAATTAACAATATGGACACACACATTAATGCAAAAGTCATGACATGGGTCAAGCAAATCTATCAAATACTTATTTCACAGACATCCACCCTACTTTAAAAAAAAGATCTTATTTTCAGAAAAAAGATATTGTACCATAAATCAGTGCAGTGGCTTTTCCCTTTAATTATTATAAAATAATTTAAGAAAAACTGAATTGAATACCTGATACAATAAATCATTTGAGAAAACAAGATCCAAAGAATATTTATTATAGGCTCCCCAGAGGTATTGATGGAGTGAGCAAAGTATGTGTTAGAATAAGGACACAAACTTTAAAAATACCTTCTGTGTTGCATGGTCCTTCCTCCATTTGGGGAAAAAGATTCTGATTACCCCAGTATTGACATAAATAAGTGGCAAGTTACGAGATGTGAGAATATGGGACCTCATAGGCTGGCCTGGAGATTTTATTTTCTCTTTTTGACTTTTTGGAAGATTTGTTTGAAAAATACTTGCAATTGCATTGAGGAAAGGAAGACAAAAAACAACATCAAATGCCTGAGCTGAAAGAAGAATCTCATGAAGAAAATGAGGAGAACTATCTGTAAAACTTTCAGATAATTTCTGCAAAGTTCTTCGTTCATTTCTTGAGATCAATTTGTGACGGACATTTTTTGTAACAGCTTTTGTGTAAGTCAAAGAGAGAAATCCATGCTGTTGATGAGAACCATCCAAAAGTTTTGCAGTTGCCTGTGCCAAGAAACAGAAATATCCAGAAATAAGAAATCTGCAAGCATTACATAACAGTTATAAAACTGTTTCTGATTTAATATTTTATTTCCTATTTCAAGTTCTCCACTTTCTTGGCAGAAGAATGTATTTCTGGGAATTTATGAAAAAAAATGTCTCTTTGCAGACCTGACTGAAATTTGTTCATCTATAGAGGTGTTTTAAAATGCTTTTAACGTAGTGTTTCTCAACCTTGACAACTTTAAGCCATGTAAATGTAAACTCCCAGAATTCTGGGAGTTGAAGTCTACACATCCTAAAGTTGCCAAAGTTGAGAAACATGCTTTAGCTTCAGATACAGAGCATGCTAACTGATTGGTTCAGAGAAACAGAGGATGAGCCATAGCAAACTTCAGGCTCTTAATCACTCCTTTATTTTCTTTGCATTTGTATACAAATGCAGGAAATATTTTTTATTATTAACTTTGATTAAACTGCAACCTCAACTTAATCAAAAGTTAGGAATCAAGGATTCATTGTAATCATTTATCAGGATTTGAAATTATAGCCATCCAGAGTCACCTTGTAGGGGAAATGGTTTTTGTTTCACCAATTAACTGAAAATCAACAATGGATGCTTCAGATTCCATCCATCTGCATACTCTCTATGCATGTAAAGGATGCTAAGCCACAATTTTGTGTCACATCCAAATGAGACCAATCTAGATGCATGTTGTGTGTGTATGCGTTTCAAAACTATGGCTTATATGAGTAGTCCTCACGTAACAACTCTCCTATTAAGCAACCATTCAAAGTTACAATGGTGTTGAAAAATTATCTCTACGACTAGCTCTCACATTTACAACTGCTATAGCATCCCCATGGTCACATGACTGAGATTGTGTGCTTTGTGATCAGTAGATGTTTATGACTATCACAGTTTTCCATGATCATGGAAATGCCATTTGCACACTTTATTGCTGACTTCCAACAAAGCCAATGGAGGAACCAGCAGTAAAATTGCAGGACAGTCTTATGTAATGTCTTACTATTGACTGCAAATGATTTGTTTAATAATCACAGCAGGACATAAGCCTACTGTGGTCATGTGATGCCTCACTTAGGAACTCTGTTGCTTAATAATGGAGTTGCCAGTCCCAATTGTGATCATTAAGTGAGGACTACCTGTTATTTACTACTTCTATATTTGGAGAAATCCCTCCCTCCCTTCTTAACAGGATTACCATGTTGTGAATAATATCTGAAATCTGGTTAAGATAAGAGTTCTATACATGCACTGTACATTATAGTTTTTGTATATATACTGGATTTAACATTTTCTTTTTAATGCTAACAAATTATTTAAAAATTTAATTATATTTCACTTTACATAATCTTAACAAGTATTTTTGCATGGTGAAAATGGACTATGGCAAATAGTAAATATTAGTAAATTAGCTTAATTCATGTTAGAACAAAATGATTGGATATAAACAATAATTTTGCATGAACAGTAATTGTGCATATTCCTGATAAGATAATAATTAAAAAACAGAACTTCCACGAACACTTTTTAAAGACAAATTTATCTTATTGAATATATTAGCCACCACTGCCTATTCTTCATTACTGTCCATAGAGAAAATCTCAACTTGGTGAAAACCTTGGACCTTCTCACTTTCTTCTCAGAGCAGAAAGAAAACAATGTGAGATTGAGACTACAGTGTGCTTATCTTATTGAGAAGTGTTCTGTTGCATATTAAAAACAAATGTACTCTAATAGAATCTTCTGCTAAACCTGATTTTATCTTCTGCTAAACCTGATCTTATTTATCAGATTTATAAAGCTATCTATGAACACTCTGGGTGCCTACAAGAATAATAAAAATAATAACCAAATAGATAGGATGGATATCCAAAGTTTCCAAATCTAACGTGCACAGCTCGATAAAAAGCCTGCCACACATTTCACCCAAGGACTGGGGAACATATTTAAAAGACTGTTTTCAGAAGGCCCCAATGGATTCTGTGGAGGATCCTGTTCCAAAGGAAAGACAATAAGACAAAAAAAGTCCATTTATTGGGACACAGAGCATATTTCTGTCCAGTTGAAGAAACTGCCACAGACAGATGACTACATCAGTGGGGGAAAATATCCTATATGTAATGAAATTAATCTCTTGATTAATTCTCATGCAGTTACATCACAATCAAAATAGATCTTGGGTTCATACATACAAACTAAATAATATTCTGTTCATTAGATGAAGTGGGTTGAATCCATTGAAATTTAAGCCATAAGAAGAAGAAGGTCAGTCTTTAAGATGACATAAAGTGCTTAAAAAAATTTTTTTTTTGTTGCAATAGACTTAAAGAACTACTCCTTGGGAAATTATACGAATTTTCAGTAATGTGTTAGGAAGATGAAAACAAAGAAAATTGGGTAATTGAATTTTTTTTCCACACTCAAAAAATAAAAAATCTATATGTAGAAGATGGGGTATATAAATGTGTGTCCTATAATGCATGAGATTTCTCCATGGAAAGTAACAAGTGAATTTATATATAAGGCCGTCTTAAACATATTAATTTTTGCCAAGTATAAAAATGATGGCATATACAGAGGGCAGCTGGCATAACAAAACAGCGGTACAGTTGACTTTTAAAAAAATATTCTAGCAGTCACTAAATTATATTTACAGCAATATTGAATATATATGAGATAGAGAAAAAGAAATGGAAATTTCAGGGTCCCTATATTAGCAAAAAAATTTTTTTAAGTTTTATCCTAGAGTGGCATCCATTTCCTCCTATATCTACATATTTCCCCTTTCCCTTTCTTCCATTGGTAACCCATTAAGCCTTCAATTCTAAAGTGTGTTAAAACTGATCTCACTCACAAGTCTTGGAAGATTTAGTTACTTTGAACAAAAGTTATCATTATCCTACTGTGGCTTTTGGGTTTTGGCAGTGAGTTTGCTTTAAGTTTGCAAAAAATTATCTCAAATATTTTAATAGGCACTCAGTAATTTTGCTAACAGCCGTGGAGCAGCAAAACACTTAAACTTATCCTGTAGCTATTAACTGGTACAGCTGTAGCTTCTTAAATGGCCAAATATATGCATCATTCTTCACATAATTAAATTCAAATCCATAAGTTGTGAAGATAAATATTCTTCCTTTGCTACTCTAGCCAACTTACTTTGCATGTGAAAACACTAGCCAGAATACCACTGGGAAACAGAACATATTTTTTAAACATTAAAAAACAAAAATACGACTTTGACTAATGGGTTTTTAGATGAACAGCTTTCTGCCTTCACCATCACTTCTCTGAAATACTGTTTGTTAGTGGAAGTTCTGTAACATACATATTGCACTGATTTCTTACAGAAGGAAAGAAGCCAGAGAAGTTACTGAAAGGGTCCTGCTTGCTGACCGGTCGAACCAGCAATGTACGTCTGTTCAGCTTGTCAGTACAGGAAAGGAAGACACCTCCACATTTCCCCAGAGACCAAGAATCTTCCTCAAAGCTTGAGGTGATATAGATAAAAAAAAGCAGAAAAACAAACACTGAGCCTTGGGGGGGACCTCATTAAAAAAATTCAGCCAAATTCTGAAGTCTGAATTTTCCTTGTGAGTCCTTCACTTCTAATATCACAGATCAAATGATTTTTTAAAAAGAGAAATCATGAAATCGAAAAAGATGTCATTGTTTCATTATTTGGAAACAACAGCTCAGCAGAACAGCAGCAACAACAACAAAAATCAGGGTTCAAAAGTAGAACATGGCTATTCAGGAATAATTGATTTGCTTTTCAATTATGAACGAAAGAAGTTTTATTAAAATGGAAGGAGATGGATTAAAAGAGCTACAGAACTTGAAAAGAAACAAAACTCAATTTTTCCCATCCACCTCTGCAAGAGCAAATTAACGTCGTGATGACTTACATCATAATTGTTGCAATCATTCTTCATGTAATGAAAATAAAGTCATATTTAGATTTTAGAGTAATTATTTGGTTAAATGTATTATTCCACTACATAAAAAGCTCACCACAAGCTTTTCTTTGCATTGTAGAAATATCCCTTCAAAATGTCCAGATTGCCAGCCTTCTCCTGGTCTGGAAAACATAATGTTCACCTTATCTATTCTAAGTAGCTGTTCAGAATTCAAACATTTCAACTACATAAAAACATATACTTTTTATTTAGTTATTAATAGATTCAATTTCTATAGCCACCCATCTTGCATGAACAATTCCAAGCCTTAATCAGGAGGGGGGGAAAGCTTCAACATAATCACAAATAACAATGCACAACAAAAATGAAAATAAATAAATTTTAAAGTACAGCTATCACTCATTTTACAAGCAGGGTTACCTATACAGGTAATCCTCAACTTACAACTACAATTGAGCCCAACATTCCTGTTGATAAGCAAGACAGTTGTTAAATGACTTTTGCCCCATTTTAGAACCTTTCTTGCCACAGTTGTTAAGTGAATTACTGCAATTGCTAAGTTAATAATACAGCTATTAAGTGAATCTGGCTTCCTTATTGACTTTGCTTGTCAGAAAGTCACAAAAGGTGATCACATGACCCTGGGACATTGCAACCGACATACATATGAACCAGTGGCCAGGTATCTGAATTTTAATCATGTGACCATGGGGATGCTGCAACAGTGTGAAAAACAGTCATAAGCCACTTTTTTTCAATGGTATTTTAACTTTGAATGGTCACTAAATGAATGGTTGAGGACTACCTGTATAACTGCAGTAATATAAAAATAATTATACAAGATTAATATTAACATTATTTGTTTATTAGATCAATAAACTGTTGCAATTCAAATGTTATAGATGATATATAAAACAAGTCAAAATTTCAGAAAAGAATAATATGGAGGAAAAAAATGAAACAATAAAACAACAATATTTATTGCAGCTGTTTATTTCTAAAGGCCTTCCAAAAAAGCCTGGTCTCAGAAGTTTGTGGGAACAGGAGGCCATTCTTAAAAGGCCTATTTTTGTACCTCCTCTTTTAGTACTGCATGACAGGAAGAAGTCATTAATAGATATTATTCACACAGTTCAGGCAAGCAGAAGTTAGTTGGTCAGTAAACAAGTCAGACCTCAATTCATGGAATGAGTTATTGGTGATGTGATAAACAGCACCCTGAATTACAGTGGGAACAAGCTAACAACTATTGCAGCTCCCACAGCTATATTATGGTTATCCTGTGGGCAAAGGGCAGGTACATCTTCCACCAGCAGAAGTTTCCAGGTTGACTTCAAGTGTAACATCAGATAGAACACATTTCAGAAAGCCAATCAAGATTTGTCTAGCTTCTTTTCAATATTTAATATTCTACAAAATTTACAAACCTCTGGGAGAAATGTAAAATAAATGTCTAATATCTACAATGTAGACATATGTTTAAAAGGGCATCTGAGAAGAAAGTAAACTATATTAAATGTGTCTCTTACAAATCTTAATGGTACGACAAATTGATAATAGGAGAGCTGATTCTCAAATAATCATCTCTTAAATCTATGACTAATAGAATGGAAATAGTCACAAAATCTGGAACATCTCTCAATATGCATTCCTAGAGCATAATTTCAGAGGAAAAATATAGTAACCTAATAGTGGATTTAAAAAAAAATATCGTAGGGACAGCTTGGAGTACAGAAGGAAAAAGCAGGAGGAAACTAAAGTTATTTTGACTAAAGTTACTCCACGTTCAAAACAATGTCCATACTGTATACTGTATAAAGATGCAATTTGAGAAAATATATAATGTTAAAAACAAATACAACTTCATTAAAAATGTGGATTAACTAGTGTAGTCCTCTATTAAAGAATAGAATGCATAGATCCATAATAAGTAGACAATTACAAAAGAACCCCTACTGAAAATAAATAATGCCAAGAAATAAGAATATTGTATGCAGAAGCGAATGGAGGTATGCTAGCTGTTAAATAAATATAATACAAGCAATTCTGAGGAACATGTATAAAGAGTAGTCAAGCAGTAGTCTAAAGTTTGGGAAACATGGGAGCAGAAAAGACAAGTTTCAGAAACTGCAGCACAGGGAGGGAACAACAGACATTGTTTCCAGGATCTATCTTCTGTCCAAAAAGTTTATGCAGATATTATTTTAAAAATCTACTCAGACTCTGCTTGTTGCCTTTTAAGAAAAAATAATCTACCAAGGAGAAATGGCAAACTTCTAAATAAGATTTTATTGAGTTTAGCCTTGCAATCTTGAATTAGCTTTGTCATCTCCTATTGGCAGTAAAGTCTTGTGGGCATCTTCAGCGTTAGGTATCTAACTCACGTCCAAGAAACAATGCTCAAATCTAATATTTCAAATCATAGATCACATATAGATTTTATTCTCATCAATTCCTGGGATTGATTGGGATTCTCAATATGCCCGTAAACCCAAAAATTATTTTTGCACTGACAAATGCTTCAGAGAAAGTTAATCTTTGTCAGAAATTTTGAGTAAATTCAACACTGTTTTCTTCCACTGGCATATTTTTTAGTAATAATTTACTTGCTCAGTTACCTAACAGTAGATCTTCTATTGGCTGCTCTACCAGTAATGTTGGAAGATGGAGAATGTAATATTTGAAAAACATACAATAGGTGCATTTTATAATTGCACAGAACAAGGTAGAGGCATAGAGATGGGTTATGCATTATTTTAAAGGTAGCAAATCAAGCGAATCAGCCTTTTTAATACACATATATTGTTCTAAGATAGGGTTGATAACATTCTGACAATCAGGTTGACAATCACTTTGAGAATGTCAAAGTGTTTAGGAATTTAGCTGCACTCCCAAGACTTTGAGATTGTATTTCCAGAACAGTGAAATAAACAATGAGACATTCATGCAACCCATGAAGTCTGAAGACATTTAAAGAACTATTCTTTGAATTCATTAGTTGCAATGGAATAATTAATTCACAATAATGCATAGGAAGGCCAAAATGTGATAAGTTGAAGAGTATTATTATATTAGGGTGTATTTGAGTGTTTAGAAGCTCTATAATTAAATCCATATAAATTATTTCTCTCAGATGCTTGGTTGGGTCCAAACATGAGAAGATTAATGGATTTCTCAGTCCTTCCTCACACTGGGTAGTGTTGTCCTTAATCTCAATCATAATGCAAGACCACCAGAAATCATGGGAAAGGTGGGAGTATTTGGCATAACCCACAATGCTCTTCTGCTTGATGATTAGTGAACAAAGTATTTTGTTCCATGGTGTATGTATTTTTTTATTTACATCTTGTCTTTTTCCAGGAGCTTAAGTCCGCTTACATGAGGATTTCCTTTCCTTTTATCAACACCTGATGATATGGAAATTTAAATGAACCATCAATGCAGGTGGTGTTTTTTTTCCTAAAAATTGGGTGACATATCTAACTCTAGTTCAGATAAGGTACAAAGTCAGTAAGTAGAATCTGTAGCCTGGAATTAAATGAATAGTATAGTCACAGATGGTGTACAGACAGATGGTTTGTTTCTTCTTCATGAAAACCATCCTGGAGAAATTGACATTTTGCCCACACATAACTCTTCTGATGTTGCAACAGCAGCACTAGCCTCCAACAGCTGCAAATACCCTTGATATTTACTGGAGAAATATTCTGCTTTTCTGTAGGAACACTGCATTTCACTGAATCTTTCATAGTGAACTTAATGCTACAGGAAACAGGGGTTTTAGGTACTACATTGAATTGGTCCCAATTATTGTAAATAATCACAGATACGGAAGGAATATCAGATGTATACATCCAGACAGAAATGAATTTTCCAAGGCAATTCCGTGTTTGGGAAACACAAAATTTATAAAATTACTAGAAGAAATGTAATCTACAACTGGGCCCCGACCTCCGCTTCTTCCGCCACAGCCTAAAGACTTGGTTATTCCAACAAGACGACCTGGACTGGGGGGGGGGGCGTGTTTAGTTTTTAAATGTCATGTCTTGGGGTTTTAGATAATTTGTTTGGTCGAACTGGGTTTAATAACTTTTAATTTCTCTTAACTTTTGTATTGTATGTTTTTATGATGTGAGCCGCCCTGAGACCCTAGGGAGATAGGGCAGCATACAAGACCAAATAAATAAATAAATAAATAAACAAATAAACAAATAAATAAATAAATAAATAAATAAATAATCATGACAATGTCTCACTGGATATTTAGGAGCACAATTAGTTGTCTCTTCAAACTGACTACATTTTTGGTCCTGGAGTAATTTGTTCCCATTTGAAAAGCATCTTTTTTCAAAGATATTCACAGTAAATGTCCAGCCTGTTTTTCCCCCCCAGAAAGCTAAGGTATAGCCTTTTCTGCTGTGAAAGTACCATAGCAGCTGAGTATATTGGACTCATGGCACTTCTATATTTGTTATGCCAGTATTGACTGTATTAAATTTCTGGTAATCCACTGATCTTAAACATATGCCAGGAGGCAATATATATTCAAATACATTCAACATCTTTTTTGAGACTAAAACTTGATTGGTTTATGAGGCAGCCTATTCCAAGTAAAGTCTTATACAGTAAACCAGAGGTTGCTGGACTAGGCAGCTAAATTTCTCTACTTTCTAATTTCCTTGAATCTCAAAGTAGTGGGATTTACTCCAACAGATACAGACCTGCTAATTAACCAAAAGGCCTTAAGAGAATTGAGGAAAAATACACTTTCACATAGTCATCCTTCATCCTGCAGCTGCATAGATAGTGTAGTGAGCCGGAATTTTGGGGAACTTCTCAGCATTTTGGACAAATTTTGCAGGTGAGGCAAAAAGGCATTTTCACTCAGGTAATTCAGGCTGACTCAACTCCAATCTATTTAATTATCCCTGCATAACTTTTATAACAGCTACTTGAACAAGCTGATCATCGGAGTTTCTTGCAACAATACTTCAATTTCAAGTCAGTTTCATGTATGTCCAAGGATGTCCAGCATAATGTGACAAACTAAGGTCAATGATTCCACAGATACATACACTGAACAGAACAGAAGTAGACTCATTCACTTCCAGTTCAGGACTGAATGCAACAGAAGCAATGCAAGCTATTCAGAGAAGCAAGCATAAAAAGAAACCAGTAAACAGACTAAAGTTCCGAAATTCAGATGAGTAGCAAAATTCAGAATGTCTGGATAAAAGTATTTGAGCAGTGACTATGGCTCTCCAGTGGAGGATCGTAATACTTATTCTGGCTGATGTTCACCAGGAATCAGTATTCCTTCATTTAGTCAAGCTTTCCAGTTGCTCTGACTCCCTTTACCTTCAGTTCCTACTGTTAGATCAATCAGATTCTACTTGCTAACTATTTATTTTGCTAACTATTGCTCTTCTGTTTGTATAATTCACCACAATATTTTTTCAAATATATCTTTTCTTACCTATTTTAGTTAAAATACTCTATTTAGTTGATTATCTATACATATGCATTATGCTTGTTTTTACTTTTATTGAGTACTGATTCATATTTTATTATGTATGTCTAATTACTGTTAGATTCACAGTTTAAAACTGGTGAAAGCATAATAATTCAAAACCTGATCAAGAACTAAGAATATTTAAGATAGTGTCTAAGAATATAGGCAGTTCCAAGCAGGGTGGGGTTTGTTTGTTTGTTTGTTTTTGGGTAAAATTAGATGTTTAGGTCTAATAAATTCAACATTTCCAATCCAAGTCCTTTAGCTATTGCTCTGGTCCTTCCAATCACGAATAGTATAACAATGGATTTCTTTTTCAACTTTGATCTACAAGTCCTGGTATTGTTTTTCCTCAGTTTGGAATAGTAGCATCAGTGAACCAGACTTTCTTCTCAATAACTGTTACATCAGCCATGTTATGAATAAGATTGTTTTATCATCAATTCTTAGAGCCATCTTTAATTAATGTAGATAACTAGATATTGTCATTGGTTTTTCTTTTACTCTTTAGACTTTAAATAATAATAATAATTCTTTTATACACAGAAAATCCTCAACCTACATTGAGAATTGGGACTGGAACTTTCATTGTTTGTTTGTTTGTTTATTTATTTATTTATTTATTTAATTGGACTTATATGCCCCTCTCAAGGACTCAAGGCTCACAATTAAAACACAGTACAACAATCAATAAATATTTAAAACAAAATTAGATTGATAAGCCCAATCACTAAAACCCATTAAAATACTTTAAAAAAACCCCAGGAGGTCAGTCCAGCCCGGCCTGCTCAAACAGCCAGATCTTCAGTTCACGGCGGAAGGAGCGGAGATCAGGAGCCAACCGGAGCTCCAGAGGGAGTTGGTTCCACAGGGCAGGGGCCGCAACAGAGTACCCTGCCCTTCCCCGGGGTACCGCCAGCCAATTTGCCTAGCCGACAGCACCCCAAGGAGTCCCCGTCTGTGCACACGCACAGGGCGATCGGTGTTTGATATTGGTAGACGACGCTCCCACAAGTACCCTGGACCCGTATCATAAAGGACTTTGAATGTTAACACCAACACCTTGAATCTCCTTGTTAATTGATGAAGTCATTAGGTGAATCACTCCTAATGACCTTCCTGTCATTATAACTAAGCAAATAACTATAGTTGTTAAGTGAATCTGGCTTCCATTTTTGACTTTGCCTGTCAGAAGCCCCCTGGGAAAATCACAAATGGCAATCACCTGATCCTGGGATGCTGCATCATAAATACATGCCAGTTGCTAAGCACCTGAATTCTGATCATTTGACCATGGGGGTGCTGCAATGGTTGTAACTGCAAGGACCAGTTATACATCACTGTTTTTCAGCACCATCATAATTTTAAATGAGACTAATCTAAATGGTAGTTCATATATTTTCATATGCCGATTAGAAAATGTTTGCTTTACTAAACAACTGTAATCTTTGCTATTTCTTATGTATAAAACACATTTCAGTAACATAGCACTATTACTGTCTGACACTTTTAATCTGAGCAACAACTTACTGGTTACCGGTTGCCCTCCGGGTGAGATTCAAGGTGCTGGTGTTGACCTATAAAGCCCTTCATAGCTTAGGATCGGGATACTTACGGGAGACCCTGCTGCCAGCAACTGTTTCCCATTGTCCTGTGCACTCTCACAGACAGGACCTCCTTGGGGTTCCATCAGCCAGACAGTGTTGGCTGATGACCCCTAGGGGTAGGGCCTTCTCTGTGGGAGCACCCACCCTATGGAACCAACTGCCCCTGGAGCTTCGGGTGGCCCCTGACCTCTGCTCTTCCGTTTAAAACATGGTTGTTCCAACTTGCTGGGGTGGGGGATGAGAGTTTTAATGGTTTGTTTTTATTGTTTTAGACTGCAAATTGGGTTTCTTATTTAATTCCTTTTTAATTGTATATTCTACACTGTTTTTATGATTGTATGAGTCCTCAGGGAGATGGGACGGCTTAGAAATCAAATAAATAAATGAATGAATGAATGAATAAATAAATAAATAAATAAATAAATAAATAAATAAAGTTTTTCATGGAACATAATCTTATGAATACACCACCACTATGGTATCAAATTTCTGCAATTTAAGCTCATACAAATCATACACAAAAGGAAGGATATCTCTCTTTTCTATCACAAGATTAAAATTTCATTTCATTTTTTATGATAAATTAACTACCTTAATTAAGAATGTGACAAAATGTTTAATAAAGAAGAAAAAAGGAAAGGAAAGGAAAGTATATAGCAGACACCAGAGATTATGACAGAAAAAGATAGATAAACAGTTTAGTAAGGAATGTATCTACCTAACAGGACAATCCTTTGCAGGGATGGGATGCTAATATTTTTACTACTGGTTCTGTGGGTTTGGCTAGGTGGGAGTAGCTAGGTGGGCATGACCATGTGGCTGGGTGGGCATGGCTTCTTCTTTTTTTTTGCAGCACCCCCCTGGTTTTGGGTCTCCTGGACCTCAGAGAAGCCTCCTGGGGGGGAGGCATTTTTGCTCCCAGGAGGCTTCCCTGAGGCCCGGGAAAGCAAGAAACATAGTGTGGGTCTCTGGGTGTCACGCAGCAACCCCCCGTCCCCGAGCTCCATTTTTGGCCTCCTGGGCCTCCGGGAAGCCTCCTGGATGGGGCGTTTTTGCTCCCAGAAGGCTTCCCTGAGGCCCAGGAGGCAAAAAAAATGGAGCTCAGGGGGGGAGCGCAGCACGGAGAGTGTGGTTACTAAGTGAAAAATCACATGAGCATCATGTGACCGTGATTGCAATTTCACTTCCGTGTTTTCCATTAATTCTGCCTTTTGGAAACTGGTTGTAAAATTCACAAATGGCAATCATGTGACCATGGGATGCTGCAATGCCTGTTAGTGCTAGGTTTTGTTGCAAAGCTTTTTTCCACCCAAACTCTTGTAACTTTGAATGGTGACTAAATGAGGCAGTTGGTAAGTGAGAACTACCTGTACAAGAAGCTGTTTCTTAGTTGTACTCCTTGGTGAGGAGAAACTGCCAATGGCAAAAGAAGGCTTGTCCTAGGCTAAGCATTTAGTCTGGCTTAATATATAACTAAGAGCTGTAAACAGTGAAATTCTACATAGAATATGCTAACTCTCTGGTGCCAACTAACTGCCATCTGGGTTTTTACAACCAAGATTTGGCTTAAGAGGTCGCAAAATTTGTCTTATCAACAACTTCATTTAAGATGTTAGTGAGACACAATATAAATGAACTTCCAATTACAACCAAGATTGTAATATTGATACCTAGAGTTATGACATAGCAATATAATTCAAATATGTAACCTCAGCCTTTCAGATTAATAACTATTACCACTGAAACAATATAGTATGTTTCTATATGAATACTAATATAAAATGAACATAAAATTCTTACCTATTTCTGTAGTGGTCAATGTTGAAACTTTCTATTTTACACTTTACTTTAGTGTAGACATCTTGTACATCTACTGAGGCACTGAGATCTTCTAACTCACCAACCACACATATCTCTGCAGTATCCAATAAAATTAGCCAGTTCACCAATAAGTCACATGTTTATTTTGTAGAAATGGAGAAGAAAATAGTTTGCCTTAATTTCAAACCAATATTATTAAAATAAATCTTAAATAAATAATAATTTCCCCAGAAATGTGTATGAAAAGCTCACATACAATTTGGTTTCCCCTACTCTTAACTTTATCTACCAATGGGCTTAGTATAATTACAGATATTATATTCTTAAAGGGGCCGGATTCTGTTCCACAAACAAAGCCATGGACCTGACTAAAGCTATATGCACACAAGTACATGTTGCTAAATGACTGTATGCATATATCTACTACTATCCATCTAATTATATAATTACTAACTGCTATTATATAACCTATCCCTTTTAATAGACAAATCAATTCTAAAGCAGCCATTAAAATCAGTACACAGTGCACATAATCACTTGCTCTACAATCATATTTAAGATTCTGCTGACTGGGATGAGATGGGAAGAAGGACATCAATTGTAGCCTTACTGTTGATAAGGCATAATTGTTCTATTCATCCCACTGTCTAATACAAGGCTGGAAAACCACTGGCTGTGGTCTTATGCAGCATGAATTTTATAGTCCTCAGATCCAGCCACAAATATCATTAATCTAGTGTTAAAATGGAGACATTGAACAAAGTGATTTGATCTCTCTTCTTTCCTCAAACATGGAAAGACAATATGCTAAGCCTCCATTGGGGCAGCATATTTGAGCAAATGTAAGACAAGTTCTGTTCCATGATGCTTTCCCTTTTTAATATGAAATGTAATACCTGTGCCTTTGTTTTCTGGATCTGGTGCAAATAACTTTACAGTAAGCTTGGGCAACATCCACTGCATCCATAAACTCACACGTCCGCTTGAGATGCCAATATTGCTTGTTGTTTGCTCTAAGGTAACAGAGTCTGAGAATGGAGAATCATCACCCCCTTGGAGGGATTCACCCTGAGAGAGAGAGAGAAAGAAAAAAAGAGGGGGGGATGGTGGAAATGAGAGAATTAAAAAATCTAAATTTAAAATATCAACCATTCCTATTCGCGTTAATAAAAAAAGTATATTTGAAAAAGAAATTCTGACATAGAAATTGTACATGTAAATAAAATACTTCACAAGATATGGCTAATTAAGTAAGGGCTGTAAAGTGAGGAAAGACTCTGATGTACATTGTTATGAACAATTTCTTCTCCTGTCTGCCCACAAAAATGTGCTGTTTCTAAACTGGTACCATTCTACAATGATAACCGGAAACTAGGACATAAAATACTCCTATCCATTTTTTGTAACACTAAGTTACTTCTTTCATACATGCTGAAGACCCTATTGCTGAGAATACTCTGATACATACATATAAGCCGACATAAACCCAACCCAGTCATTTCTGATGTCCACAGATTTACTAACTTATGTAGCACTGCAACAGATGTCAGCTAGAATATTAGAAAACCATGGCAGATACTTTCATATACATCTAAATTCCCTACAGTGGTGCCCCCTATTTCTATAATGTTGCCTTCTCCATCATGATCCAGAGAATCAACTTCCAGAAAATGTATTTTTTGCATAACTGAACCCCATGTCAATGCAATATAATTACAAGTCAAAGAAAAAAGCCCTATTTAATTAAAATCAAAATATTTTTAGTATTGATTAGAAGTGAAGTTCAAGAAATTTTTTATTTCTCTGAATAGATGCACTATTCCCAACATGTTATAAAAGAATTATTTTCTATGTACTTGAAAGCAGGATACATCTTATTACACCATCTTAGCTGAATATGCCAAATTGTAATCGATAGACTACACATGAGAAGTTGTGCCCTTTTCTCCATACAAATACATTGGACTGTACTAATTTAATTAAATAAATGATTTTCATGATAACAAATCTAATCTAACCATAATAAACAAAGATATCAAATTGCATACAAAAATAACATATATGCCATGGGAAGACTGAATTTTTAAAAATGGCTTGCACTCAAGTGTTCTGATACTTAATCTAAATACGAAATGTTCTTTCATAAAAGTATGTTTGTGTTTAACATCTGGAAGCTACATATATCAATGTAATGTATGATTTTAAAAAATTACTGTGGGAAAATTCCCAAATTGAAATATTCTAAGTACACTGATGATCAGTCATGTTCTCATTGTTAATGAAAAAAAGCAACAGCTTTTTCTATGGAAGCATTCATTAAAACCAGCTTGATTGCACTTAAAAATATTCAAATAATTGAGGAACTAAGCATTCAATGTAATATCACAGTTAATTTCAAAGGCTAAAACCTGTATCCTAACAAAGGTAACAATAAATCCCACAGCAGTTCCAAGATCTCAGATGGTATGAGGTAAACATTGCATTTTATAATGCATTTTATAATGAGCCACTAAAACAGAGATAGGCAACCTTTGAGTTTAGGGCTTCACTTTTGAATGGCAGGCCAAGGGCCACATCATAAAAAGGGGATGGGCAAATGACAGCAATCAAGATAGAAATATAATTTAATTTAATTTTAAAAACATCTGAAATATTCTGGGAACTTAGAATAGAATACCTTTATTGTCATTGCATTCAAAATACAATGAAATTTGAAAGCTACTCCAGCACAGTGACTCAGACACCACATCACAATCATACTACACAGTATTTAAAAAGTAAAATAATTAAAGTAATAATAATAATAATTAAAACCTAGTCTAAAACCTATTTAAAACATATATTAAGTTAGATAGTTTAAAATGCCACTTTATACATAGAACTAAATCACAAATGTACTGTTTGATTCAAGACAATTATTGCCTTGGAAAAGAAACTGTTTCTCAGTCTATTAGTCCTCATTTTAAGACACCTATAACATCTCCCTGATGGTAACAGTTCAAAATATGAATGACCAGGATGAGAACGGTCTGTGGAGATTTTTAGTGCTCTAGAGAGGAGTCTGGTCTTCGCAATCTCTTCCAAAGAAGAAAGAGAGCAACCAATGATTTTTTGTGCTGTGTTTATAACTCTCTGGAGCATCTTTTTATCCACTACAGAGCACCCAGCATACCACACCATTACACAGTATGCCAAAATGCTCTCGATGGTAGAACGGTAAAAAGTAACCAGCAACTTCTCACCCAGACCACTCTTTTTCAGCAGCCTCAGAAAGTGCAGGCACTGTTGGGCCTTCTTTGCAGTGGCCATAGTGTGGACCGACCAAGTAAGATTGTTGGAAATATGAGTTCTTAGAAATTTCAAACTATGAACTCTTTCCACACAATAACCATTGATATATAGTGGGAGAGGCTCTGCTTTGCATTGTCTGAAGTCTATAGTCAATTCTTTGGTCTTTTTGATGTTCAGGGCGAGGTTATGACTCTTGCACCACAAGACCAGTCTGAGAACCTCTGACCTATAGGCTGTTTCGTCTTCTTCTGATATGAATCCCACCAATGTGGTGTCGTCTGCAAATTTTATTATAGAGTTAGTGGGACAAGAGGGAGTGCAGTCATAGGTGTAGAGTGAATACAAAAGGGGGCTCCGCTCTGTGGAGAGCCAGTGCTGAGAGCAAGAGTGGAGGAAAAATAGCTATCAATTCTAACAGTTTGGGGTCTGTTAGTAAGAAAGTCCTTTATCCAACAGCAGATGTGAGAGGAGAGGCCCAATTCTAGCAACTTCTTAATCAGTATATCCGGAATGATGGTATTAAAAGCAGAGCTCTAATCAACGAAAAGCATCCTTACATAGCTCCCACTATGCTCCAGATGGTTCAGTGCAACGTGGACAGCCATGGCAATAGCATCCCTGTGGATCTGTTATTCTGATAGGCAAACTGGTATGGGTCAAGGTTTGATGGGAGGCAATCTTGCATATATTTGGTGGCTCAGGCTGTTAAATGCCTGCACTTAAGATCCAGCTGTCTACAATTACTGTAGGCTCGAATCCCACCAGGCTCAAGGTTGACTCAGCCTTCCATCCTCTCGGGGTAGGTAAATTGAGGACCCAAGATTGTTGGGGGCAATAAGATGACTTCGTAAAAATGCCGCTTAGTAATAAGCAGGCATATACAATGGAATGAAGGCTATTGCTGAGCACACTGGGTTGTATCCCAAAAAACTATAAGCCGCCCCTGAGTCTTCGGAGAAGGGCGGCATATAAATGTAATTAAAAATAAAAATAAATAAAAATAAATATTTTAAGACCAGTCTCTCAAAACACTTCATAATTATGGGTGTGACAGCTACTGGTCTATAGTCATTTAAAGTATCAGGAGAGGGCTTTTTGGGAACTGGAATAATAATGGAAGTTTTGAGTCAAGATGGAACTATGGCTTGTGTAAGAGAAAGGTTAAAAATATTTGTAAACACACCTGCGAGCTGGTCAGCACATGCTTTGAGTACTTTCCCAGGTACCCCATCAGGGCCAGCAGCCTTCTTTACATTCACTGCTCTAAGCACCTGCTTCACATCATACTCTTGTACTGTGAACAGCTGAGTACCAGTGGTTTGTAGAGGCAGTGTGTTCAAGACCTATTCAGTTCGAACCGGGCAAAGAAGCAGTTTAATTTTTCTGCCAGTGATGCATCCTTTTTGATCAATATGGGGTTGCTGCCCCTGTAATTACTGATGTGTTTAATTCCTTGCCAAGCCCGTCATGGATCATTATTTGTGAAGTAGTCCTCAATCTTCCCTTTGTAGTCCTTTTTTGCGTCCTTGATGCCCCGCCTCAGTTCCGCTCTTGCCTTGTTATACCAAACCCTGTCCCCAGACCTGAATGCCATATCACGTGTCCTGAGAAGTAATTGTACATCCTTGTTTATCCAGGGCTTCTGGTTTGGAAAAATCCGGATGCGCTTCTTCACAGTAACCGTATCCACACAGATCAAGATGTAAAACAGTACAGTTTTTGTATATTCCTCCAAATCCTCTTGTTCAAATAAATTCCAATTAGTATTTGAGAAACTATTCTGCAGCTGATCAAGTGCTCCCTCCGGCCAGATCTTGATGAGTTTGATTTCAGGCTTAGTTTTCCTTCTGAGGGGGTGTATGCTGGTATAAGGAACAGTGATAAATGATCTGAAAGTCCCAGATGTGGAAGGGACACTGCTTTATATGCATGTTTTACATTAGAATACACATGATCAAGTGTGTTGTTTTCTCTGGTGGCACATGTCACATACTGAGTAAATTCGGGAAATACAGTCTTTAAGCATGCCTTATTAAAATCACCAGTTATTATATGAGCCCCATCAGGATAAGCCTTAAGTTGTTTATTTATTGTAATATGCAGATATAATATGCAGTACTAATATTTGCCTCAGGAGGTATGTAAACAACTGTAAAAATCACCACTGTTAGTTCTCTAGGTAGATAGAAGGGTCTGCACATGATTGTCATCATCTCTAAATCAGGAGAGCAGTATCTGTTTATAACACGACTGTTGGTGCACCAGTTACTACATATAAACAAAGTCCACCTCCTTTAGTCTTACCAGAGTCCTTATTTACAGTCTTGTCGGTGGATGGCACAACATGCCAGTTGTAGTGAGGCATCGGGAATAGCTGAGTGAAGCCAGCTCTCTGTAATAACTATCACACAGCAGTCCCTTATCATGTGATTGCTCACTGCCATCAGATTAATCTCATCCATTTTATTGAGGAGGGACCAAGCATTTGAGAGAAAGATACTTGGCAATGATGGTTTGTGTGGCTCTCATGAAGATTCATGAAACTTCATGAAGGTTTGAAAGGGGAAACAGCTGTATATCTCTGTATCAGTGAGGTTGTCATAGATGAAATACAATATTGATCCATATGGTATAAGCACAGATGTACTTTCTTGGTAACTCATAATTCAAATTATCTTTGAATTGTTCTTAAATTCAGGAGAATTTCCTTCACAAATGCAAGAGGAATTTAGGTTGGCAAAAACGCAACGATTGCTACCGTGACAATAATTTGCAGATGTTTCCCAAGAGCAGCTATTTTTCTTAGAAGATGTGGCCTTTTCCTTCAGTTACCATATGAATAGTATTAATGTTTTCACTATGGAATCAAATATAGTTATGAAATAACAGAATATAATAGGAATGTTTGATTTTCAATAGGTAAGTAGGTTGAAAATAATGCTAAACATCTTGTAAATTAAAAAGCTAAGTACGTAAGAATGTAGTTGATTTATAAAACACAGCTGAATTTCAGAATGGCAATTCGTCCTTTTTGGTAGTTTCAATCTATTTTTAAAGTCCACTTTAATCATAATCTTGCATATTATTGCACCTTATTTTTCAGTGCTCCATTTTTCTCTAAAATGAACACTTTCTCATAATCTTTCAATTTCCATATCTACCTTTATTTTAAATTTCATTTAAAAATAATTTATTAAATTTCATTTAAAAATAAATTATTTAAAAATAATTTATGCATTAGTTTTCTATTTGTATTCAAATTCATAAAATAAAGCCAGAATAAAAGTAAACTATTTTTTCTACCCTCCTCATACCAAGCTCTAAAATACATAATTTCATTCTTTGCCAATTCTTGCAAAATGAACCAAAATATCAAGTATATTTTTCTTAGGAGAATTTATCCTTATTCATCTGGAAAAGCCAAACATATAAGGCCTTCATCCTTGATCTGCATTAAAGCTCAGGGATGATATAGGTCTGGAGCAAATTACTGTTCCCCAAGGACTAAACACTTCCTCAACTGTTTGTACTTAAGTAAACAGTAACAAGTGGCCAGTTGTAGACTGTCCTACCTTTACTCTAATGCAGAGGAGGTTAAAATGATTAAGTGTTTCTAAACTTTGGTTCTTAAGCCTCTCACTCAAGTTTTCATCTTCAGATCTATCCAGTTTGTAATTCAGGAATCCTAACAGCTTTAACTATATGGTGGAGCAGCACTCCCTATCAATCTGTCAAAATGAAAAGAATTATTCACAGCTGGATAATATAAATAAATACTTCATATGCTATTTAATGTAAACAATTTTTGGAGTGAGCCATACCTCCTCACCTTTCCTCCATCGGTTCATTTATAGGAAGTCTTTTACTTGAAAGAGCTAAAGACACTTTCAAAATAATCATTTTGATCTCATGGAGAAGTAGTATACTTTAACTGTGAAATGTATGAAATTTTTAAGAAATGTACTCAGCACACAGCACTTTTTTTCATAATATTCAACATTTTAAATGTAAAGTATAAGGGTTGTATAAACAAAATAGAGGGGAAAAAATTAAAGTGGTTCCTTGACAAATAATTTAAATATATCCAAGGATTGCTATACTATAGAATTCCAGTAATTAAAACAAAACCTTATAACACTGAGACATAAATTTTTCAACTTAAAGAGCCCAACTATCTTAAAGCAATGAAATGTTACCTCTTTTGAGGCTTATTAATCACTTATCTTTATATAGTCTCTAAACATATTCATTTTAAAAAGATCTTTAATATGTTCAAATACTAAGTCTTAAACATAATCATAGATGTTTTGATGCTGCATCCTCTCTCTAGAGGATCAGAATATTCAAGCAAAGTAATAAGCCTAAAACAGGTTATCTCCACACAAAAAGATATAATTGACAAATTGGACATTTCTATTACAAGATCATGATAATGGTTTTAACAGCTGTAGTAGTTTTTACTGCAGCCTCCTCAGCAAATATGCAATAACACAAAATGATGACTTATACATGATCTTGTAAAATAATAATGATCATTTAGCAAACTTATATGGCCACCATAATCAAATGTCTGAGGGCAGTTAGGTAATTATGCAATCATTAAAAGTGTTATAATTGTGTCAGGATCATTTGCTGTTCTTTCTTTAGGCTCCCCAACTCACAAATGCAAACACTGGGCCATTCAACTCACAAGTCTAACTGAGTTAAAAAAATGAAAAAGATGCATGCATTCATATATTTGAATGCCTTATTCTTTCATTACCAGTTTAATTCCTTGTTCTAGCAGACCACTTATTTCAGTACCTCTGTAGTTGTCCCAATGTCAGCTGATGGACTACATGTACTGGCATCCAGTGGAGCAGTCCCAATACTACTTTTAACAGGTGAAACAGGTGGTACAGGTCCTGAAACAGATTCTGTATGTGCCAGAGACTGATGGAAAATTCCCTTCTTATGAATCTTATTCCAAACTTTCTCCATTAAATCTGTTAGTTCATATAGCAGTTGCACCTTAAATAAATGAATAAACAAATATGTCAACATTTTCCACAAATCCAATTTCATACAGTATAAATATAATAAATTTGTGATGGCCTTATCATAGCAGTATTTTCATTTGATACATATGGGGAAAATCTGCATAGAAAATAAATCAAGTAACAGTAGGTAAGGCTGTGTGGTTTTAATGAATGAACAGTTAATTTAGTTTCTGGATTATTTCATAGACTTTCATAGAAGCTGCTGCTTCAAATACAACTAAAACATCAGCAGCTCTAAAAACAAAAATCTAATCTATAGAATACAGGAGAATTCAATTTCTGCAGTAGGTGTGAAAAAAGTTTCTAACCACAGAAGAAAAGAATCAGCATTTTTCAGAGCTATCTCCTGGGATATGACATCTATCTATTCAGAAAACATTCTGCATAATTTACTGTATTGTTCAACTCAGATCTAAAGTATTTATGCAAAATACTTCATAAATAAGCAATAACCATGTAACTTGCCATTTAGTGTATTAAAAAACCCCATGGAACTTGCACAATATATAACCATATCCACAGCTGGATGCCATACCCGCTTGCCATTGTGGAAAAAAAATATTTTTTTCATATTTAATGAAGAGGTTTCAGCCTGAGGACACATCCAAAAAATGACGTTGGCTACTAATGTGGGCAAAACAGATGCAGGGAAACATTGCTGTCTGTCTACTTTTGATATAAAGCAGGCCTTGATTTGTGGATATGAGAACATAATTTATTCTTACAGATCTTCCTTAGCTGCTTTTATATTGATACAATATTGGAGAATTTTCTTACACTTCAAAATGTACATTAATATTTAAATGTTTTAATTTAATACTATCATTCATTCATTCATTCATTCTTTCAATCAAAAAAATTAATCAATTTATGACTACCCATTCAGTGGTGGGATTCAAAAAATTTTACTGCCGCTTCTGTGGGCGTGGCTTGGTGGGTGTGGTGTGGCTTGGCAGGGGATGGATACTATAAATCCCCATTCCCTTCCCACTCCAGGGGAAGGTTACTGCAAAATCCCCATTCCCTCCCCACCCCACTAACCTGCTTTCCAGCTCTGTTCTCCTGTGCAGGGCAAAGAAGACCCAGCCGATCAGCTGGGACTTGGGAAGCAGAGAATAGATGGGGGCGGGGCAAGTCAGAGGTGGTATTTGCCAGTTCTCTGAACTACTCAAAATTTCTACTACCAGTTCTCCAGAACTGGTCAAAACCTGCTGAATACCACCTCTGTGCCCATCTCAACAAGTTATTCTGAGTAGCTATAATAGCTTCCCAGAAAGGAAAACCCGGCTCCAGACTAGGGTGTGGAAGAACATCAAAAGGACAGAGAGACTCCATTTCAGGAGTGAATGGGCAAGAGGAGGAGAAGTCAGGAATATTGGAAACTGGCAGAAGAACAACTAGAAAAGCATCTGGCTGAAGAGGAGAAAGAAGAGACACAACTGCTACCTGGAAGCGCAGATTTATTTTATTATTTATTTTATTTATGAGATTTATATGCCACCCTATCTCCCTAAGGACTCAGGGTGGCTTACAATACTAAAACAATACAATATAAATATTAAAAAAATAATTAAACCGGAAATCTCATAAATCCAATTAAAAAATTTAAAAACAACCACTAAAAACCACTAAAAAGACCCTCCCCCTCTTCAGTCCGGGTAGGCTAGATGATCAGTCAGAGGCACAGAGTGGAGAAGCGGTGTAGTTGAAGTCAGTCAGAAGAGACAAGGAGGAATTGCCTCTCTCAATGGATCTCAGGGTGCGTAGAGCCAAGTGGAGGGAGGCGCAACAGAGGTCAGTGAGGTTACCCAAGAGGCATCCTCGCCCCTCCTAATGAGCTACACCAGAGCCTACTTAGCCCAAGGCTAAGCAGCATTGGAGACAACCATTCACTTCCCTGTTGTGCATTTGTGTTCCAACTTTGTGTTTCCTTGATTCCGGACCTGTGCCTTATTTTCTAACTTTGTGATTGGATCTTGGTCATTGTGCTTGGATTTTGGACCCATGTCTGGACTTCAGATTTTGTGTGTGTATTTGTAGACTTGTGCCTTGGACTTTGCCTTGCCTGTGACTTTGTGCCTTGGCTGTGTAGACTCAGGCTCATTGGGACTTTTCATTTAATGTAAGTGGGACCTGGGGAATAAAATTAGGGGCTTGCAGTGTCTCAATAAAGTATCCAAAACTCCTTGATATGTGTGTGCATGGACTGGGACAGGACAAAAGTACTTTTTTATATTGAAAGTTTGCTAAGGTCCATCAAGAGTTAGAGCTGAATGTTTTTCCCTTGTCTCTCCTTACTTTGATAACCTGAATATCAATAACCCAAAAAGATGCATAGTAGCATCTTTTCCAACTAACACATTTTATTAGAAGACTTCATCAGATCTATTGGGCAGCTAGACTGATTTAATATTTAAATTAGCATGAGGTAGGAGGAAGGGAGAGGGAGAGGAAGATAGGTTGTGCACGTGCAGGTTACATGTGACACAAATTACACATATTTTATCAACACATAAACTGGAGTTTCCATCCTTTGCTCCAGCTCTGGCCGAGGCTTGAAAAGAGCCCCCAACTGGGCATCCCCTGGGCAACAGTAATATCGCTGGCTAATCCTTTCAATCTGGAAGTGGAAATGCAATAGCTGTTCAAAGTTATGATGGACTTCCTGGGGTACTCAAAACCTGCTTCCCAAATTACAACAGATATGTGATCACATCATGCCATGTTGGACACTCAGCAACCAACCCACATGTACAGTTATTCGCTGTATCCCAATGGTTACATGACCACATTTTACTACAGTTTCACTGAAAACCGGCATTTACTTCTAGTTTCATAATATAATGAAAAAAGAGCCACCTAATGTTGTGAGAAAATATATGAAAGGCCAGGTTAGAGACAGAATATCATGGCGAAAATCTATGTGTTCATTAAGAATCAATACTGACTTGATGGCACATAATCAATCAATCAATAAAAAAACCACATGAGGTATATTTTATTCCTAATTTTAATATTATAATTTAAATGCCTTTAGCCTTATTAACTTATCTTAACATCTTAAGACTAACAATGAAGAGATAGCCTCTATCCTAGTCAAATTTTATAGATTCCTCATGAATTTCACAAGTATTTGTTGCTGTAAACAAAATACAAATTCAGCAACACGTCTCCAAGGCCTAAAGAAATATAAATTAAAAAGTCATAACATCTTGTAACCCTATCACTACATCAAGTACATATCCATTGAATTAAGTTTCTGTAATATCTGTAAAAAATCTTTCAGAATTTGTTGTAATATTTCTCACCTTTTCATTGGGAATAATTACTACATGAAGATATGGCAAATTTCAAGATTCAACTAATATTTCATAAAAGGAAATGAATCACAGAAAGCCTCCATGTGAGATTTAAGGTTTAAGGTTTTGGTAACAATTTATAAAGCCCTGTATGGCTTGGGTCCAGGGTACTTGCAAGAACGTCTCCTTCCGTTGACAAACACCAATCGCCTTGTGCACTCCCACAGACGGGGCCTCCTGGGGATACCGTCAGCTAAACAGTGTAGGCTGGCAGCCCCTAGGGGTAGGGCCTTCTCTGTGGGGGTGCCTACCCTCTGGAATCAACTACCCCTTGAGTTGCGCTTGGCCCCTGATCTCTGCTCCTTCCGCCGTGACCTCAAAACATGGCTATTTTTGCAATCCGGCCTGGACTGACAGGGGATCGGGGGGTTTAATTCGATTGTTTATTTGGCATAATTTAATATCTTTTTAATTTCTTTTAACTTTTGTATTTTCTGTCTTTTATGTACGCTGCCCTGAGTCCTTCGGGAGAGAGGGCGGCTTATAATTCCAAATAAACTAAACTAAACTAAACTAAACTAAACTAATATCATATAGTATTTATTGCTCTGTAATATTCAGCTGGCTGCCTCCTCCTTATCCTTTCAGATTCTGTGATTTGTGTGCTTTTAAATTGATTGATCTTGTATTCTGTCCTTACTTAAGGGACTGTTTCTACTTTTGCTCCTTTTCTTTTTGTAATAACTGAGTGGTACTGGTGTTTTATTTCTGTGCATTCTATGCATTTTAAACTTGTTTTTATATTTGATTCATGGCTAGCCACTTTGAGTGACTGTTGGTTGGAAAAGAAGAAAGTAAATATTTATATAAATAAAGTCATGTTCTATTACCCTCATAGAGGGTATCTTTACTTTAGCTGAAATAATTTGATGCTTAATGAGATCAGGTACGTGTGTTAATTTCTGCAAAGAATACATTAATTTATTTCAATAAATGTATCCACTTTGACAGCAAAGCAGGGCCTCAGCATTTAACAATACATCTGCAAGTGATTTCGTTCCATCAAACCCAAGATGCACTTATGTGCTATAGCTATTACAGATGAATCTAAATTACAAAACATGAAAGAGCTTCAAAGCAAATCTTAATCTAAGTATCCTGATCTTGATGACTTGGTTTTTATAGGAAAGATACTTAAAAGAAAAAAAAATTCTTATAGAATCCAGAACAATACTAAAAATAAACAATTTTAATTTGTATCAATAAATTAAATGCACCAACCTGAGGATTTGAGCATTTTACTTCAAGTGATTCAAGGTCAACATGAAGACATACAACAAATGAGTGCCTGGATTCTGATCCTGCAGCCGGCAACACAGGTGAAGTAACTGCCAGAGTAGAAGTGCAGCCAACAGGTTCTATGATATTAAGAGTCAACTGCTGCCCCAGAAGTGTATAGATGCTGAAATAATTCAGACTGATTGTCCAAGGAAAAGCATCTCCTAGTTAATCAAAAGGAAAGCAAAAACAAAAGTAAAATATGTATATAAAAGAATCATTCAAAATGTGAATTCTTCTCACATAAAACTAAAATATTTCTGGATTATTCCTTTACAAAAGTAATAAAAGTCTAGTTCTAGTATTTAGTGATACAATTCAACAGCACATTCAATGTTATATAACACAGAGATGTTACATTTTAATTTCCTTCTCAGATATAATACATATCATACAATATCATACAAATTCGGTCTGATCTAAGTATAGTGTATAAAATCATACATTGCAACCATAACAATACAAGAGCACACAATAGATACAAACTCAAGGTTAACCGCACCAAACTTGATTGCAGGAAATACAACTTCAGCAACAGAGTGGTCAATGTCTGGAATACTCTGCCTGATTCTGTGGTTTCTTCCCCAAACCCCCAAAACTTTAACCTTAGACGTTCTACTATTGACCTCACCCCTTTCCTAAGAGGTCTGTAGGGGGCGTGCATAAGTGCACCAATGTGCCTACCATCCCTGTCCTATTGTTTCTTTTATTTTTCTTATATGTATTCATTTCATGTATTCACAACTATGTTTATCCTTGTAAGTGATTGACAAATAAATAAATTAAATTAAATTAAATATGAATATGCACAATTATATTCTTTGCATCTACCTACACTGTATTGTTGTTGCTGTTGAGTTTAATATTGCCCAAACTGAGCAATTTTAAATTACTTTTTCACTGGGAAATTTAAACCTAATCTATATAGGAGGTTTAATATTAATTTGGCTTTTTTATCCTGTGTTTTGATGTCTATCTTTTGCTAGAAGAGACAGTGTTAATTACTGGGCTTCAGAAACAGATAAAAATATCTTAAATGTTACTTTGAGTAATACATTACTAAGGTGTAGTCACCAGCTGGTGTAGTCACCAGCTTTCATGAAAAAGAAATAAAAGAAAAAAGTAAACTCTTTCATTTTCCTAATGATCTATTGTTTAATTATGGGAGTGTATGTGGGTGTGTTTTAAGAACAGCAATTATGTTCATAAGACTCCAAGAGGAAGCATAACAACTTCAGCAAGAGAGTGGTCAATGCCTGGAAAGCACTACCTGACTCTGTTGTTACATCCTCAAACCCCCACTCCTTTAACCTTCAACTATCTACTATTGACCGCATGCCATTCCTAAGAGGTCTGTAACAGGCGTGCATAAGTGCACTATCGTGCCTACCGTCCCTGTCCTATCATCCCCATTTATTCGTACTTATTTCCTGTATTCATAATCATGTTTCTTCTTACACCTATTATCTTGTAAGCGATTGACAAATCAAATAAATAAATAAAAAATAAAATAAATGATATTCTGGGAGAAGAATAATTCAGTTGTGTTACAGGAGAGCTCTGATATGATTCTTGGTTTGTATATGGGCTGCAGAGGGCTGCAGGAGGCCATCACAGCTGAAAATGGAGCTCGTGAGGGTTACATGTGACCCATCAATTTTACACTTGCTTTTAAACTTTCAATAAAATTGTATTTTTAAAAAGATATGTTAGAATATGTTATGTGATATGTTCAAGTGTATCCTAAAATTTTAAATTTACAAAATGAGGCACTATTAACAGTGTTTAGTCTAACCTCGTTCGCTGTAGTATGGTATTCCATAACATTTCTGTAATGTCTTGTTAACAGAATTTAATTTCTGAGCAGAGGGAGTTAGTATGAAAAATATGAAATATGCTAGTCAAATTTCATCTCAATTATAGTGACTACTGCAAACAGAGTAAAATAAAGGCATTGATTACATGGAGATATCTGGGTTTAATTCTTGGGGTGGGGGGTGGGGGGTTTCCTTAGTGTTCTCTGAGCTTGTTTGTTTTCTTAGACCTTTCATTACCAAAGTGCTGAACACTGATGAAGTTACCTGGTTTGGGTAATGAAATGTCTGCAAGAAAACAACCAAGCTCAGAGAACACCCATTTCAACCCCAATCTGCAAATATTCTCCTTTACTTAATTCTAGTGTCACGTGAAGAGCATTTTAAAAATGGAAAAAGTAAAAAAAGCAAGTAATAAAAAATAGCATTTTAAAAATAATGAAACATTTTGAAAAGATTAAAGTAGAACGTTGATATCAAGCTACATAATTCATCTTAGAAAATAGTACCTCATTATAACACTCTTTTTGGAATTCGTTATCTCTTACCTTCTTCAAGTACTGGTCTTGGCACAACAAAGGGAATCTCTTGGAGGGGTTCCATGTACTTGTGGCCTGCACTCATAATCTTTAGAAGGGGTAAGCAAATGACAAGAGTTCCAGGCATGCTAGTCTGTCCATGATACCAACTACGGACAGTGCCAGGAATATCACCAGACACGATGGTACTTGGAGATGGCAGGCTGTCATTGGGAATGAATACGCAACATGACTGCACTTCCATCTGAAAGACAAAAACAGCCGTTTTTTAAATAAAAATTTGTAAGGATGAAAGGCAACATTCTTACTGTGGCCCTAGATCTAAGACTCATAGGAAAACAAGCATCAAAATTGGTTACTAGATTTTTTAATGCTTAAATTAAAAAAAGATAACCACATCATGTGATCTCTATTTTGGGGGGGTGCGCGCACGCGCGTGCGTGTTTCTCAGTCAATACCTAAGAAAAGTTCTATTAATTTGTTCAGGAAACTGGCAGAAAAACATGCCTATTGGCCTTTTCACACATTTTTCCCATGGAAGATAATTGACTCGTAAAGTATATCACAAAAAATTTAACCAAAAAAAAATCCATGTGTAGTTTGTTAGCTTCTGATAGCACAAACTAAGACTTCAGAAATGACTCAAATCTTGGTCAAATCTTGCTTCTTTTAGTGACAATTTTTCCGTTTCTTTGAAGTTCACAAAGAATGATGTTATTATGAAGACTGCATCATTCTCAAGAAATGCAGCTGAAATACCACCTTTGTTACATTGCCAAATATTCTCATTATTGCCAAAACCACATACAGCTAGCACTGTTTGTGTTCTGTAGCTATGTGGACATGGAATGTGATAACCAACATAACCTCCTGGGCAATTTAGCCTCATGTTTAGATTTTAAAAAAAACAACACCCCCTATAACCAGAAAGCTTCCAGCTTTCCTCTTAACAGAAGAACTGAAAGTATCTAGGAAATCAACCTTCAGAGAAGAAAATGTGCATGTTATCTTTAAAATGATATTTCCATTCAGGAATCAACACATCAACACATGTAGAATTCAAACAACATACCTGCTACAGACTTAACAATTGTTGATGAGACAGACAAAATTCATGAAGTATAAGTTACAACACACTCCTAAAAACCTTCTCTTGTCCTCATAAAGCTGATACCCAAATATAGAGATCTGATCACTAAATAATTTAAGTATATGAAAATATGATCCTGATAATTCTATTTCAGGTTTGTTTGACAGGTTAATACAGATGAGTAAAAATTGAATAAAGAATTATAGATAATTTATATTACTATTTTTAGAAATAAAAGCTGATAGTATTTTTAGTAAGAAAGCTACTGAAATGGACAAGGATTGAGCTAGAAAATCTGAGGTGGTCAAAATCCATACTAGATTTGACAAGGGGAGTTTGTGGATATCTGATCTACAGCCAAACTGTTCATAGGATGGTCACAGGAGTCTCCCCGTGGGTAATTTGGTTAGAAGCAAAAAAAAAAAATCCAATTCATCTGAGACCCCCCCCCTTAGTTTTCCCTATTAAGTTCTCTACCATTTTTAGCAATAAATTTTAGGTTTGTTAGCTTTTCCTCAAATTTATATACCCCAAAAATGTAAAATTTTATATATGAAATAATAAATTGGAGTTTAAGATTAAATTGCATTAGATTATGACATTTTTAATAACACAAGTTCAGGTACAGTTAATAGATACTGCTCACTACCTTTGATTTTACTTCTGTATAGCTTAGCAACTTTGTGATTCTAATACATGAAAATGCAGATGTTATGTCCTCACTCCTGTAATGTATGCAGAGTTTAATCTGATTGGTTGTTGAAAAGATGCAGAGTTTAATCTGATTGGTTGTTGAAATGGCGGGAAATCCAAATACCGCCATTGGTTACAAGCCGCGGCAGCCGGCTATAAAAGCTGCCGAGACTAAGCCATTCTGGCGTAGTTCTGAGCTGTAGTCACACTATTAAAAAGAGCTGAAGCACTTCACGTCCTGTCTTCTTCCGAACTTAACAACTCCCTTTTCCATTATATCATTAATATTGTTAGCTGTACAGTAAGGAAAAAAAATGATGGAGACATTCTGAAATTCCCCCCAGTGCTGAGTGGGAAACTTGGTTTTCTTCAACAACCATCTATCAAATCAGTCACATTTAAAAAATGATGTTTTCAGTTGAGCTTTCCTATGTTGCCACTAGTTGGAACTGACTCCTGCACGTGCTCAGGTTTTATTATACTTCTCCAAATAGAAAAGTTCTAGAAAGGTATTAGTTATGCTATCTGCATTTCCTTTAGTTATCCATATGCTGCCATGGTCACAAGCTTTATTTGCCTTATAAGAGAAGAAAAAATTCTGAGCCAGATGGATTATGCTCAGGAGTCTAATTCTATTTCTTATCTGAAAACAACTCAAGAAGAAACCAGGTAAAGTAGGTATGTATGTTCAGAAGACAATTATCCATAAAGCTGCTCACCTTGAGTAAGTTTTAAGCCCTTTGATTAATTTATGACATTAACATTTAAAATAAGAATAGCATTTCATCTAGATGTTACTTCTATATTCTTATGAAATTACTGAAGATGAACTAGTTGCATGTGTAATCCTCTGAAAGCATGAATATATACAATGTTTATGAGGTCACATATGATTCATTTTTTATGTACAGGACAATAACTTTGCTTACATATCTGCATGCATGCATAAAAATGTACATAAAACTTTCCTTTTACCATTACAGAATGCAGGTGAGCTTAGCCTTTGGCATATAATAATAGCAGGGAGAAAAAATGCAATTAAAAATCTTATAAGTTGTTGCATTAAATAATGAGAAGGTGCCACTGATTTCTCTATTGATAGATATAATGTTAAAATATCTTCAAATTCCTGTATCCTTAGACTTAAACTAATGCAGCATATGATAGATTATATTATTTTTACACTTTGAAACCCACTATTAAACTACATGTTTAATACTGTAAATTTAAGATAAAATGTGACTATTATTTATACAACAATATAAATCTACAACAATAATTCTTACATTAATGTAAAGAACTGACAAATAAAAGGAGAGAAAATGAAATAATTTCCCAGTAAGAAATCCTCAAGATGAAGGTCAGATCCTGTTCAAGGAAACCATCTGGTTGAGATCCTCTAAGCCATACCATATACAAATGATTCTTTTTTTAAAAAAACTTCTATTCATTAATGCATCACAGCTGCACTAAGTGTTACTTTATTTTTCCATGGTAACATCTTTTCTGTTTTAAGGATTGAATTTCAGTTTTGGTAGCAACCTGTACTTTTGCCAATACTGAACATAATTCCTTGTTTTTAACATACAAGTGTTACGATTTCTTGAAATAGATTTTCCCCTATTTTGATTATGTAAAGATCATACTCTCTATGCAACAGTCTATAATGCAAGACTAATAAAAGACAGCAAAATTTATCACAAAATGAAGGTAAAATGTGTTTTATTTGTCTTTTCATCAATAAACACACTTCCTTAAAATTGTGCCAACTGTGCCATCAACAAACATTTCAGAAAGAAGAAAGAGCATTTGTAGTAATAAATAGACTAAATGATGTTGAAAACTGTAGTGTTAATGGAGTATTAAGTTATATTATAGGTGGTCTGGAGAAGTTGTCAACCCTTGATTTAAGGAGAAAATTAGCAGTCCCTTGCATTTTATTTTATTTTATTTTTAATATAAACTTTATTAACATAAATCATACCAACAAAAAAGACACAAACTTAAAAAGCTGTTAAAAAGAAACGAACATCCATATTTGTATCGAAACAGAAAGGTCCTGTATATGCTTAAATCCAAATCTAACGAGCATTCTTTAACATTCAAATGTTTGTTTACCATAAAAGAAAAAAGAAAGAAAAAAAATACATGATACAATATAAAATTATATTTCTAATATAAACTATTCAAATGAATATTTCCAAAATCCTATGTATTGTCTTGATGCATCATCCTACTAAACAACTAAAATTTCAGCAGTCCCTTGCATTTTAATGAGCTTTAGGGCTTTGTAAGATTTTGAACTATACTTGGAAACTTATAGGCAGTGAACTACACAAACTAAAGTTCCCAACTAGTCTTCAAGGTAGCCCCAAATAGAGTGCATTGCAGTGGATTATATAGAGTCTAAGTGTGACTAATGTAGTATTGCAGGTATTTCTTCTGACTGCCGGCTGACTGCAATTTAGCAGTTCGAATCTCACTAAGCTCAAGGTTGACTCAGCTTTCCATCTTTCCAAGGTCAGTAAAAATTTTTATTTATTTCTTATTTTATTTTTAATTAGATTTATGTGCCGCCCTTCTCCGAAGACTCAGGGCGGCTTACAATTTTTGGGATACAACCCAGTGTGCTCAGCAATGAGGACCCAGATTGTTGGGGGCAATATGCTGACTCTGTAAACTGCTTAGAGAGGCTGTAAAGCACTGTAAAGCAGTATATAAGTCTAACAGCTATTGTTATTCTTCCATTAAACCAAACAAACTGCTCTGAGATGCTATATAATTTTAAAAACTTTATTACGGTAAGCTTGCATTCTAGCATTGTTTTTGTCACACCTGACTTTATACAACAGAATATATAGGTATCTAACCCTACACTTACTTGCCTTGAAAAGTTTAATTAATTTGGCTTCACCATTACACGACAGTCTAATGAAATTTGCCGTCATTATTCCCCAAATAAACTTAAAATGGAAACTTATTTCATAGAAATTTCAAAATAAGGAAAGATTCTAAAAGTAAATCAAAATATTCCTTTCTTTAATATCCTATCCACAATTTCTTACCTGAAGGGTAAGGCACTTAACTGCATTCCATACCACACTAATAAATTCCTTCATTCTTTCTTCAGGACTTTTGCTGCACATTTCAGCTGAACTAAGCATGGCTTTCACGGGTACTGATAATGGTCGTGATTCTTAAAGAAAACAAAAAGAAAGAAAGAAGGACCAAATAGCTTGCTAAATGGAGTACATATTATTAGATACCTAATAATCCCAGTAAAACCAAAATTAGTCCTAACTGAATCCTAGTTTTAGAGTTCACCAGCACTAATAAGCTCCTTTGTTCTCCAAATTTACAGCTTATAAATGTCCTTAAGTTCTAAAACTCTGTTCTCTTACTGATCTTTTGATCGTGATTTGCTTGGCTCACATCCCATTCCTCATAAACTTACTTCATGAGTGGAACATCTAAAAGGATATCTTTCTCTGGCCTTTAGAAGAAAAATAGAGCAACAGTAGCAATTAAGGCACAAAGGCAAAGAAAGGAAAATAGTTACCTATCAGTATAGATTTGTGCTTATCCTTGGAAAAGACATTTCATTAAACAAACAAATAAAAGAAATCTTACAATCTTAATCTTGGTAATTCATAAATATTTCTTGCACACATTGTGTCTTATAATGCTGAGGCCTGAATAGAATAGAATAGAATAGAATAGAATAGAATAGAATAGAATAGAACAGAACAGAACAGAACAGAACAGAATAGAATTCTTTATTGGCCAAGTGTGATTGGACACATAAGGAATTTGTCTTGGTGCAAATGCTCTAAGTATACATAAAAGAAAAGATACATTCGTCATACATTTGTCAAGACTCAAGAGTCTTCAGGTACCACACTTAATAATAGTCATAGGGTACAATAAGCAATCAAATCATACTAGGAAACAGTCAATATAAATCATAAGGATACAAGCAACAAAGTTACAGTCATACAGTCACAAGTGGGAGGGATGGATGATAAGGAATGATGAGAAGATTAATAGTAACAGTAGTGTAGACTTTGTAAATAGTTGAACAGTGTTGAGGGAATTATTTGTTTAGAAGAGTGATGGCTTTTGGGGGGAAACTGTTCTTGTGTCTAGTTGTTATAGGTTTTAAGGAAGCAGAACTCCATTGTCCTTTACCAAAACTATTTTACTGGTTATATCAAGGGAAGCTAGTACTGTATAGTTCAAATACATTATCATTTTTAAGAGTGTTTACTTCCTAATTACCTTCAATTTTGGATAGGTTGAACCCTGACAAAAAAACAGGTAGACCAGACTAAGAAAACAGGCACTTTGAAGATATAAGCTACTTCTATTAGAACAACTAATAAATGCTAGCTAATAATGGAATCCTGCTCCTTTTCCTCCCTCTCATCTGATATCATTTTGCTAATTATTTTCTTGGTCTGGGCTCAAGTTCTGTTTATCTGATTATTGCCTTGATCATTGTCTTTCCTCTGTCCTTCAAGGCAATCCTTTTTATCCATTATAAACTGTGATCTTCTCTGAGTTTCCTTGCCTTTTTCTATTTTCCAGTAAGGATCTAGCAACATACATCTTGGGTGAAGAAAAATATAACAGATCCTGGGAAAACAGAGAAGGAAATAGGTCCACTGCAAGAGACAATCTAAGGGAGGAAGCATGAGAAAAAGACTTAAAGCATCTCTGACTTCATTATATGAAATATACTTTGAGTGGGAGAACTGCTTTGAGAGGCCTTCAAAGTTGATTACAAGCCCTGCAAGGCTGCCTATCTCAAGAAATCAGAACCAGTTGGATTTCTAGAAAGATATTCATTATTGGTAGAATACAGGAGCAGAATTTTAAAAACCTAGCTAAGTAATTTTCCCAATTAACTTATTATTAATTAAGATGGAGTTGCTGTGAGTCTCTTTCATATGCTTCTCTCCCTGGTGTCAGCATTCCAAGGAAAATCCATTCCTGTCAGTAACTCCAAGACACATGCCATCTCAAAGTACTTTTATTAGAACAGTACCTGGCACATACTGGGGAAATCCGGAACTAAACCTTCCCGGCTTCCCCACAAAGTCCCAAGCTACAACCCATCCCTTTTCCTTCATCACCAGATCACGTGCACCAATCCCAAAGTAAGTTCTAATTCTTTCTGCGCCACACTCTGTAACCTTGAACTATCGAAGTAATATATTTTGTCTACTAAGAGCTACTCAATTAACATCACCCCCTCCCACTTTCTTCAACTATGTGGTAGCGATGAATTCCATAGCTGACATCTGGACTGTGGTATCACTTCAGCACTACCAACTTGATGTGATAATTACTGTATGCATTTTTTAAAAAGTTTGATTACAAAACTGGATGGTAATTAGAAAAAAAACAGAAGTAATTTTCTAGTAAATTTAACCTGGACTGGTTGGAGCCAAGCAAATCATGATCAAAAGATCAGTAAGAGAAATTCTTATAATTTAAATCATAAAATTATATACGTAATCATTAAAATTATATACATAATTCCAAACTGAATTAAAGCAGACACACCTGTTACAGTTTTTGTTTTTATAGGGCTGCTGGCATATTCAGAAGCCTGATTGGACTGATGCTTAATCAATGGTGTGCTCCCAACTGACATCTCATCATCTTTTTTCCTTGTGACGGGTGTCCCTAGAGAGACAGATGCAGTCTGTCAGAATAAAAAAAGGAGAGAAAAAGAAATACAATGAGTAATTCAGAATTCAAAATCAGCATGTAGGAAATGTTTTTTTCATGTTACAGAAAGTAGTTAATTTATTAATTTTTATTAATAAATGGTTAATAAAGTGGTTTAATTACAAAAACTAAAAAAGCATGCCAATCAATATAAGTTACAGTATTAAGCACTACACCAATGCAGCACTAATCATATACATTTTAGTATGCAATTGTTTCATTTTTTTCTTGACCGTTACTGAAACATCACTTAAAAATAAAAAGCAATAAAGCCTTTTAAAAAAAGCATTTGTGTTAATTAGTTTTTCAGCAGAATTTCAGGGCAAGCAAAATTAAATGCAGCCCTCTCTTCCTCTTTCACAGAGTTCATTGATAAATTACTAATGTTTCAACAATCCTTCATGCCTGGGAACTGGATCAAAAAAATTTATTCAGCAAATATTTCTATCAGCAATACTCTTATCTGGTCAGGTATACTGCACCAAACCCACTTTTTCCTACATGCAAAAATAAATCAAGGCATAAAATAAATAATCATAACAAAAGAAATTTATTTCTTCCTTATAAAATGAAATATAGAATTGGATATAGCTTACAACAAAATGTTACAGAATGGACATCTGGAGTTTACTGTTCCAGTAGTTTAGTGATAACCTTCAAGAGACTCCATTCAATTCATTATTTATTTATGTATTTATGTATTTATTCATTCATTCATTCATTCATTCATTTATTTGTTTATTAATTAAACTTGTATGTACCATCTCGCCATATTTTGGCTTTGAATTCTTCCTTTGGTTTTCTTTTTAAAATTACAGGTTTCAACCAGAATCCACATTAGATTTTGATTCACTTTTCCTTCAGTCTCATATATACATTCACCATGGAGTGGTTTGCTTTGCCAGATGTTAATCCGATTTTGAATTACCTTAGTCTTATATTCCAATTTAGCTCTTTTGTGTTACTTCAGGAGGCTTTCCTTGTGAAGTTCCATAAGCAGAGTCTATTTTCTTTTCCAGACGTAATCATTCAGACCATATTTTTCTTATTCGATAGTTTGTTTTACTTGCAATAGTCCTCTACCACCTCTAATTCTGAATATATATAATCTATGAATGTCACTTCTTAGGTGAAGTGCATGATTTATGATCATTAATTTTGTTGTTTTACTGATCAAGATTGTCCAATTTGGCTTGGATCCAATCAATTACTCCTGCAGTATATTTAATTACAGTGACTACCCAAGCGTTTATTGTTTTAGCAATATTTCCACCATTTAGTTTAGTTTTTGTTTAAAAAAATACTCAAATTGTTTGAAGTAACTTAAACTATCTGTGTTTTAACTTGGCTGTGCAATTAATCAGAAGCTTCCATTAATTCTAAATATTTGTATCCTCCTTCAGCTGCCTGGTGTCTAATGCCATTTCCATTCATTAGGTGCAAGCCATTTTCTCCTATAATCTTACCTCCTTTCATTGCCAAATTGCACATTTATCCTATCCAAATTTCATTCTTGTATCTTTATTAAATATACAGACTGTATCTATATCTAACAGAGACTCGATTTTAGATTCTGATTCAATATAGTTTTAGGTAATCTCTATAAAGAAAATTGTTTATTTGGGAAGCTTGTTTCTAAATTGTTGCTTACAATTGATTCTGTTCAGAATACTTGCAAGTTGAATCACTGCTTGTACAAAGAGCAATGATGGCAATCTGTTACTTTGAAATAAACCTGGTTTTATTCTGGCTTCCCTCAAATTTCTCCCACATTCTGTAAGAGTGGTTTCCAATGATGCAAATTATATCCAAAAATCTTTTAATATTTCATTTTATTCCAAACATTTCCACATGCTTTTGAATCCAACTATGAGAAATGATTTACAAACCTTTGTATAAACTATTTAGGCCATAAAATTTTCTTTTAAGCTTTTAATGATGAGTTTTTTATTAAGTGGCTGATCTTATGCCATGTGAATTTAGCAAGTCCCTTTTTGTTCTGCTGAAAAAATGCTTTTTTTTCAAATTAGCGGATAGTAGACTTGCTCTAATTCCAGAAAACAACTTTAATGTAACCCTGTTACAGGCCCATAGTTCTCAGTTTCCCTTGTTTTACCATAGTAAAATATTCCTTAAGCTGTTGTCCAATATTACTATATTATTACCATATTATTATTACCAATAATAATATACTATTTCACATTGTGAAAGCAATGTGAAAGCATAACTGTTAGTTCTGTAGCAAGGGTTAGGCTTCATATGCATTCCGCTCTCCCTGAAAACCTAGGGAGTCATAATCTACCAGGGTAGAAGATGGAAATTTTTTCAGTGTGCAGATTTTGTGAATACTGTCTAAGAGTTTTTTTTTAATTCATATTTATATGCCACCCTTCTCCGGAGACTCAGGATGGCTTACAATTTTTGGAGCGTAACCCAATGCAGCAATAGCCTTCATTCCATTGTATATGCCTGCTTATTACTAAGCGGCATTTTTACAGTCAGCTTATTGCCCCAAACAATCTTGGGTCCTCAATTTACCTACCCCGAGAGGATGGAAGGCTGAGTCAACCTTGAGCCTGGTGGAATTCGAGCCTGCACTAATTGCAGGCAGCTGGAACTAAGTGCTAGGCATTTAACAGCCTGCACCACCAAGGCTCTTGGTATTTGGTATGAAACCCAATGTGCCAATAATCACTGGAGCTGCCATAACTGATTTATTCCACAATCTTTCAATTTCAATTTTAAGATCTTGATACTTTGATCCAATTCTTTGTTTTCTATTGTACTATCCCTTAGTATTGCCACACCAATAGTTTACATTTTCTTCTTTTCAACCAGTTAAATCTAGTGCATTATGAGTGAAGACTTTATGAGTTTGTATTTAGAAATCTGACAATATTTTAACATACTCATTCAACTATTTTTTTCAATTCTATGTTCCCACAAAAATTGAGAGTATTATGTCATTTATAATCAGTTTGTGCAATCTTCTTGATCTTAATGTACTATTTTTTCTCCCTCTTTGACACAAACTGCACTCTGAATCATTTGATTTTTCAGTTATTACTATTTAAGGAATATCTGGATCATGGCAGAAGAGGAATCTATCAACAAACAATTAGAAACTGATAACTCTGTCTTGTTATCTGTGCAAATATACAAAATGCTATAGCATTTTAAATATAAAAATACACTAAAATACAAATGCATCTTTTTTTATTTCCTTTCTAAATGCAGACTCCTTCTCAAATGCAGAATCCAGACTCCAGATTCCCCGTCTGTTCTCAATCCAATCATTCATATTTTAGAAATGGGATTTTCATGATTCTGGAAGAGAAAGTGATCATGTTTCCAGAATCACAAAAGGAGAGGAAACTCAAGTCTCATTTTACATGTGATACTCCTTCATGCAATGAATGGAAAGAGATTTTGTGTCAAAAAGATTTCTGCCTGAAAAAGAAAGATGTACAAATATGGTACACTACTCTTATTTTTGAGAACAATATTATCATGACAGAGACCAGATGATTACAGTACAATAAATGCAAGTTTTTTCCTCCTTGTGAACAGTCCCAAAATGACACAGCTTTTGATTAAACCTTTTAAATGCAGAAAACATAGAAAGCATTGCGGAATATATGTCCAAACACTAGGAAAGAGCATTTATATTTCCAGAAGTCAATGTTATTTATGTGGTTGCAATCTGATCTGCTTTTGGAAACATTAACTAATGTAGTAAATATTAAACTTAACTACCTCCCCTCAACAGATGATATGCAGTTAAGGGCTCCCATTTTGCCATTACACACTAAAAAACATCAGTAGTTATTCTTAATCTTTAATTTTAAGTTATTTCAATCTAAAATCATTGAAGATGTCCAATTATGTTTTAAAGAAAAACACACATTCATGTCACAGTAGCTTAACACAAACCAAACATACTGTGAATCAATTTAGCAATTAGAAAATCAGCACAGGATAATTCAGGACAAGATAACTCAATTACGTAAGTTGCTGGGTCATTTGGACAGCAGTTCTTAAACCATGAAGTAATTTTGTAAAATCCTGGGAATAACAAAACAATTTGCTTTGCTGAGATATTTTCTCTCTCTCTCTCTCCCTCTCCCTTCTCCCTCCCCTTAATGTGAATTGTATACAGAGTTAGACATACACATATCAGATTAGACACCAAATTCTAATATTATTAGCCATCTCAGAGATGAAACAGTCTAGATAAACAAAGCATTGAAGGGGATATAAATATGCAGTGTCTGATATAAATTAACTAAATATTTCTTTATCATCTTTGATAATTTGTTGTGTGAGTTCAATTAACTTCAATATTATTTATGATCCGCTTAATTATTTCTGAGAATTTTGTGTGTGTGTGTGTGTGTGTGTGTGTGTGTGAAGTATTGGGTTGATCACCAGTTCCAGAGCAGACAATCACTCACTGTTAGCAAAGATATGGACAGTACAGCCAAATTCACATGTTCTTTCCAAAAGGATTCTTACATGGTACCAAAAAATCTTTATTATCTTGTGGGAATCAGGCAATAGAACAAAATCCTATTGCAAAATTAGATCTGCATTTCTAAAAAACCTCTTAATCAGAAAGACAATATTGTATAAGAACCTTCAAAACACAAATAAAACAGATGGGAAAAATGAAAGTATCAGACACTAATAGGAAATAGGTTAAGATATAAATTATTCTCATTTGCTCCTTTTTTTAGCTATCTAAAAACCCTGATAATTCTTCTCTGAAGATTCAGTAGACCTTCTATAAGATAGGAATGTCCCTGTGAAGCAGGGACCAAAATAAACCCCAACCCTCATTTCCCAAGTATCTACAATTAATTGATCAAAGGGCACCATCCAGTATGTTCCAAAACCTCTTCCAGCTTTTGTAAAACAGCATATATATTTTTTCATACTATCAAAGAAGCTTTAATTTACATTCCATATTTGCATTAGTATTGCCAGTATTATTATGTAAGTCTCAAATTACTTACATTTTTAAAAACTGGCTCTGCCGATTGATCTGGGTCTTGATGGGGGTGTTTCACATTGGAGGTTGTTACTGGACTAGGAAGAGGATCCCACCTTCACTTCTTTAGTTTCTAATTTATTTCATTTTTGTTAACTTTTAATATTTAAAGTTTTAATGATTGTAACATTTGTAAAAGTTTGTATTTTTGCTTTTATGATTATGTAAGCCTCCTAGAATCACATGATCATTTATTAATTTATATGAGCAAATAAATCAATATTTTTATCAATAATCCTCTATAATTCTGAACAATATAGCTTCTTTTAATAGCACCAGAGAACTTTCAGTTTTTCATTGAATAACATGACACAAAGTACCATGTTCGCTGTTACCCAGCATTACTTACAGGATCTTAAATGATCCCATTTATGTTCATGATGAGAGATCATCTAAATAGCTTTTCTACAGAAATGCCTTCTGCATGATACTTTGAAGAAAAAGGCATGGCTGAACAGTGAATAAATAAATAAAAAGTAACCAGGCCATTATACTACTATTTGTAGATTAGCATTATATATAACTTTAAGTTTCAGGACACTTTCCAAAAAAGGAAATAAATACCATATTTTACCACTACCCAATAAAGAGGGTCAGAAGACATTATGTAAATTTATGCAGGCATTCAAAAGCCTTGCCATGGGTTTTACATTGTTTTCAGTGAATGTCAACATTGTTCACCATTCGAAATAAAAAGAAATGTTTAGACACATGCAGAAGCCAACTGCAAATATAAGAAAACATCCTCTTTTGCCCCTATAGCACTAACCACATAGTCACAACAGGAACTACATAGGTCTTTACTCAAATAAGTAACAGCCGCCACAACCCACCCTGTATTTTCTGTGTACTAGGAAAAGCACAAATGTAGTGCATTAGGCTATGTTTTTAAAGTGCATTTTAAACTAACATTACATTAAAAATGCATAGACAGAACTCTCCTTCAATATTCCATATATTTTGAGTAGGAGAAAAGCATTGCTATCTTTAACTTTACCAAATCTGTAAGATTAAAGACACAGCTTAATATTATTTAAAATTTTAAATCTTATTGATAAAGAAAATAGCTATAACAGTAAGTAGCAATTTTTAAATTATAAATGATCAAAAGTCAACCCCAAAATTGTATTTAAGCAATACAAAAACTGATATTTTCAGAACTATTTTCAGGCAACTACCTACTTTACAATTTGTTACATGGATTTCTTTTGGAACTACTTAAAGAAAATACGATCTAATCATAATCATATTCTAAGAAATGTATCTAACATACCATATTAAAATTGAGTGGATTCTAGCCAGTTTTATAGGCTTTACAAGCCTTTCATCATTTCTTTACAGTATTATTTTCCAAACTTTCAAAGTTAAAAGACTCTTGAGATATCTTACTAACAAAAAAGTAAAATGTAGTTACAGTGTGTGCTTCTATCTTCAATCATGGGTTATCTTTCAGGCAAAGACGATTATTCAAGTTGTGTCTATTTATAACCAGCAAGTCAGTTCCCTACTTTTTAATACTATTGATGCTGTGACAAATATGATGCTAGAATATATAAATCTATTAGTTACTTAATTACTGAATAACTCAACCTTTTCAGGAGATTTGTGTTTTAGATTTCTGGATTTGCTCAATTTTATTGCAAAATATAATATCTTGATGGCAAAACTGAGATGACATTTGAAGGCTTCAGACGTCAGTGCTTTTGGTTTCTTCTCATGTATACTTTCCATCATGTCTATTTCTCTCATCTATACTTATTGTATAAATGTTAATTGCCTTGGCATTGAGATATAAAGATAGAAAAATATATCTTAGGAAGAACTCAAAAACACCAACTTTCAATAACTACATTATTTATTTACAAAGCCTTACATTTGGTTAATAGATAATGCACTAAATTTAATCTAAGAAACTCAAGAAGGATATAGTATTTTCACTTTATATTTTACTGCATTATATTTCATCGAATTATAGAAGCAAGCTTTGACAGCTAGCTACAAGAATCTTTCTCTAAAGAATCAATCTCTATTGTTTTAGAAATAACTATATCCCAAAGATAGAGAATATTGTGACCCATTTTAGGTTGTAGTTTTCTAACCAAACAATTAGTATATTTGTTGTTTCATTCACCTCCTCTTTGGGAATTCTTTTAATACAAATGGAATATCTATCTATCTATCTATCTATCTATCTATCTATCTATGCAAATATGGATGAGACAACAAACTGTCTCATACTTTTCTGAAACTAAGCTTAAGAAAACACTGTGGCCATATGTATTCAAAAATATTAATATATAAATAATGTACTTTATAATATATCTGGTTGTAATACATCTAATACAACCAATAGGTGTGTAAAATATGGCAGTTATTCTTCTGAGAATCATAATAAATCAAAAACACATAAACCAAAAGCACTCAGTTCTCATTTCCAGTATTTTAAGTAGACTAGTTTCTCTTCTCTTTTTGACCACTGTGAAGGATAGTCAAAATTATTCTGTAGACCTCTCAATACTCTGACCTGAATCCCATTCCAACCAGCCATTCATTTTCTTATAGAACAGTGTTCTACAGTGAAAAAGAGCTTCTAAAGTAGTTTTACAAAGGAGACAAATTTAAGTTGAGGCAAAAATTATTTGTGATAACCTTTTCTCCAAAACTATCAAAGCTATACCTGGTTATCTTCTGATTCTTTTTTTAATCCATGCTAAAATGAAGTTATGGGCAATGTTTAGTTAAATGTTTCTAAACTTCTCATTTTTAAAAATGTTTTTGTTAGTATCATTTGAAATCTGGTAATCATTTAAGATTCAAGCAATGTTACTTGTAAAATAAGTTGATTTAAATACTATCTTAAAGAATCCTAAAAACAATTAACAAAATCATTGTCAGATTAGACAAAACAGGAACAGGTTTTAAGATAAATATTACATGTGTGTGTGTGTGCACACGCATGTACACATGCATGTGCATACACACTTTATTTGGAAGATATTGGGGTTATAGTAATTTATTCTCTTTCCATGCAAATATTGTCAAATCGAACCTTTAAAAACTATATTGAAGAGCATATTACAAAAATAGGCTGAATCACTCTGTCTTTGCACCTACAATTCAAACTATGAAATTATTTTATGAAATTATTTCTTACAAAGTTTATGCAATGTGTCATATGAACATTATCTTCCAACTATGGAATATACTCATTAGCTGGACCTATTAGCTTTATGGGTAATTCTCGACTTGTGATCAGAATTCCAGTTGGAATTTTGGATGTTAAGCGATATGGTAGTTAAGCAAGTCATCACAGGATGGAACCCTATTTTGAGACCATTTTTGCCATTATTAATCAATCATATGTTCATTAGATTAATTACACGCTTGTTAAATGAATCTGCAAATATTGGAAGCAGGTAGGGAAGGTCACAAATCTTGTGATGCCAAACATCATAAATGTGAGTCAGTTGCCAGATGCCTAGATTATGATCACATGACTATCTCAAGGATGGATTGTAAGATACTTTTTCCCATACCAGCATAACTTCAAACAATTATTAAGTGAATGATCATACTTACGGAACAAATCAAATGCTTTCTACAATATGTAAAAAAATGGTAAGTGATAATGTGAGCATTTAATTTCTCCTGATTAATTTGATTTTTTTAATGTTTAAATACTATGCCTTGTCTCTGTATTGCATGTTGCCTTGGGACCATAAATAAATATGCAAAAATGTCCTACCTGCTGCATTAGTCTGCTGCTCCGTTTCTGAGGTTGGTACATGAGCCAAGTATATAAAACTGGATCAATATTAACTGTTAATCCCTGCATGCTGGCCAAAAGCACTGCTCCTACATTAGAACAATTACAAAACAAAAGCAATGAGATTAATAAATCAATGCTAAAAACATTTGGAATATTTAATGCAAAGCTGGCTGAGGAACTTTGGGAGTTGAAGTCCACAAGTCTTAAAGTTGCCAAGGTTGGAGACCCCTGGTTTAGAGGTCAAGGCCAAACCCATTCTTTTGAATGCAGCCTGGTTGCAAAGCATAGGGAACTATATTTCATGCTCTCAAGACAATCTGGCCTGCACAATATCTTAAGTGATTATTTATGTTTTCAAAATACATTAATGTATCTAGAAAAAGTGATTCAGAATAATATAATATGAATCTAGAGGGGAGGGGAGGGAAGGGAAGGGAATGGTACCCAAAGGTTTTACAAATGCATATGCTGTTTCTGTCAGGTAATATTCAAACATAATAAAATAACAAACAGGATTAAGATCATCCTATTATTTTTCCAGGATTTACTTTCCTGTATTATCAAGATTCTGGCAGTTACCCCAATTAAATCATGAGGCTCGAGCCAAACTTCCAAAACTTCAGAAGATTTATTGGGAATTAACATGTCCAGCAGTGCCGAGTCTGAGACACATAATTCATTGTCACCCGTGACCCTGGTTTTCACCCACCCCCTGGGTGTATCATAATTCATATTCTCCAATGAGACACAGCCGTAGCCAAGAGCTGTCAATCATGTTCTCCAGTTAGATTTTTGCATGAGAGAAACTTCAGTCACCTAGTTACTATCTCTGAAAAACTATGTATGGAATGCACTTTCGATTTGCAAGCTGCCGCATTGCTCTTTCAAACCCCTTTCCCCCCTCCCTTTCTGTTGGCAACTCTAAAACAATCATAGAAATATTTTTGAGTTGACATGTATTTTTAATCGTTGATATTGAAGTTCCATGATGGAGTGGCTGCACACTTTAATTTATTTTAACTTTTCAACAAAGATAATTTTTAACTTATTTTGACTTTTAAAATTGTAACTGTTTTTATTTTAACCATTGCCCTACTTTTACACTTTTTGCACATTTTGCAAGGATAAAATGGAAATAAGAATATTAAGAATAAGAATTATACAAATAGAAATTATTTTAAAGTTTATTTCAGCACTTCTCAATGCTGAAATGAAAAGCCAAGGTTTGGCACATCTCAACAGTGAAGACTACTCTAGAGACTACTTCAGAACACCAAAGCCACTTCATTGCTTTTATCCATGAGTTATATAAAGTTTCTTTACTTAGCAACCTATGTGTTTCAAAATCCAAACAAATCCAAGAGCTATCATCTCTGTAATGCTATACAGTGATCTGGAGAGCATCCAATCCTATCACATGGAGACTTCTGCAATACCCTTTTATTGACCTAGATCTCTGCCAATCACAGTGAACATCCGAACTCAGTTTGGTTTGGTAGAACATACAGTATTAAGATACAATAGATCATAAATTTCATTTTTTATATTTTTGTAACTTTTTCAGAATTATATCTTTTTCAGAAAATTCTTTTACAGATTGAAAGAGATCCCTTTTTAAAACCAGTGACAGGATACAAATTCAGAATAGAATAATTGAGTTTAAACAATAGGAATTGTTTCCAACATTGCTAAATTAGCAAATTTCTTTTACTTAATCCTAGCTTCCAAAATATATAGTATATTGTGGGATTTCTGATTCAGATTGATGAAGTTTTGGCTTATAACACACCAAATTTAACTGTGATTGAAAAGAAGAAAAAATAGATAATTGATGTGGCACTACCAGGTAATAGTAGAATCAGAGAAGATCACAATTGGCCATAGTCGTCGTGGTTATCAGCACACTGAGTGCCATACCAAAAAATCTTGGATGCCACTTAGAAAATCTGTGCATTGGCAAAAATTTCCATTGTGAATTAGAAAAGGCCACACTGCTTGGGTTCACATATTATAACATCCTAGGTTCTTGGAAAGAACTTAATGCCGATGAAGGCCAATACCAGCTAAAGAATTGGCAGCTGTGATTCTACATTTTTGTATATATAATAATAATAATTTACAGCTTTACTTACCTGTAATTCACATTCTGCAACAATACCTCTAATATTATTAAACAATAACATCTGCCTATCCCAGGTCCTTGGGAAAGATTCAATAGGAGGACAAAAATGCCAAATCCAATCTAAACATCTGACTGACTGTGCAACCAATCATAATACACATTGATTAAAAAAATAGCTCCTAGCAAGAAAACTAAAAGTTGAGAGGTATTTAATTATATTTAATTATAGGGAAGGCATGTGCAATAATGAACATATGTGGTCAGTTTCTAGTACTAACCTAACCATGCAACATCCTATGAAGACTACTTTTTTTTCATGATAGTATCCAAACAAATGTGTTCTACATGTAAGCATTCTGGTATCTAATGTATTTACTATCAATCATTAAACTGAGAAACATTCAACCTTGTCTCATTTTCATTTTTACAATAAAAGAAAGGATATTGTTTTGATTTTTTATCACCAAAATCTATTCTATTCATATATTATTAAGTTATCAAAGTATATTGTGATCATTTTCAGTTATAGCTTTAGCTAAAGATACTAAAATATTCATACAATGGCTCAAAATAACACTCATGGATCTTTTACACCTTGAAAGTATTATATCAGAACTGGTTCTTCAGGTTCAAATTTATGTTTCCATACATGATAATATTTAATTACTACACTCATATCTTACATTTAACTGTTACAATTCATGGAAGCACATACATATGAGTTATTCAAATGCATACACATATGCCATTTTGTATTGCTGTTAGACAGAAGAATATAGATGCAGCAATTAGATTTTTTTTATATACAAAATAATTTTATGTTAAACCTCAGCAGGGAGCAGATTCACCTTATGCACCTGCCTAAGTCTTTTCTTTTCTTTCCTGCTCTGAGGGAAATAACTGTTACGTTAGTGTAACAGAATAGCCTATTTCCTTTAAAAAGTTTTTTTTCCTTTAAGAAAAAATATACTATTGCTGTTAATTTTCCTCCAAAGATTACTCTCAAAGATTTCCTTGCAGAGATGGTAGTATCCCATATGTTTTAAATAAATATATGAATAAATTGCAATCTTTGCTGCTCTTGTTGCTGGAAGATAGTATTGGAAGCTGCAGTTCCTCTTGGAAGCAGAAAAGACACTGCTCCCTGCAGGAGGGTTAACAGCTGAATAAAACAAATTATTCTTCCTTGAGGCTGCAAAGGAAAAAGTTCTGAACCCTGATGGAAAGGTTGGGCTCTACACACTTCAGCAGTTCAGGATCAACAACAGGAATAAACATTCAACTTTTGGAAGATTCATATTTTGTTTCAAACAAATTTTGGCAGCATGAGTGAGTGAATAATAACATCAACAAAATATAGACTTTTAGGCTTCATATAAAATATAAAAATTAAAGATGCACCCAAGTTTTCAACACCACAGAATATACACATGCATAACAAACTATTTAATCTATATGGATCAGACAATATAAAAACAAATATTATTGGAAAGTCTCTATGGGCATGAAGAATACTATTTGCAATAGTTATTTGGAGATATATTAGGGGACACAATGTATATATTGCCTATAATACATCTAAGAAGGAAAAGAGAGCAACATCTTGGATATCTGTCTTCATACTATTCTTACATTATCTTGAAATCTTTTAAACTTCACATCACACCAATAATCAGGCAATATTCAAATCTATTTTATATTTTGGGAATCTAACTTTAAAAAAAGCTTTCCCACACATACCACATATACAGAATATAGAATATTCTTTATTGATCAAGTGTGAATGGAGACCTAAGTAATTTGTGTCCAATGCATAAGTTCTCAGAGTACATACAAACAACAAAGTGATAAATCATAAAGCATAAGAATCAATCATAAATCATAAGATATAAAGAATGAAGTGATAAATCATAACATACCAATAGGAGATGGTAATAAGATAGATGAGGAGGTAATAAGATAGATGAGGAGGATAATAGTAATACAGCCCTATTACAGGGTAAAATGTTGCCTTACTTTATGAGTAAATATAGCCCTACTACATAGGTAAATGGGTACCTATTACATGGATAAATATCCTTAGGCATAAGACAATGCTGTGGGAATTAGGTGTTTAGCAGACTGATGGAATGGGGTGAAATCTATCTTTGTGTCTAGTTGTTTTAGCATGCAATGCCCTATAAAGGCATTCTGAGGGGACGAGTTGAAACCATATATGGAAGGGTTATGGAAATAGAAGTTATCACAGTGAGTCTGCACTGAATCAAAATTTTTAATATCTTACACATTACTGCAAATATTTTCTGTCTTGGAGTTCCACTGTTGTAAATATAAAAGAAAACCAATCAAAATTAATAGAAGTTCCACTTCCCACCTCAGTTCCTTCAACAGATAAATCTAAATCAGTTGGGTTAATCTTTAGCCATGGCCAATGTGATTCTGGGGTTTTCATTTTCAACCTGGAAAACACTAGATTGTTGAAAACTGACTGAGGTAAACCCAGATTATCTCAAGATAATTGTGAAATTCAGTTGACAGAACTAAGGAAAGCAACATAATGTGCCTAAGCTGGTGCAGAATGCGGCCGTGCGGGTAAGGATGGGAGCGGGTAGTGTTGGGAGCGTCCTGATTCTCCCATATTACGCCCCTCCTGCGTGACCTGCATTGGCTGCCAGTTGCTCTCCGTGTGAGATTCAAGGTGCTGGTAACAACTTACAAAGCCCTATATGGCTTGGGTCCTGGGTACTTGCAAGAACGTCTCCTGCCGTCAACGAATACCAATCGCCCAGTGCGCTCCCACAGATGGGGCCTCCTGGGGGTGCCATCAGCTAAACATTGTAGGCTGGCAGCCCCTAGGGGGAGGGCCTTGTCTGTGGGAGCACCCACCCTCTGGAACCAACTGCCCCTTGAATTGCACCTGGCCCCTGATCTCCACTCCTTCCTCCGCGACCTTAAAACATGGTTATTTTTGTAATCCGGCCTGGACTGACAGGGGATCAAGGTTTTAATTTGAATGTTTATTTGGTGCTAATTTAATATTTTTTTAATTATTTTAACTTTTGTATTGCCTGTTTTTTATGTACGCCACCCTGAGTCCTTTGGGAGAGAGGGCGGCCTATAAGTTCAAATAAACTTAAACTTAAACTAACATACACCCTGGATGGGAAGGCAAAACTTCATAGGCTTATAACCCTCTTATATGATAACAAATCAATTTCCCAAATCAAATCTACTAGATGTGTCAGTTAGTTGACAGAAAGCACTTCTCAGAAAATGGAATTTAAAGTAACATATGTGTTCTTAGAATCATATCAATATTTGGACTACATATTGCTTAGAATGCAAAGGCAAAATAAGTGCTCTTAAGCATGTAGAGGAACGTGCATAGCTCTTGTGTGTAACTCTTTAATCCAAGTGTGCTTTTTCCTAGGATTATGGAGCAGCTGGGTGATACTAGGAAAAGGAACAGCTGCTTTGTGGAATTGCCAACAGGAGCTATGTTTGTGCCCCTACATACTCCAAAGCACTATTTTGCTTTTGAATCCAAAGTGCTGGACAACCCTAGTAATGTATATACATGTCAGTGCATTTTATATAAAAACTGGAGGATAAGCAGATGTCTAAACAATGGAACAAATTTTGAACAGCAAAAATCCATCATCATTGAATATCATAAATGTAGAAACTACATACAAACTATTCTTCAAGTTAAGGAAAGTAGATGTTAAAGATTATAGGTATCATATATTGCCCACACAATTGAGAAGGGAGATTTTGCTCGGGAAAGAAAGACTGAATATATATATGCAGTTTTATTTTGTTAAGGCCATAGTGCTGTTTCTGTGTCTGCACCTAACTACAAAGAGAAGTTGCAGATTAACAGACTTTGAAATACATTCTGCTTTTTCCTTTGAAACGACATTTAGGAAGATGAAAGCAGAAAACTACTTGTCCTTATGAAACAAGCTAGAGTTGAGAAGGCACAGTGTGTACAACTCTGCACTTATACTTGTAAACATCCTTTCCCCACACAGCCCTCTGGGACAATCAGATAATACAGTGAATTAACTACTTGGAATGAATAAAAAATGCCATTAACTTGGCGCTGGGTGAGATCATTCGTGGTTTTGGGGTGAGGTATCATCAATATGCTGATGATACACAGTTATATATCTCCACCCCAAACCAGATCAGTGATGCCCTCTCCGTGATGACTCGCTGTCTGGATGCGGTACAGATCTGGATGGACGGAAACATGCTTCGACTCAACCCGGCCAAGACTGAGTGGTTGTGCATAGCGGCATCTCGGTCCAGTTTGAAGTGTCCATCGTTGACCATAGGGGGAGTGGTGTTGCCCCTGTGGACAGGGTGAGGAACCTGGGGGTCCTCCTGGATGCACGGCTCCGGTTGGAGGAGCAGGTGGGAGCTGTCGCCAGGGGGGCCTTTCCCAGGTCCGGCTGGTTCGCCAGCTTCGCCCGTTCCTGGACCGGGATGCCCTGCGTACAGTCACTCATGCCCTTGTTACTTTGCGACTCGACTACTGCAACGCTCTCTATTTAGGACTGCCCTTGCATACCATCCGGAGACTGCAGCTGGTGCAAAATGCGGCGGCGCAGGTGGTGATGGGAGTTTCCCGGTTCTCCCATGTTACCCCCCTCCTGCGCTGCCTACATTGGTTGCGGTTGTGCTCGGTGAGATTCAAGGTTTTAACTTTAACATACAAAGTCCTACATGACATGGGTCCTCATTATCTAAGGGAGCGACTACTGCCGACATCGAATACTAACCGCCCTGTGCGAACTCATAGACAGGGGCTCCTTGGGGTCCCGTCAGCCGGGCAATGCCGGCTGGCGGTCCCCTGACGTGCCTATTCTGTCGCGGTCCCTGACCTCTGGAATCAACTTCCCTTGGAGCTCCGCCTGGCCCCTGACCTCCACACCTTCCGCCATGATCTGAAGACCTGGTTGTTTAACCAATCCGGGCTGTGACCCCTGGGTGGGGTGGTTTTAGATTCTGGGTTGATTTTAGTTGTATTTGTAATTATGTCTTGGGGCTTGTTTAGTTTAATTCCTTTTAAGTATTTATTGTCATTGTTCTTTTAACTGTGAGCAGAGTCTTCGGAGATGGGGCGGCATACAAGTCCCATTAATAAATAAATAAATAAATATAGCTCTTCTAACTGATTAAAACTAAGTTAAAGCTTTTCTTCCCCATTCCCACTTTTAAAATGCAGCAGCATATATAATGTCATTAATACTTTTATTTCCTGCAATGTACATTCTATTTAAAGCCCGTCCAGTTTAAGCCTACAAATCAATCTAATGAATTCCAAGAAATACTGGAAAATGTTCAACTTATGTTTCTTGTTCAGATAAGTTCAATATCCATCAGCACTTTTCTTCTATAGATGCAGCTTCAAATATTCCTGAATATAAGAATGGTTGGATTTTAGAATTGCAAAAGTTTAAAAAGCCATATTTAAATTAGCTTCAGATATCAGAAAAATAATACTGAATCTGTTGGATGGCAAAGCTACATAATATTTTATTTAAACCTGGTTTTGACAATATACTAGGGTTTACTAGACTTCTCAGAAATTAAAGATGACAAGACTATTCAAGGTTATCCAATTTTCAGTGACCAATTTTATCAGACTAAATTTGATTATGCTTTTCAAAATACATGCACATACACACTCTGAAAACAAACATGTTGTTAAATAGCCATAATAATTGAATATTCTGTGGGAGACTCAGCTTCAAGTATTATTTGATTCAATTATGCATTGGTTGTGCAGCTATATATGTCACTTTCCTATTTTGTAGTCTCAAAAAACTTTGGTCTATGGTCCAGTCTGCTCGGGTACCATGGATGGAGGGTAACAGGATTTATAATCTCAAAATATCTGGAGAGTGTCTGGAAAGGGCTGCTATACAACAAGAATCTTTTGCTGTTTAAAATCCAGGCAAGACTTACACAATTCTTTAACTTTAAAAATTGTTGAAAATGTTTGATTTTCAAGAAGTTTTCTTCGACAAATGATAGGTGCCCTATCAGATATAGAGTAATCTTCAATTGTGACAGAGGTTTTCCCAAATCCTTCTGGAAATAGGAAACAAATCTTTGGGAAAGTTGGGACGTTCCCTTTTTTGGAAATATAAATTCAAGGCTTGAAATCAAAATGGTTTTCATCCCAGTCAAAATAAACAATTGTGGAATATTCCTCATTGTGTCCATATGGGGGCAGTACAGTTTAAGAAAAATAGTATACTATACAACAGTGGCATTAATTATTTGTTCAAAAGGTCTTTCTTGAATATTTTGAATGAATAAAACATATACAGTTATTAATCAGAAAGAAACAAATGTAAAACCTTCAGGTTATAGCTTTCTGAACAGTCTTGTTTTAAAATGCAACGGAAGAGAAATATTTAAGACCACCCAATGCTCAGTTATGTTTCTGGAATATGTAGAATTTTCCTCTCTATATTGGCAGTTCTACATCTTAGTTTCTAAGACTTAAGTTTTCTCTCAGTCTCAATAATAATCTGATGTAGTATGTTCCTACTTTTTTCCATATTTCTTGTCACAATTTGTAAAAGAAACCATCTAAAAGCAACAAGAACATTAAAGCATTTTTTAAAACTTCATCATTTTTTCCTATCTTTAATGTAACCAAAATTGGTCATGGAAATCTATAGTATCACATGACTATGTCTTATCTAAATATTATTTTGAACAACCTAGTGGATCCCAATATATCAAGACCGATGGAGTGAATACAGCTCTCAATCAAAACAATCCAATCAATGTTTCAAATGTTTCAAATCAGGCTGACCAGATGTCCGTTAACAAGTAGAACACAGACAGCTCTGCAATGGTAGAATGAAGTTTGCAAAACTATTTTGCACTGCGATACACACACACACACACACACACACAATGGTCTGGCAATCAGAAAATGGGTATAAAAGAAGGAAGCATAATCTTGAAACATACTAAAGCTACATTACATAATCCTGTAATCCTGAACATGCTGAAGCTACACTAACATAAACATCATGGCACTTCTTGGGATAAAAATATCCAATGATCAAATTTATTTGAGCCCAGAAAGTTCAAATTTCTTCACTCTCAAGGGAAGAACTAAAGAACTTGAACTCATCCACACAAATTGATAAAAAAAACAGTTGGGCCCAAAATCTTGGCTTCTTTACAAGAAAAAAATGGGAACTATTTTTGCTCTGATTCACAGAAGCATATTGTGATAAAATCACCACCTCACTTGGCCAAAGCTGATATGGATTTCTAGGACAGAGAAAGAAAGGACTTACACAGAGCTGAAGCGGGTTAAATCTATGGAGCATATCTTTTGATTAAACTGATAGCTAGCACACCAGCTGACTACCAGAAGGAACTGTAGAGCTCACTGCAGATGGAAGTAGATTAAAGACTGAAAAGAGATCAGTTTTCCTCATAATTTGGAACTAATAAGGAGTTTCCTCTATGGCAGATGGATTTTCTCTGCCTAGTGGAGTAGGACCTTAACAGTTGCAATTAAATACCTGGTATAGTCACAGAAAGGGAAAGCTGACAATTATCTCAACTGCAATCATGATACAACATACTTAGAACAAGACAGCTAATAAAAAACTTGAACATTTCTACTTCAAAGCAATTAGAAATTATTATTACAAACTTTTATTTAATTTGTTTACAATTATAAGTTGCAGAAAGTCAGTGTACATATATTTGTGAAAATATTTACAAACCCCTCACATCCTGGACATAAACTGTTTCAACTCCTACCCTCATAATAATGCTACAGAGCATTGCACACCAGAACTAGACATAAGAACAGTTTTTCCCCGAATGCCATCACTCTGCTAAACAAATCATTCCCTCAATACTGTCCAACTATTTACTAAGTCTGTATTATTATTACTATTACTATTAATCCTCCCATCCTTCCTTTCATCCATTTCCTCCCACTTGTGACTATATGACTATAACTTTGTCACTTGTATCCTAACAATTTATATTGACTGTTGCCAAGTTTGATTGCTTATTGTACCCTATAACTATTATTAAGTGTTGTACCTTACGATTTTTGACTCTTGACAAATGAATCTTTTCTTTTATGTACACTGAGACCATATACACCAAGACAAATTCCTTGTGTCTCCAATCACACTTGGCCAATAAAAGAAATCTATTTACCTATATATCATAATTCTTTTGCTAATATGCCTGTCCAGTGAACTGTCATTTTCAAGGAGTCAAAATATGAAACATAAGATTTGTATGTTTATTCTTAAGTAAGATGTTGTTTTGGGAAAAAAACTCTTGAATTGAACTGACGATTCAGTTTTTGCATGTATTGATAATAGTCCTGGGAGTAACTGTTTCTTCCTTTCTGAAAATTTCCACTGTCCTGTTCAACTGCTATCTCTTACAAATTTCTAACTGTGTAAGAAAAAAAGTTGGGCCATACCTGCTTAACTTTAAAACTGCAGGAAATTCTCCCTTACTGACTGCCTTGTTTAGCAACCATTCAAAGTTATGATGGTTTCAGAAAACCGCTTTATGACCAATTATTGTATTTAAGACTGTTGCAGTGTCCCATGGTCATGTGATTGTCATTCAGGAGTTTTGCAACTGGCTTGTGGCAAGCAGACTTAATAGAGAACATGAAAGTAAAATTGTAAATTATAATCACATGAAATTTTGCCTAACAACTGAAGTAGAAGTGAGATTGTTAAGTCTGTCTTGGTCACATGATTTTCCACTTAACAACTGTGATGCTTAGTGATGGAGTTGCCAGTCCCAATTTTAATCACAAACAAGGGACACTTTTCCTGTACTTCCCTAAGACATTTGGCAATTACAAATCCAATTAAGAAATAAAATTATTTGTTCAAAAGTGAAAATAGGTCTCTGCATTTTATATATAGTTGCATTCTATTAATAATACAATTCCTTTTTACTCAAACATTCCATTAAGTTAAATTAAACTCATTTCCAAGTAAGGAAATGGAATATTTTTTTCTTTTTAAAAACTATTTCTAAGCAGAGGTTCTTCAAAGTTTTATACCAAGGAAACACTAACAAATTCAAGTCACTGTCTGTAAATCTAATGGAAATTTGGTCTCCTTGAAATATACATAGTTACATTGGTTATTGGATGTAATACTAATATCATTAAGTTTCTTAAGAAATTCTAATCTCCAGATGTATCACTACTCATAAATGATCATGGCTATGCTTTTAAACTTCAAGAGATTTTAAGGAAACAAAGATATCACTCAAATGTCTTCATAAATGGAGCACCAAGACACTCTTTTGAAGTTATTACTTAAGTGAAATATGTAAATGTATATATATTGTTACATACACAGAAATTAAAAAGTTTAATTAAAATATACTTTTCATTAATCCATAAAATAATTCATAAATTAAAAGGTTTAATTAAAATATATTTTTCATTAGTTCATAAAATCAATTAGATATTGCTAAAGCATCTTACTTCATTGATTGTTGCTTACTTCACCAAAAAACTTTCCCTCCAAGCCAAAACCACTTGATTTTACAATTTTCAGTATCCACAGCCCTATGGTATTTCAGAGGTTGGGCAACAGCCAAAGAACATACTTCCCACTGCTTTCTCTGCAGCTTCTGTGTAAACATGTTCCTCCTCTAATGTGACCTTTTGTCTCTTTACCCAACCACAATTCACTGCTACACTCTATTCAGCATCTATGCAAAATATCCTTAGCTGGTTTTGTGAGGCTCAACCACAAACATTTCCTTTATTTATTGTAACAAAGGCAGATGGTAAGTCAATAAATGCTGCATAATAAGCATTTTGGAGGTCTATTCATTGATTTGTGAATCAGATATTGTAAAGTGAAACACTGATCTATAGTACTGTGCTCCTTTCTGAAGCCTGCCTATTCTTCTGCTATAATCTGCCTACTCAACCAGTTTAACCTTATATACAGCTTATACACTATGTCAATGAGACTTATTGGGGAAAAGTTAGTGGGGATTGCAAAGTTTCCCTTTTTAAATATTGGAATTGCTACACTGTCTTTCCAAGCTACAACAATTTGTCCAGTGGCATGGATGTAATTCAACAAAGAGGCAAGCACAGGAACCCATCAATCAGGAAATGCCTTTAAAATGTCTGGTAATTACATATCCCTCTCCTGGGGCTTTGCCATGTATCTGTTGTGCAATTATTCTTTTCACTTCTGCAGCAGTTAGTGAGGGCCATTTCAGTCATTAATATTTTAATAAATCTGTACCCATTAACTTTTGGTTTCATATTCTAATATCATCAAATTTATTTTTAAAATAAGCTATCAGAACTCCAGGTGAAATCTGTGCTTGTATTATTAGTTTTCATTCTTGCCACTGACTTTTATAATAATCTTGTTTGCTCTTCCTTATCAGCGCTTGACCATTTCATCCTTCATCACATTTATCCTGTCAAATTATTTTTCTTCTTAATTTATATGATTAGACCAGCCAGTGAATTTCTTTCATGTCTACATTAGTGGTTAAACCACAACATTTTAGTTTCATTCATTTTCCTTTGCATGTTTACACATCAGAGGTTTAAAATTGCCAACCACATCCTCATATATGAAATTTGCATTTTCTGTTTTTTGAATAAATGTAATTCTCTGCTGTAGAATTATTGGACTTCACAGCACAGAGCTTTAGTCAAAGGGGAGAACAAACAAGTTAGGAAAACCCACCCACATACAATACTACTATATACTACAATGACCATCAAGAATTTTTTTACAAAGATTTTCAATAAATAGGCCACTTGAAACTTTAAAATATTAAAAGACATGAATTTTCTTGAAAAGTTACATGAACACACAACTTTAAAAAGCAGAAAAAATAATGAAAAATGACTTAGTATTTTGTTTAAAGACACAACCAGATGTCTACCCTGGGCTACTTTATGAAGTCACAGAAGTAATTTGTATAATTTAGTCTTCAGCCTCAGAAAAAGGGAAAAAAACTTTCAGAAAGGATTTGGTTTTCCCATAAAAAAGCTTTTACAAGCAAAAAGAAAGTAAGTTCAAATGAACCATGGGGCTTTAGATTATTTAATTATTTCTTGGCTCACTGGTCTTAAAGGCTTTTCAAAACGACATGTAAAAAAACCCAAACTATGCACAGATACTGATATAATAATAAGAACAGTTCTTGCATGAAGTAAAACAAAATTCTGACTTTACATAGGAAGAAACTGGATGTTTCTTAACATTCAACTAGGATCTGCCTTCCTATAACTAAAAAAAATCTACAATTCCACATCCTGGACAGATCTTGAGTTTTCAGGTATTTGAAAAGTATTATTATAACCCCCATAATCTTTGATAAAGAATAAACATACCCTGCCCCTTCTACCTCTCTTCATATAGCTAATTTTGAATCCCTAATCATATTTCTTGGCTTTCTCTATTTGCTTAAATCTCTTTTATAGTATAGAACTGGACATAATATTTGAGTTTCGGTTTGGCCAATATAGAATGAAATTGAATAATTACTTCCTATGATTCAGAAACAATGTTGTTCATGTTGTTTAATATTCAATTGACAGCTTACTTTACATTAGTCATTGCTATTTTCAACCCACTGAAATATAATGAAAGTCTTTAATAAATCTTTAATAAATTTCTGCAACCTGGCTCCTCCTTTTTTCTTTTTTTGAAGATGTGTACATTTGTTCTTATTCAGATTTATTTCTTTATTTAGTTTATATCATATCCCACCATAATGTCTGTCAGCTTACAAAGTATTTAATATATCTAAAAATAAAATATCCAAAGTATGGTTAAAAATAACAGCAATATTAAAAAATAGCAAAACTTATGAACAAAACCAGAATATGGAAATAAAAATAGTATAATCGTTAATTTAACAGAACATCCTTTAGAATAATGTTGCTTCCAACATTTCCCAAAGACGAAAAAGGCGTGGGGCGGCCTGATCTCTACTGGGAAGCCATTCCAAAGTATTTACAGGGAGCCATGGTGGCACAGTGGTTAGAATGGAGTATTGCAGGCTTCAATCCTGACTGGCTCAAAGTTGACTCAGCCTTCCATCTTTCCAAGGTCAATAAAATAAGGTCCCAGATTGTTGGAGGCAATATGCTGACTCTATAAACTGCTTAAATAGGGCTGTAAAGCTCCATGAAGCGTACATAAGCATAAGTGCTATTGTTATTGCTGCTCCTACCAAGAAATTAAGTATGGGACTATAAGTATCTTATTCCTTCTATATCTACATAGGTAGTTCTCACTTACCAACCATTTCTTCAGCAACCTAAGTTAGGTGAGGTCAATTTGGGGGCCGCTGCCGCTGCCGGTGTGAATGTCACCATCAGGTGTTTCTCCATCGTTGGGCGTCTTTCCATCATTGGGCGTCTTTCCATTGTCACCTGTGTGGTCTGTGTTGCCTCTGCTACCTATGCTGCCACTGGCTTTATTTTTGCCACTGGCTTTACTTTTGCTGCTGGCTTCAGTTCCGTTGGCTCTCAGGGGTTTGTCTGCAAGGCTATGGGCTGCACTGGTGAGCATGAAGATCTAGCCCTGATTTGGGGCCACCAGCGCAGCGGATGGACGTTGCAGACATTGAAATCTTGTGGGTACTGGTGCCTTAACCTGAACGTTTGGCCTGTTCCAGATGCAAGAAACTGGGCTTGTCACCCTAATGGGAGACAGGCCTACTGGCTTAAGTTGGGACCGGTGGGTCGGTTTACCCCTGGCTCTTTGCCAGCTGGGGCCTTCTTGTCAACAAGGGCTGGTGAAGCCGGGGCCCTGAAGGCCTGCACCAAAATGGCGCCCGGGTTTGCCCCGGGGACTATGGGTATAAGTCTGGATAAGCCTCGGACTTGGCCCAGGGTGGTTGATGCCCTGGCCCGGATGAACACTCTCCCCTGGAGTTTGGAAGAGGATGGGACACCCACTAGGCAGCATTGGCTGCTGTAGGGGTTGCCTGGCTGGTCATGTGCCCTGGTTGCTATGGTTGGTATCGGCCCGGGCATGGGCAGCTGGGCTTTTGACCCTTCCCCATTAAACTTTATTTATTATTTATTTATTTTATTTATTTAGACTTGTATGCCGCCCGTCTCCCTAAGGACTCAGGGTGGCGAACATATAAAAAAGAGGAATATTTACAATAAAACAATATTAAACAAAACAAGTCTAAGATTACTAAAAAACATTAAAAACAATTTAAAATTACAATAAGACAATAAAACAACCCACCCCCGGGTCAATCCAGGCCAGCCTGCTGAAACAACTTCAGGTCTCGACGAAAGGAGCAGAGATCAGGGGCCAAACGAAGATCCGCAGGGAGCTGATTCCATAGGGCGGGCGCCTCCACAGAAAAGGCCCTAGCCCTGGGAACCGCCAGCCGACAATGCCTAACCAACGGTATTCCCAGGAGGCCCCTCCTGTGGGAGCGCACGGAACTCGGAATGTGATGCTGGCAGGAGGCGTTCCCGCAAGTACCCTGGACCCAAGCCATTTAGGGCTTTATAAGTTGTTACTAACACCTTGAAGGAGACCGGAAGGCAACCGGCAACCAGTGCAAGTCGAGGGGTGTAACATGGGAGTATCGGGATACCCCATCACTGTCCCAGTGACGCGTTCTGCACCAGCTGCAACCTCCGAGTGATCCGCAAGGGTAGCCCCAAGTAGAGCATTGCAGTAGTCGATTCTGGAAGTGATGACTGCATGAGTGACCGTTGAAGGGCATCTCGGTTCAGATAAGGGCAAAGCTGGCGAACCAGCGAACCTGGGCAAAAGCCCCTGGCCACAGCCCCACTTGCTCCTCCAGATTGAGCTGTGTATCCAGGAGGATGCCCAGGTTCCTCACCTATCCACGGGGGTAACACCTCCCCCATGACCAAAGATGGCACTTCCACTGAACACCGAGATGCCGGTAAGAACAGCCACTCGGTCTTGGCCGGATTGAGTCAGAGCCTGTTACTCCCCATCCAGGCCTGCACCCTCCAGGCACCAGGACATCACCGAGAGCATCACTGATCCGGTCTAGGGTGGAGATATAAAGCTGTGTATCATCTGCATATTGATGATACCTCACCCCAAAACCACGGATGATCTCGCCCAGCGGTTTCATGTAGATATTAAACAGGAGAGGTGAGAGAACCGACCCTGAGGCACCCCACAAGTGAGGGGCCTCGGGGCGACCTCTGCTCCCCTGCCAACACCGACTGCGGCGGTCCAAAAGGTAAGAGGAGAACCACCGTAAAATGGTGCCCCCACTCCCAACCCCGGAGCTGCAGAAGGATACCATGGTTGATGGTATCGAAAGCCACTGAGAGATCTAAAGGACCAGGACAGAGGAAAAACCCTGTCCCGAGCCCTTCAAAGATCATCCATCAGTGCGACCAATGCTGTCTCGGTGCTGTGCCGGGCCTGAAGCCCGATTGGTACAGGTCGAGATAATCAGTTTCCTCCAGGAACAGCGGAACTGCTGAACCACCAGCTCTCGACAACCTTCGCTAAGAAGCAAAGGTTGGAGACAGGACGATAGTTATTCAAAACGGTTGGGTCCAGGGCAGGCTTCTTGAGGAGGGTCTCACCACCGCCTCTTTCAAGGCAGCGGGAAAACCCCTCACTCAGAGAAGCGTTGACAACTGCCTGGAGCCAACAGCGTCCTCCTGGAGGCATAAACCAACCAGGAAGGACACGGGTCCAATAAACACGTGGTGGAAGACAGCCTCCGCATGATCCTGTCCACTTCATCCAGGGAGACAGGGTCAAACTCAACCCAGATAGGATCCACAAGACTCGCCACTCCATCATCTAAACCCTGCCAAACAGAGTCCAAGCCGGACCGAATCTGAGTGATCTTATCCGCCAGATGTAAACTAAATTCCTCTGCTCTGCCCCAAAAGGTCCCCTCTCCTCTAAATGCAAGAGGCGGGTGACCCTGAACAGGGCAGCGGGCGATCATCTCGGGGCCGATCAGAGCGGAGAAATAAGAACATCTCGCCACTCTAATCGCTTCCAGATAAGTCCTAATATAGGCTCTTAGCTGGATACAGTCAGACTCGGAACGACTAGTCCTCCATCTGCTCTCCAGGCATCTCCTCCGCCGCTTCATCCCCTGAAGCTCCTCCGAGAACCAAGGAGCCAAACGAGGTCTGCGGCGAGGAAGAGACCGCAAGTCAAGCGCTGCCGAGGCAGCCTGCTGCCAAGCAGCCGCCAGGGTCTCGGCCAGGCTGTGGCCGAGGGAGGTGGGCAAGGACCCCAGGGCCATCTGAAACCTCTCCGGGTCCATCAGGCACCTGGAGTGGAACCATCATGTCGGCTCCTCATCCCAGCAGCGGGGGGCAGCCAGTTGGAAAACCAGCCTCAGGAGATAGTGATCTGTCCATGATAGGGATAAAACAACCGGAGATCCACCCCCCCAGATCACTACACCACTGTCCCGAAATAAAAACCAGGTCGAGCATGTTCCCCACCTCATGGGTGGGTCCCTGGATCATAACTCTTTGTTATCTGGAGACTTTTGGCCTTTCTGAGATCCGGACAGAGGGTTTTCCCCCCCTTCTCACCTTTTTGGCCTAAGGATGTCCTTCGGGACAAATGCTCCTGCCTCCGTGAGAGGACGGCAGTGAACAGCATGGGAGCGCACCCACCTACCTGTTGTGGGAGAACAGGTAGGGTGTGGTGCGCTGCCTTCCCTGGCCACGGCCGGGACCCCGAATGGACAACTGGTGAAGTGCTGTCACTGGTGAGAGCGCGGTGGCTAGTCCGTGGTTGAGTCCTTTTCATCGGGCCCCTCGATGGCTTTGAGAGAGCCCCCGGGTTTGGACTGCCCCAGATGCTTTGCTTGGACCAATTATTTGACCTGGACATTTTCACTGATTTTATTACCATCTTTCCCCTGTTTTTAATGATCTGAACACTGCGGACTTATCGAGTTACTGAGTTGCAGGCCCTGAGGGATTCCCCTCTATCCCAGGTGTGGCCTGCCGGGTTATCGAACGCCTACTTCGATGATGGATCTTGGGATCCCGACAGGTGGCACTGCACAGAAAAGGATAGGGGTTGTGGGTGGGGCAATAAGAGGGGTACCAAGACCTCATTGTTAAAATTTTTAAAGAATTTAAGGGGTTTAGGGACAGGGGAGGGTAACCGGGCCTGGTTGGAGCCTGAGGGAGCCCCACTAGGACTGTCCCAGCCCAGGTTGGAAATGGGCCGTGGGGGGGGCAGGGGTTGGGGCTACCCAGAGCTCCGGGGGAATGGGTGGAGTATAGGATTTGTACGGTGACTGGGAAAGGCAGCAGGGGTAAGGGCGGAGGGCCGTATCGATCTCTGGGAGTGCGCCCTCGCTATCTTCAAGCGGTGGTGCGCTCTGACCCTCCAGTGCCTTCCCATCCCCCCGGGGGCTTGGAGGAACGGGACCCTGGATTGAGACTTGTCTATTTGAATGCCAGGTCCATTGGAAACAAAGTTCCCCTCATCCGAGAATTGATCAAGGAGGAAGGCGCAGACCTGGCCTGTATCACGGAGACCTGGTTGGGCCTGGAGGGAGGGGTCCCTCTGGTAGAACTGTGCCCTCCAGGTTTCTGTGTAATACACCAGTCTCAATCCCAGGGTAGGGGCGGGGGGTGTGGCTGTTGTAATCAGGGAGGTTCTTTGTCTAAGGGAGGCCGCTGTCCTGCAGGTAGGCGGGTGTGAGTCCCTCCTCCTGAGATGGGGCCCTCAGGGTCAGTTGGGCCTGTTGCTCGCGTACCTTTCTCCAAGCTGCACGGCAACGACCCTGCCTGGTCTGCTTGACATCTTGTCAGGGGTGGCGGTGGAATTCCCCAAACTTATGGTACTGGGGGATTTCAGCTTGCCATCCCTGGGGGGGGGGGCATCGAGGTTAGACCAGGAGTTTATGGCCTCCATGGTGGCCATGGACCTGACTCAAATAATACAGGGCCCCACCCACGAGGGGGGACACACGCTCGACCTTGTTTTTATCTCCGGACAGTGGTGTAATGATCTGGGAGGGGGTTCTCCAACTGTTTCTCCCCTGCCATGGACCGATCATTCCCTCCTGTGGCTGACCTTCCGAAATGCCACCCCTTGCCGCTGGGAGGTAGAACCGACTAGGTGGTTCCGCCCCAGGCGTCTAATGGACCCGGAAGGGTTCCAGATGGTGCTTGGGCAAATCCCGACCTCCCTTGCCCACAACTCGGTTGAGACCCTTGTGGACGCCTGGAAGATGGCGGCCGCCGGGGCGCTTGACCAAGTTGTTCCTTTGCGGCCTCTCACCCGGTGCAGATCCCGGTCGCCTCCCTGGTTTTCTGCGGAGCTCCGGGAGATGAAGTGTTGGACGAGAGGCCTAGAGAGCTGTTGGAAATCCAGTCGGTCCGAATCTGACTGATCGCAGTTAAGAACCTATATTAGGTCTTATCTTGCTGCGATGAGGGCAGCAAAGTGTGCTTACTTCTCTGCTCTCATCAGGTCTGCAGATAATCACCCGGCAGCCTTGTTCAGGGTCACCCGCTCCCACCTTAACCAAAGTGGGGGAGGACCCTATGCAGGGACGGGCTGAGTTTAGTCAGCATCTGACAGACAAGATTGCTCAGATCCAGGCCGGTCTGGACTCCGACTGGTCAGGGTCCAACGGGAATGATGTGATGGGTCTTAGGGATTTCATCTGGGAGGAGTTTGACCCTGTGACTCCTGATGAGGTGGACAGGATCATGGGGAAGCTGAGTGCTGCCACGTGTTTATTGGACCCGTGTCCCTCCTGGCTGGTGTATGCCACCCAGGAGGTTACACAAGGCTGGCTCCAGGCAGTGATTAATGCTTCTTTGAGTGAGGGATCTTTCCCCGCCACCTTGAAGGAGGTGGTAGTGAGGCCCCTCCTCAAAAAGCCTGCCTTGGACCCAGCTAATTTAAACAACTTTCATTCAGTCTCCAACCTTCACTTTGTGGCGAAGGTTGTTGAGAGCATGGAAGCTCGGCAGCTCCCGATATTCCTGGAAGAAACCGATTACCTAGACCCACACCAATCGGGCTTCAGGCCCGGGTACAGCATGGAGATGGTGTTGGTCGCACTGGTGGGTGATCTCTGGAAGACACGGGACAGGGGTTATTCCTCTGTCCTAGTCCTGTTAGATCTCTTGGCGGCTTTTGATACCATCGACCATGGTATCCTACTGTGACGTCTCAAGGGGCTGGGAGTGGGGGGCACCGTTCTACGGTGGTTCTCCTCCTACCTCTCGGGCCGTACGCAGATGGTGTTGACGGGGGGCCAGGAATCGGCCCCGAGATCCCTCCTTTGTGGGGTGCCTCAGGGGTCGGTTCTTTCGCCCTTTTTGTTCAACATCTATATGAAGCCGTTGGGTGAGATCATCCGTGGTTTTGGGGTGAGGTATCATCAGTATGCTGATGATACCCAGCTTTTTATCTCCACCCCTAACCAACCCAGTGATGCTCTTGATGTGATGTCCAGGTGCCTAGAGGCAGTGCGGGTCTGGATGGGGAGGAACAGGCTCCGACTCAACCCGGCCAAGACCAAGTGGTTTTATGTACCGGCATCTCGAATTGTCCAGGATATTCCACCTCTAGTTATGGGGGGGAGGTGTTACCCCCATAGATAGGGCGTGCAACTTGAGCGTCCTCCTGGATGCACGGCTCAGTTTAGAGGAGCAGGTGGGAGCCATGGCCAGGGGAGCATTTGCCCAGGTTCGCCTGGCGCGCCAGTTGCACCCCTACCTGGATCGAGATGCCCTATGTATGGTCACTCATGCACTCGTCACTTCCCGTTTGGACTACTGCAATGCTCTGTACATGGGGCTGCCCTTGAGGACCACCCGGAGGCTTCAACTTGTCCAGAATGCAGCAGTGCTGGTTGTGATGCGAGTGTCCCGATACTCCCATGTTACACCCCTCCTGCGTGAGCTGCACTGGTTACCGGTTGCCCTCTGGGTGAGATTTAAGGTGCTGGTGTTAACCTACAAAGCCCTTCATGGCTTAGGACTGGGATATTTACGGGAGACCCTGCTGCCAGCAACTGTTTCCCATTGTCCTGTGCACTCTCACAGGGTGGGCCTCCTTGGGGTTCTGTCAGCCAGACAATGTTGGCTGGCGACCCCCAGGGGTAGGGCCTTCTCTGTGGGAGCACCCACCCTATGGAACCAGCTCCCCCTGGAGCTTCGGGTGGCCCCTGATCTCTGCTCCTTCCGCCGGGACCTCAAAACCTGGTTGTTCCAACATGCTGACCTGGGCTGAGGGTGGGGAGGGGAGTTTTAGATGATGGTTTTATTGTTTTTAGCTTTTAATTGGGTTTCTCATTTAATATTTTTTAATTGTATATTTTGTATTGTTTTATGATTGTACGCTGCCCTGAGTCCTTCGGGAGATGGGGCGGGTCAGAAATCCAATAAATAAATAATAAATAAATAAATAAATATGAGAATATATAAAAATAATTGCGGTTGAGGATGATGGAGAAGACATACAAAAAGATTTGTAACCTACTGGCACACTGTATGTTTTGTTTGTGTATGTTTGTCTAAAAATAATAAAAATATTTCATTTAAAAAAAAAAAACCAAATCTCTTTGGATTAGTGCCAAGTGAAGGATAGCTGATTCTTCAGTGTCTTCTTCCATCATCTGAAAGAAATAGTTGTCATCAAGCCAAATCAGCTGAGGCAGCAGCACAAAACACCCTTCCCTTCTGGCACAGGGAAGTAAATATCTCAACTTAGAGCTCAGAATTATTGATGAAGTAGAAGTTATGCCATGATGAATTCATATCAAACTGAGCTGGAAAACTCATATTTTTACTGTTATAGACTTGTCTACAATCTGCCAATACATATTGTCTTTAAGGCAATATAAATTATGTGTTATTAACTATAAGTAACCAGAAGGCTATATATTATGCAGTATTAGGCATTTAAGTGCTGTCAGCAAAACATTCAGACTAGCGAGTCCCAAGCTTCTCAGAAGATCAAAGGTAATCCATATTGTATTTAATCCATACTGTATTTAAACCAGATCCAGATTCACACTTTCGATTAGGTATTTGTGCCGATCTCATGACTACTGCTCTTCCAGAGTAAGAATGCTTTGTTACTAATATTTGTTTAATTGGGATAATTAATTACAGCTTAACTGAAGATTTTTTTCATACTACAGACCTCACATGGATTTCAAAGCCAATGGTGTAAGTTGATCTTTTCAAATAAAAATAAATAAAAAACTGACTTTAAGATGAAGTCAATAAATTTTCAATTAAAAACATGCTTTCTTTGATGGCTGTTCAGTAATTTACTTTCTTACTAGTTCATAAATTTCTTAGTTCAACTTCTGGAATTCTGAGAAGAGTACTTCTGTCATGGGAAAAGTTGTCCTAAATCTGGTCTGCTGCCAATAAACCAGAAGAGCTAACTGGCTGATAATCCTCCCACACTACAATGTTTAGGTATCTGCAGTCAACCAGTGAAAGTTTAATTTGTTCCGCTAATGGCACAGAAAACTATTCAGAATTATTCACTATAAGTCTAACTTCGGCTCCCTTCTATCATATGTACAAACTTTAAATCATTCTGAGCTTGTTAACTCAAGCTGTTTTATCTTTCTTTTTGATCGAAAGCATAACAATATAACAAGAGCTAAAGATAAACTGGATAGAATTGCATCTATGAGCAAAAAAAAACCCAACAAAATATGCAAAGGACAAAAATAATATTTATTTCAACTCTAACATTCTTTTTGTTTTTCATAGATTATGTTTAAATGTTGATCTTGAGCCAAACAAAATGTTAGGCATATCTTATAAGATCTAGGTGTATTTAAATAAATGTAACATTAAAGAAAAAAAGCTTTGCCATTTCAATCTGGTCAGAACTTGCATTGGCTACTAGAAGTCATAACTCAGTATTATTTTGGCACTCTGTAGCAGGTATCCTGAAGGAACGGAGATTTGTGTTTGACATACCAATCTCTGCTGAAGATTGGGAGAATTATTATCAGGGCTTGTTTGCCCCCACGGAACCGGTAAAGAAATTATTTTAAACAGTGATTTAATAAACCCTAGAACTCCCCCTCCCTGGCCACCAGTTTCAGAAAAGGAGATACAGTCCATCATTAAAGCTTAAAGAGCAATAAAGCCCCAGGAGAGGATTTTTTTACCAGCAGAATTATTTAAGAAATTTCCCAACTGGTGGGCCCCTGTATCAGCAGGTCTTTTTACACACATAAATAACACCTGCCATATTCCAGATGGGTTGAAGATGGCAATTCCTTGTCCCCATATATAAAAAAGGGAATAGAAAAGATCCTAGTAATTATAGGCCCATCAGCCTGATTGACATTGTAGCACAAATATATGCTAGGTACCTTTTGAACAGAATTGAAATCTGGGTAGAGGAAAACAACATCCTCACAGAAGAACAAGCAGGTTTTAGACAAGACAGATCTACTATTGATAACTGCCTTGTCTTGAACCATCTAATTGCCAAATATGCCTATAAGAGGAGACCTGTTTGCTGCTTTCATAGACCTTACAGCAGCATTTGATATGATAAATAGAGCCGTACTATGGAGTAAACTGACATCTCTTAAAATAGAACCCAGACTCCTGGCTTTGATTAAAGCCCTTTATATAAATTCCTGTCTGAGGGTGCGGTATGGAGTTAATGGGGCCCTGACTAACAAATAAAGGGATAAGGCAAGGTGTATCCTGGCCCCAGTATTATTTAATTTATACATCAATGACCTGCCAGGGGTAATGAAGGATGCCATGGTACACATGCCGATCATCCTAAATACTTACTGTAATAGCATGCTTTATGCTGATGATTTTTTTTAAATTAGATTTATATGCCGCCCTTCTCCGAAGACTCAGGGCAGCTTACAATTTTTGGGATACAACCCAATGCGCTCAGCAATAGCCTTCATTCCATTGTATATGCCTGCTTATTACTAAGCGGCATTTTTACAAAGTCAGCTTATTGCCCCCAACAATCTTGGGTCCTCAATTTACCTACCCCGAGAGGATGGAAGGCTGAGTCAACCTTGAGCCTGGTGGGATTCGAGCCTACAATAATTGCAGGCAGCTGGAACTTAAGTGCTAGGCATTTAGCAGCCTCCACCACCAAGGCTCTTGATATGATATGATTTTATTATCATACTCACAAGTAGGATTACGTAGGCTATTAAGAAGATTTAGCTCTTATTGCCAGGATAACTCCCTAATTATTAGTAAATCTAAATCAAAAATAATGGTGTTTGGAAGAAACCATCAGAGACATAAGTGGCAATTAGATGGTGAACCAATTGAACAGGTTAACACCTTTGTATATTTGGGTGTAACTTTTTCTGAGACTGGATCCTGGACCTGCCATCATCAACGGAGCACATTTAGAGCAAAAGCCTGTTTGAATTTATTGCTCATACTAAAAAATAATAGTTACCCAGGGTCCCTAGCCCCATTAATCAAGGTTTATAAGGCCAAGGTTACCACAATGCTCTTGTATGGAGCAGAAATTTGGGTCTTTACTCAACCACAGTTCTAGAACAAACACAGTCCCAACATTTGAGATGTATTTTGGGTGTAGATCCAAGAATATCTGCTGCAGCAGTTAGAGTGGAATTGGAAATTCATACAATTCAGGCATTATCTAAAATTAGAGCTTATAACTACTGGTGCAAAGTTAATGAAATGGAGATGGATAGACTACCCAAATTATGCCTACTAGAGCAAATAAAATTACAATCACAAAGCTTCTGGATCATCAAACTAACAAATTTTGTAAGAAGCTGTGGCCTTTGTGTAACAGGACAACAATTAAAAAAAAGTTGCCCAAAGAATTAAGGATATAGAAGCACAAACTGATATAGCTATCCTTAGTAAGGTGGCTAACTTGAAATGGCTGAGTAAATACAAACGTACTTTTCAAGTAGACAGTTACTTGAAGTTACAACTCCCAAAACAGCTTAGGGAGATATGTACAAGAGTGAGATTTGAACAGCTTGACACAATGGTCAGATACGGGAGATTTCATGCTGTATTGTACAATGAGCGTCTCTGCATTTGCGGAGCGGCAGAGGTAAAGGACCCGGCTCACATCCTACTTGACTGTTGTATATATAAGAGGGTGAGAGACAGGTATCTTGGTCTATATACCAGATGAATGACCCATTGGGATCCCCATACCAAAATAACTTACCTTATGTCCGGCCAGAATTTGAAAATAACATCTAACGTAGCACAGTACTTAAACAAAATGATCTGGTTGAGATCTGCATATGTGGGACTGATTGGGGTAGACTGCAAGGGCGACTCCGAAATATAATGCTATCATATTTTATCTATACCTTAAATTATTGTACATTACTACAACTTCATTTTAGATTGTATTTTATTATTACTTTATCTAAATCGTATTTTATTTTGATTCCATTTTAAATTGTATTTTATCAAAATCCATTTTAAATTGTATTTTACCAAATTCCATTTTGAATTGTTTTTATCAAATTTTAGCAACCATTTATTGCTGGAACTTTGCACTTTGATATGACCCAAGGGCTAATCAATAAAGACTTATTATTATTAAATAAATGTAGATGGCAAGAGTAAGAGTATATTAAGCATATACTTTGAATGTGATTCTTAGCATATCATCCAGTACAATCACTATACAATCATTGCTTCAATATTTTTACATGTTCAATTCACATTTTAAGGTTATTTCCGGTTGTTATTTATATACTTTACTTCTGGAAGTAAAATTTGAAGAGATATAAATGATTGTTTTTTTTAAAAAAGTCATATAGTTCATTTTTAAAGCAGTGCTGCCAATAAAAACACCAACAACTTTAGTAAAGTTTGAACCACATATTGATTTGAAGCTGGTTGCTTTCCTTGTGAAAAGCCAGCAAGCTTAATTAATAAACACATCAAAACCAAATTCACTTTTAGCATATGGATAATTCAGATGGAACAATGAAAACTTTACCTTGTGTGGGTCATCATTTGATTCTAGTTAAAGTGGAATGGGATTAAGCTGCTAGCAAAATAAACAAATCTTTCTCTATGCTCTAGGATTTTGTCCCTATTGCTCATCAAAAAATATAGAGTGATTTATAGACTGATTTATCTAGCCAAATGCCAGGCCACATCAAATAAACTTCAGCACTTGTGACTGCAGTAAAGGCATTTTCTTCATCAGAAAGACCAAAGGAGCAGTCACAAGAACACCAACAGGAAGGTACGGTCAAAGTACTGGATTTATTTCACCATCACACATCCCTGTAAATATTCTGCACTATTTAAATTAAATATTTAATATATATTGCACATACATACAATAAGTAAATAACTGAGTTTATTCCTTCCCTCCCATTTCTTCCCCAATTCATTCATTCATTCATTCATTCATTCATTCATTCATTCATTCATTCATTCATTGTTTTGGACCCGAAAGCAAACTGGCATCCAGTTCAGTTCATGGAGCAAGGGCATTATTTGTGCTCTTCTTTGGGCACCCAATATGGCTTAAATGACCTCAGCTTTTCCCCATTGGATTGCATTTCTTATTATATCCACAGGCAAACTTTGAATGTTTTCATCTTTGCACCTAGAAAACCTTTGAGGCAACAATATACTTATTCTATTAGGCCAGAAAAGGTGAGCTGAATTTGATGGGGTCTTTGTAACAGTTTCACTAACATCAAAGGTAGTTTTAGCTCAAATTGGCAGAGATCTGTTTGGTTGCAGAATTTCACTTTTTCAACATACATGAAATTGCTTAAATGATTTGAATTTTTTAATTGGGGATTTTATTAATGTTGAGCATATATTCCTTCCATATGAAATTATACACACCTCCTGAATATATGTATTAACAGCTGCACTGTCCTTCAGTAGAACAGTGTGATTCGTTTGCAATGCATGTCTGCTGGGAAAGGTGAGATCATACAAAATGCAAATTGAAAAAGGAAATAATAATGAACGGTATTAAATCAAACATCACAAAATGTCAGTTCTGACATTTTAATTCGTGTACAGTATTTAGTTTGCTTTCTTTATTGTTTTCATTATAAGAGTAATCCAATGAAATATTGTAATGTTATTCTTCTAACAATACAAAAGTAAGTAGAGAAAGATTCTAAAACAAAACTCAGCCACTATTTGGACAACTTCTAAGGAATATTTTACCTGGTTCTGGTTTTTCATTAGTACAAATTATGTTAAGAATATCTCTTGATATCAAATGAAATTGCTCTGAGATTCTTGCTTAAATATTTGTATATTAATTATATTGTTTTGGTTAAATAAATTGATTTGCCAAATACTCTGAAAAGCTCATTGTTTTGTTCATTTTTAGTTTTCTGTCCAAATCTATTATTCTGGGTATTATTCTGGATATGTTTATCAAAAGTGACATCTGTCACACTCATTTATAATTAGGTTCAAGTTAGTGAAGGAGTCACTTATATTTTTAGACAGTCCCAAAGAAAGGGCAATGAAATTCACACATTGGAAAGAATGAATCTAGTAAGTAATTAATCTGAGCACATCTTCCTGATGTTGAAAACTGCAGGCAACAGCTAGTAGCTGACTATTCACTATAACATTTTCCAGCTGTTTCAAGCAAACACTTTCAAAATGCATGCATACATCCTATTTTCCCAGGATTTCAAAGTCCACATGCAGGCTGCTGCTCAGCTATTATAAATGAGTAATTCAAGTAGGGCATGACTGTGTCTTGCATTAACTTGATAAAGATGTTTCACTCCAAATGCATCAACGTTTCTGCTACGCTAACCCTTTTGAAGAGGGCAATTGCCTCTCGTTATATTTTACTAATAGCTAAAAATTGTAGAGAAGTATTGACTGAACCCCCATTGTATACATTTTAGACGTAAGATGTAAAGCTAATTCAGATTATTTCTTAAATTAACTTTGAATGTTTGTAAGAAACCTGAATTTCTTTTGAAAGTGTCTAATTTTCTAAATATCAAATATTATAATTTTATGTATAAAGGTCAGCTATTTTTTAGAAAAAATCTGCATTTTACTCTAAAATACATATTTAACAAACCTTAAATCTTAATAAGATATTAGCTTTGCATTAATCTTACAATATTTTAATAATGGGTTTTATATTTTTAAGGATCACTATTTTTATATATTGTTTTACTCGATTGTTGTATGCCACACAAAATCACTCCTTGTGAAATAGGTGTACATATAAATTTGATAGATAAATTTTAAGCAAATTATGTATTTGTGTATTAAAATATTTACTGCACTTTAGATGCACAAAATAGTTTCATATTTCCTTCCATTCATCTACTACCAAATCTTTAGAACGAAAGGCATACAAATTTTTAAAATAATTCCAACAGTTAGGCCAGAAAATTCCCTTGTTTTCTCTATGGAAATAATCAGGTACCTATCATTCTGTAACAACTGGAAACAAAATAATAGCTCATGCAACTCTTATTACAACTGCTTAGATACCATTGTACCAAACATATACTAAACTGCAGTTGTACCCTTATTTTCTAACCATTATTATCAAGCAAAACGAGACCAGGGAATTTGATACAATTTCCTCAATCATCTTTCAAAAGTTTTTCTCTTGTGTATATTTTACCACACAGCCTTCTGAAGAGCTTAAAAAAGAGCTGTCAAAATTGGTTGTATCTGGACTATGACTCATCATTATTGGCAAGATTCCAAAAGTTTTTTATCCCCAGCAAAGCCTAAATCAGTTTCTTCTCAACCTTGGTAACTTCAATATGGGTGGACTTCCACTCCTCGAATTCCCCAGCTAGCATGTTGGTTGTAAACAAAATGGATGCTAAAGATGAAAATAAAATCAAGATAAAATAATTTCAGTTTTGAAAATACAGTATTGAATTTGAGGCTCTATCCCATTTCAAGGAAGGGATGTGATCTGTAAAGTCCAGTTTTCTTTTGCCCAGAGAAATGGTCCTATTCGATCCCTTAACCAAGGGATATTATACAGCATTTTGTTGTGCATAGCAAAAGATGGAGGAATAATTCCAAGATACTCTGTTATCTGTTCCAAGGTTGTACTACCCAGGCATGATAAAACCATACCCTTCTATTAAAAAAGGTTTATTTTTTAATGTTACAATACAAAAATAGACTTTCTTCTGCAGTAAACTTTGGTTTCATATATTTTCTCTTATTTGTATTCTTGTCTTACCTCTGTATCAACCTTTGTGTTTCTAATATACTATTAACAGTTCCTGCTTTTAACCCTTAATCTACCCTTTTCCCTTATACAATTATATTTATTCTATTATCTTTCCTTAATTTTCTCTTAAATCAAAGACCCAATTTTTTTTATTGTACTCTCTTTCATACTGAATGCATCTTGTCTCTGTCTAATTCTGGCCTTCTCTCTCTCTCAGAGCTGGCCCAAGCTCTAAAGACCTGGCCCTCTGACTTTGCTCACTTGGCACATCACAGCCCACAATCTTTGCTGCCAATGATCTCCAGCATTTTTTTGGCTCGAGAAAGAGTTAGGCGCTTCAATGATCCAAGTATACAAAAGTTATTTCTACCTTAGATGTAGATGTAAATTCCAGGAAGGATTGACCACTTTATTGACATTATCAATGAAAAGAAAATATCTTTTCTCAAGCCTGTTATTTATGCTATGGAAAACACACAGTCACAGCCTGATGGGCTATATTCTAATGTCTCTGCACCTGGGCCATCTCATCTCTCCTGAAATAGTCTCTCTCCTCCAATATAAAGATTCTCAACTTAAAGGCTTGGATTTTTACTGAGATCCAAAGAACATAACTAAGCAGGGCAACACAAAGCTCTCTCTCTTGCCATGATTCTTGAGGCACAGTTGACACAGTATTTATCTGCTTTTGGTTGAGTATGGCTAGATCTATTTCAATATAATTCTTCAAATGTCAGAGCTTACAAATTTGTCCTATAGAAATCTGATACATTCCATATATAATTTCAGTTAATTTAGGCAGCATCTCTTTTTCTTGTCCCACAAGGACATCCATACATTTCATTACAAGAATTCCTAGGAAACAATCAGACAAGGGAGAGGGAAGGACCCTCAAAAACTTAACAGGCAGAGAAAGAAACTTAGGGACGACCTGCCCCAATTAATCAGGTGGTTAAAAGAGGCGAGAGGACATTTTTACATTCAGACTTGCAAGTTTTGATTAATGTACCCTAACAATAAAGTAAATTTAGCTCATCTAGTTGTGTTTCTTGTCTGGTTTACTTGAAAAGGTTGGCAATTGCTGAGCAACAGCAATCCCAGAGATCCTCTTTGCCACTGTTAAATAAGAATCATGGGTCATTAAGCGAGGATCTCCTCGCAACTTTTGTTGGCTTCCAACAAGCAAAGTCAATGAGGAAAGCAGCAGGAAGTTGTAAGTCTCACCTCACAAGGTGGCATCCCACAAGAAGGCTGGCAAAGAGATAAGTGGTGCTGTAGGGTGAGGAAGGGCACATGAGGATGGTAACTGAGGTGTAGTGTGAACACAGGACTCAGGATAGCTGCTGAGGCTGGGCAAATGTGTATAAGGTACACAGGTGGTAGACTTGGCACAAGGGCAGCAGGGCCAGAAATGGCTGCTGCTGGGGGAGACAAGATGGAGGAAGATGTGCAAGTGGTCACTGAGTCACACTGCAAGTACAACAAGGGAGAGATGGCTGCTACCAGACATGCAAGGGTATGGAATGGCTGCCAAAACATGGCATCAGTACAGCACAGTGTGACTGGTGGTTGTGTACCAAAACAGCACAAGCACAGTGCAGCAGGGTATGGCTACTGACAGATGGGCAAGGGTCTGCAGATGACTGTTGCAGGGTGATGGGGCTCTGTGGCCTCTTAGAGGAAAAACCTGCAGAAATGCATGTGACTTACAAGAGTAAATTGTGAGCTTCCCTCCCAGGTTTCCCATTTGTTTGTAGGAAGCTAACAGGGAAGATCACAAGTGGTGATGACATGACATGGAATGCTGCAACCATTCCATGTCCAAGCTGATTGCCAAGTATCCTAATTATAATTATGTGACCAATGGCAGAAAATTTCAAGACCAGTTTTAACTACCACTCATTCTACACCATCATCGCTGCCAATGACAGCTGGATGGGTGATTGTTAACCAAAGACTGCCTGTATACTGAAACCTAGAACTTTATTCCTTCAATATACGATCTGATATACTCTGAAGAGGATATTCCAATTTCCGAATCAACAGTGGCTTCATCAGGGAAGGAGAATGATATTGAAATTTCATAATTTTACCCAAAAGACAAATGGAAGGGCAAGAATCAAGAGGGAAAACTAAATACCAGTTCTTCTTGCAATTGGTCAGATTTGATGGGCAGATGTGATTTTGATGTAAAGAACTGAGACTCTTGTTGAACTTAACACAAAATTTCTTTTGACTATAAAAATGGCTCTAGACCAGGGCTGTCAAACTCCCAGCCCGCAGGCCAGATGTGTCATGTGCTGGTTACGCCCATATCTGGTTTAGCAAATGGGGGAAAAGTCCCGATACATCACGTGACAACACGAGTTTGACACCCCTGCTCTAGACACATGTGGTAATCAAGAGTCATAAAGGGGCATTGTTTTTGAACAGAAAATTCTAAAACCAGGATCAATCATAATGGAATAACTACTAAATGCTGTCTATGATGATGAGTAGGATGGAGAGCTCTTGCTCCAGTCTCAAACATTATGCAGGACAAAGTGGATCAAAAATCTATTCTAGTTGCATCTGGATCAAGCACGGCGGATTTAGTATCCATTTTCTGAAGACCAAGAGAGGGTTTTTTAAAGTGGAGTTTTAGATCCAATAGATTATTACATGATATCCCCTTCTGAGGAAATTATAAAGGTTTGGGAAGATTAGTTAAAATCTTTACAAATCCTGCCCCGTTAGAATTATTGAAAATATTTTTTTTGTTAGTAGGGTATGAACTCTTGAAAGCCTGCCGAAGTAATTATCTAGTTCAACTTATACTTAGGATAATTAAATATAAATAGAGTTACTATGAGTCTCTTTCTCATGTTTCCCCCTTCTCTGGATTCAGGCATGTGTAACAGACATTTCTGGTGTCAAGGCTATTGAAATTGAGAGTTGTTTAATGTTTGATTGTATTAAGGCCTGTGCCAACTATCGTCACTTTTTGTAAGCTATTTCCAGAGTAAGGCTCTAAGGTGGGAAGATAAATTATAATCTGCCTGCTTTATAAAATTTTACGGTGATGACATGGGTCAACTAAATAATATGTATCCAAACATAACAGGCCAGTAGGTTGCTTGAGAGTGAAGGTTTATTGCTGCATTTGACACCTTTTCAAAAGGAGGTCTAGAGAGCCATGGGAGGAGGGGCTGGAGTAGCACTGCACAAGCAATTTGAATTTCTTTTAGATAGCAAAACAAAGAAGTCAAAAAAAATCCCTAATAATAAAATCAATCTCATGAAGAAGAAAAAACTAAGACTACATAAATTACAAAAAGTTATAAATTATCTTTTACAATCCAAAACAGTTGGATTCATATATGATAAGCCAGTAAAGCACAATATAGCTTACCCTAATATGTAAACCTAGTATAGGCATTAATTATAGGTTTAAATGATATACTTAAGCATGTCTCAATTATAGGAAAATAAAACAGAAAATTCTAATTCTGCTCCTCTAATAACTGCAACTTTGGAAAGAAAAGAACCAATTACATAATTATAACTGTATTTATATTTCATGACTTTTTTATCCTATGATATATAGCATTTGTCTGAAGTAGTACGTTTCGTCTTGCTTCGTTTTTTGATCATTTGCATTTGGATAGCCCATTGCTTTACTGTGAGTCACATTAGTGACTTGACTTCCGTAAGTAGTTGTAAGGGTCTCCTCCCTGAATCACAGCGTTGTGCTTGTACAAGTCTCAGAGTTCTTATTCCGAGTTTCCACAGTCTTTGTCCATATAAGGTCTAGGTAAATTGGGCAACTTTAGTAAAAAAAAAAGAAAGAAACAGACATGCACACTACATGCAGATATTAATTTGACCTGCAAATACAAGAGTATTTACTCTTGTAAGGTTGCCTGCAAAATTCTGTGCTTTTCTGAATCAAAAAGCAAGACAGAAATCAAGAAGTAAAAAAATAACTTAAAATGTTTTATTTATGATAGGGATACACCTGATCCTATTTGACTTTTTTTGAAAGCCTGGTAACTACATTTAAAAGAAGACAAAATATAACCATAGTCTTATAAAGCATAAATCTACCCATTATAGAAAACTATATCACACAGCAAGTGGCAGTTGAGGTCAATAAAACCATTACACAATTATGTCCATTCATGCACCAGAAAGTCCTTCAGTCATTCATTGAACTATTGTAATGTGCTTTACATGGAGTTTTCTTTGAAAACCATTCCAAAGATACAGATGGCTCAGAATGCAGTGATGTGTATGCCACAGTATGTACATGTGTCCCTACTGATTTACAAGCTGCACAATTACCAGTTGTTGGCATTTAGGTACAATTCAAGGTGCTGGCTATCACCTATAAAGCCCTTCCAAGAATAAGGCCTTGTGACATAGGTGGTATCAGTGTTTCCTCCCATCTAGTGAGGTCAGCTAGAGTAGACACATTTTGTGCCCTATCCATTAAGCAATAATATTTCCTGGAACCCAAGAAGTGTGCCTTCTTGGTGATGATTCCCAACCTCTAAAATGATAGCCCTTGGAGATCCATACTGCTCCCTCTTCACTGTATTTTTTATATAATTTTTAACAACTTGTTTGATATTACAAATCTTGAGTTAAGATGATGATTGAGCCCTTTTGGTTTGTTTGTTTTTGTCTTCCTCTGTTATAAGGTCAATTTTGCTATCAACTGTATTCCCTTTCTTTGATATATGTTGTTTCTTTTTCACTCTCTTTAATTAATTAAGTCCTCGTGGAACTAGCCTCAAAATTGAAACATTATTTTATTTATTATTTATTTATTAATGGGACTTCTATGCCACCCCATCTCCGAAGACTCGGGGCGGCTCACAAATAAAAACAACAACAACAACAATAAATAATTAAAAATAGATTAAACTAGATAAGCCCCAATACAATTACAAATACATCCAATAAAACCATCCCACCCCAAAATTAAATTAAATTAAATCTAAATTAAATTTAGATTAAAATCTAATTCCTACTTGTATCTTTGAAAGAAGTCCATGTTATACAGACTTCTCTATATAATATATTCTTATGAGTACAGAACACCAGAATAACATATACAGCACAGGAAAGAAATTGATTTCTACTTGCTACAGGTAGCTGCAAAACAATTCTAAAATACTTATGGGCTTTTCAAACCATGAAAATATAGAAGTACAATTGTGGGGGGGGGAGAGTATTTACAGAAACATTCAAAGCTTATTTACACAGTAGAAAAATATTAATACCTATAAAAAACTATAAGAATATAAGAATTCCTTACATAAACCTTTTGAACAGTTATAATATAAATCTTAAGTATGCTATTCTTTCAACATTGGCAAGATTTTGTTTTTAAAGTATTATACTAAATTTGGTCTCATTACTTCTGATACCCCAATTTAATTCTTATAAACCTAAAATGCTAAATCTGCTACATCACCATTTCCATAAGAACAGAACGTTGCATCATAAATATAGATCTATGACTTCACCGACAAGATCTGGCAAGAGAAGAACCTGCACATAATAAAAGACAGAGTTTCTTCTCCCCATAAACGTCTCTAATAGCAACTCCAAAATATACAGCCTAATTCAGTAATGTACCATGTCAGAACACATCCAAAAATAACAGTTTGAATGTTTTTGCTTAGAATTTCATGTTAGAGATTTCAGGCACGTTTTCCTTAAAAAATTATAATTAAACCCTGTCATCAGGAGCTGGTACTACATTATAGTTTAGAAAATTACTTCCCGAGCCAATTGAGGTAATCATAAAGCATTTTTCCTCCAGAGTGTGACTAATTTTCTATATGCACATGTGTGAAAATAACAAAATAATGGGGTGTTCTTCCTAGTAGGAAGAAGATTCTTCAAGAAATATGATTACTGAGATTTTGTAGTTAACTCCTATTTATTACACCAGATCTCTGGATACAGTTAATGCTGGCACTGCCATTTTTAATGTTTTAGCAGGTTCACTTTCCATCATTACCAGAACATTTGAGTATCAACCAGCTCTCGAAAATGCTTTATCAATATATTTTCACACCCTGACATTTGAATCAATTTATAAACCTTCCTGAGATTAAAAAGTAATTTATAAGCTCACATTTTATTCCTGAAGAAAAATGACAATATACTCATCAAATTATTCTTATAACTAGCAGGTTTTAATAAAAATGTCAATGAATTTTCAATTTTTAATTTCCCTTCACATTAACAAATATATTAAACCCAGGTGATTTGGGGACCAGGGAACAGATCAATATATACTTGACTATGTAAATTTAATGGAGCTTGAACATTTTTAATTTTGGGTATGACCATGTACCTGGATAAATACAATTCAATATATGACAATATCCAAAGTGCCAGATTATTGTTATTCTTTTGATACCAGGCACTCAAAAATAATGTGAATATATGGGATAATGAGAAAGAGTTAGAATTATTGTATACCATAATATAGGTATCCAAATATCCATGTTTTGGAAGATATCATAATCCTAATAAAATTATCCATTAAGATTAAAGAGAACTTGGTTCCTCTAATTCCCACAACTAGCTCATATGGAAAAGAGATCAACCTCCAACTTGTATATGTAACATCTTTAACATTTGCTCTTTCTGTGCTTGTGATTAAATGTAACATTTTAAAATCCCAAAGTTCTAAGAAAAGCATAAATCCTTGTCTCACAGCTGCTGTTTGACTCTGAAAGCACAGGCAAGCCTTAACCATCAAGAAATCCCAATAGACTGAGCTGGAGAACACCTGTATCTCTTCATTTAGCTCCAATAACAAAGCATAAACTTCAGCATTACAAAAATAGATGCCATGTTCAGCTGCAACTACATTTTGCTCCTAATTCCCGTGAACAAAAATGCTAAGAGCATGAAATCATTGAAGCAAGTTCTGTCATCAGAAGGATAAGATTTTTTTTCTTTCTTTTTTGGAGCAGAAATCCAGTGGGAACATGATAGAAAACCAGCAACAATTACACATAAAGTATGGAGTGAAATCCTCAGGGACAGAAGAGGAAATGTAACAGGATAGAGGAGTACAATTGTTATGCTTTATGCCCAAACCATAAATGTGAATTGTCTTTAATTAAAAATTCTTCAAGATAAACTTTTTTTAAAAAAAATGTGTGTGTGTCTTATGTATTAGTGATATAAAATCATTCTTTTGCAAACCAACTCCATTTGAATTAATTGCATCTTTTACCAATAATTGAACAGAAAAAAATGACAATTTCATTTTATCCAAACTTCAATACTAAGGGGAAAAGAGATTGAGGCAACCATCCTGAATTTTATGCCCATCTCTTCCTTTCCAATTAACCCCACTGAACAAAATTAACCTCTGCAACATAAGGAGGTATCAAATAACATTGTTGCCGTTGTAATTTATGTTTCTGCAGATTTCAGTAAAAGAGTTCTCCTTTACTGGGTATAATGAAAGAAATACATAATACTGTTCTTAAATCTATAATACTATAGATTTCAGCTTATAGTCACTATTTTTATTTATTCTATGCAATTTTTAAAAGTGCAAACAAATTTATATGACGTATGTATGTATGTATGTATGTATGTATGTATGTATGTCTTGGTGTATATATATTACACACACACACACCATCGTGAAAGAAGAATAAAATGATTTTTATAACAAGACCTCCTACTAGACCAGGCAACTTGTAATCCTCTAAAATTTATTCCTAAGCACCCCTAAGCATTGGTCATGGTTGCTGGGGCTGCTGCCAGCAACATCTTGTTCCCTACAGCTGTCCTGGGCAGATTGGAGGGGGGTTCTTTTTGAGGGATGAAAAATGGGATTGAGATGTTATAAAATGAGTCAGTAAGAAAAAGAACTTCTTTGTAAGTTCTCAATTTGTTTTTTTTCCTAATTGACTTATCCCTTCGTTGTAAAATTCTTTCTGGAGATGAAACATTTGTTTCTAAATTTGTAGAATTCTGTTTATATCCTATCTGGTTTATTTTCCCTTTGAAAGAATTTAGGTCAAGCCAATTTTGAAATATGAACTATATAGGCAGTCCTCGAGTTATGACCTTTGTTTAATGATGGTCCAGAAATAGAACTGCCTCAGAAAGGATGCTTTGTGGCCCATAAACACGTCCCACTGTCACAAAATACTGCATCATCACCACTGCAAACACATGATTGTAATCTGGGCATTTGGCAACCTGTTAGCATTTAAAAAGTCAATGGGGAAACCAGCAGGGAACGTTGCAAGCTGCTGCCACCTGCAGAGAGGACTCCAGTTTGTCTCTGGGGACTAGCTGAAAGAACTGTCTCACGAGGAAAGCTGAACACAACCTGAAAACCTTTGATAGGTAGTTCTTTCAACCAGCCCCCAGAAATAACAGGAAGCCAAAATCCAAGCAAAGAGAAGAGAGCCAGCTCAGTAAGGCATAGAGTGCACAGAGCCTTAAATGGGGGGGAGAGGCCTTGCGAGGCCTGGCGCAGGTAGGCACATATGTGTCTCTTCACTCAGGGGCTAAAAATCCTGCTTGGAGTTTGGCAGGAAGGATTTTCAACTCTTGAGCAGATCCTTCCAGGGTCTCTCCCACCCCTGAAACATCCCATACTCATTACCTGGGAATGCATCCGTTTAAGAGCCCTGGTGGCAGTGGTGAGAATACAGTATTGCAAGCCAACTCTGCTCACAGCCTGGAGTTAGATCCTGATGGGGCTTAAGGTTGACTCAGCCTTCCATCCATGTGAGGTCAGTAAAATGAGGACCCAGATTGTTGGGGAAAATATGCTGACATTATAAACCACCCAGAGAATGTTGTAAAACACTATGGAATGGTTAATGCTATAAGTCTAAGTGCTATTGCTACTGATAACCCACACAATCACTTAGTGATAACTGGGAGTGATAGTATTATGGGCATTTAGTGAAGCCCTCACATGATGTCTCACTTAATGACTTCTTCACTCAATGACCTGTATTCCAGTCCCAATTGTCTCATAAGTCAAGAATTACCTGTAGAAGCATTGGAATAGGTATAACTGTCTTTAAACCACATCTGATGTTTAAATGAATTGACAATAACCCACATCTTTTTCTTGTATTTCTTCCCTGAACTGATAAGTTGTTCCCTACAAAAATAGTGGAAACAGCTCTCAATATCCAATATTTAAAACATTATGAACTACAAACAAAATACATGTGGCCCTAGTTATCTGTGGTCCCATTACCCACTGTTTTGTGAGTTGGAGGTTAGTATACAGACCAGATCATTATCTATGGTAAAGGATTTTGAATATCCATGATTTTTGGTGTAAGGTTCTGTTTGGAGGATAATTTTTAAAATGTTTTTATACATTTTACACATGAGCAAAATGGCAAACAGATCTTTTCATTATTCATGAACTATATCTTTTCAACATCCCATTATCTATGGTTTCTTTATGATGGTTCAACTTGAATAAAGCCCCAGCAAATAAAGAGAGCCACTTATATAATGAACATGAAACTTAATTAAATTCTGATTTATTCCAGCAAATTAAAACTCCTATATTCCATCCATCATATTTTTCTTTGGTTCAGTTCCAATATGAGTATTTTATGACATTTTCTCTTTATTATATCATAAGAAAAAGAGGTCAACTGTTTCTTTAAATTTCCAATTTTTTAAAGTTTATGTCACCATAGTAACAGTATGAGCAAAATATCTTTTTCAAAATTTGTTCATCATTCTGAACATTCCGAAGAACATGTAATTCCTTTAAATCAGTGTTTTTCAAATTTGGCAACTTTTAAGATTTAACCAGCCAGCTGATTTAAGTTAACAAATCTTTATGAAAAGTTAAAAGTTTACATTTCAGCCAACATATCACAAAAGGATACTTACTTCTGATATATTCCAATAATAGCAATAACTATGTATCATGGACTTAATAAATGAAGTAGCATGGCTAGAAAGATGAATGCAATATCCACACAAAAATGTCTAAGTTGGTCAAATGAAAAAAAAAGACTCAACTTTTCCATTGAGATTGTAATGGATCTCAGTTTCTGAAACACATCTGTTTTTCTTGAAGCTCTCTTACATGCTCAGAAAATTCTTCCATTTCCTTCTAGATACATTTTTTCCAAGAATCTGACACTTACCAGAACTGTAGCTGCAATCCTTACATTGAGGGATCTGAATGGTGAAAGCTAACCAATCTGGAGCAAACAGTGATTCTGGCTTTCTGCTTTCCTTGAGCCATTTGCTGTTGTGTAGGTCTCTGGTATCGGATGGACCTTGTATTAAAGGAATACGCTTCTCCTTTCCACCATCACCTGGATAGATGGTTAAAAAATATTAAGAGTACAAGGAAGAGATGTTGAACAGAATATAATAGCATCATGTATTACAATTTTAAAAATCAGATAAAGTAACCTTTTTTCTATTGGTAATACCAAATAAAAGCATAAGACTTGGTCAGTAATAACTATGTGTTAAACATCTATGGAGATTCTCAGTCATCCAGGTCATGGTTGTCCCAAAGGTGCTCTTTCAAGAGGCAACTGGACTTTCTGGTTTTTCTTTGAAGACATTTCACTTCTTACCCAAGAAGTTTCTTCAGCTCTGATTGGATGGTGGGGAATGGAAGGATGTATAGTCCTTACAGATAGCTGGTCATTTGCATTCTTTTAGAGAGTTGTTGAGGCCACCTGGAGGTTTATCTGTGTAATCAGAGTCACTTGAGTAGTGCAAATGGGTGTGGAGCCTTCTTGGAACTGTTGAAAGGACTGTGTTTGTAGACTGGAAATAGCTGAGGTCATATCCCTATCCCTATTAATATCTTCATTAATATCTTAGATGAGGGAATAGAAGGGGAACTTGCCAAATTTGCAGATGATACTAAGCTGGCAGGAATAGCTAACACCCAAGAAGATAGGCTCAAGATCCAGATGGATCTTAACAGACTAGAACACTGGGCCGTATCTAACAAAATGAAATTCAATGTAGAGAAAAGTAAAGTCCTACAGTTAGGCAAGAAAAACCAAAAGTACACATATAGACTGGGTGAAACCAGGCTCAATAGCAGTGAGAGGGATCTTGGAGTCTTAGTGGACAACCAGCTAAATATGAGCCAGAAGTGTGCAGCAGCAGCCAAAAAAGCTAATGAAATCCTAAGTTACATTAACAGAGGGATACAATCAAGATCAAGTGATGTACTAATACCACTCTATAAAGCCTTAGTAAGACCACACCTAGAGTACTGCATCCAGTTTTGGTCACCACATTGTAAAAAGGATATTGAGACTCTAGAAAAAGTACAGAGAAGAGCAACCAGGATGGTTAGGGGACTGGAGACTAAAACATATGAAGAACGGTTACAGGAACTGGGCATGGCTAGTCTAGTGAAGAGAAGGACCAGGGGAGACATGATAGCAGTGTTCCAATATTTGAGGGGCTGCCACAGAGAGGAATGGGTCAAGCTATTTTCTAAAGCACCCGAAGGCCAGACAAGGAATAATGGATGGAAACTGAACAAGGAGAGATTTAACCTGGAAATAAGGAGAAACTTTCTGACAGTGAGAACAATCAACCAATGGAACAGCTTGCCCTTGGAAGTTGTGGGAGCATCATCACTTGAGACTTTCAAGAAGAGATTGGACTGCCATTTCTCAGAAATGGTGTAGGGTCTCCCACTTGGGTGGGGGGTTGGGGTAGATCACCTACAAGGTCCCTTCCAACTCTGATTAGTTATTTTCCTTCCCCCTCTGTTGAGAGAGCTGTTCAATTTTGACATAGACGGCTTCTTTGATTCCTCTTTTAAACCAGCGGTCCTCTCTGTCCAAAATGTGGACTTCGTTGTCTTCAAAAGAGTAACCTTTGTCTTTTAAATGCAGGTGGACTGCTGAATCTTGTCTTGATGGGTTTGGTCTCCTATGTTGTGCCATGAGTTTATGAAGTAGTTGTTTTGTTTCCACAATTGAACTTGCAGCTGAAAGTAAGTTCATTGTAGATATAATTTTAATTTTTTATGCTTAGCTTTTACAGAACTAAAACTTTGTGTAATCACCAAGGTGTAGTTCACTAGCAGTGATAGAAGTATTCTTATTGCAATGCTTCATCATCTAAATTTGTTTTCAAAAATAGAAATTAAGAAATAGATTTGATTCATAGGTACAATGCCATATTCTTGTTTTAGTAATCCTCCTCCTGAAAAGCAAGACAAATTCTCCTAAATAGACCATCAACTTTCACATGGCTGAGCTGCACGTACCTGGGGCTTTGGCACAAATTTTTATTGATCCAATGGTTCCAGAGGCACATTTGACCAGCAGTGTGCTGCAGTACTTCAATTCAACGTTTTGGATTGAGCCCTCAAGACTCGGCTGAGCATTCTTAGTTTTCACACCTAATAAAAAGAAAAATGTAAATGTACTAGCCAGTGAATTCAACATATTTATATTTTTCATCAAGACATTTAAATATTACAATTATTTACTTTCAATACACTCAGTTAACACAGTAAAACTGAAACCATAGCACTGTTAGTTAGCTGGATACATATACTTGCAGTTAACTTTGAGCTCATGTTAGACTTCTGTAAAGATTTGTTTCTCTAGCTATATTTATGTATAATTTCCCAGAGTTAAATCAATTAAAATAATAGATTACTCCTTGAAACTATTCAAATCAGTTACAAAATATAAATTAAATTTATGCAGCTGGATAGCACAGCATGTAAAAGAAGTTGTCATCCTTTTACAAAAACAATGTTGAAATTACTTGAAGTCAAAAGTGAAAATAGGTTTGGTGGTCTCTTTTTTCTCCCTACACGTTCAAGGAAGCCATTTGCCACAAGTTTAAAACTTACTGGCAGCTATTCCTGAAGAGAGACCTGAACTGTAACAGTGGGAGGTGTAACAGGTCAGAAGCACGGAACTCTGGCACAGTTGTACAAGGAAAGCTCAGTAAACACCCACCCACATTATATTGGGCTGTGGCCATTCATATTATTTCATCTTTTCTATGTTCAAAACTACCCTTATTCACTGTATTTGCAAAAAATAAGTTTCAGCACCTGTTTTTAAAAAGTAAATAAATGTCAAAAAAAAATTAATGGACCCCAATCCTTAATTGGAAGTAAGATTTTTTAAAAAAACGGTCAACTTTGAAACAGAACCTTCTTTGTTGCATCTCATATTTACAGTTGGCTCAGCAGCCTTTGGTATAAAATGCAGTTCCGTAAAAAAAAAAAAGCTAACCATATCATAGTTATTATTCTAAGTAATTTTTCTGATTCTTAGGTTCATGTTACTTTAGTCAGTCTCACACAAGCATTTTTTAAAAATGCAGAAAATAATTATTCCAATTAAAATTGGAAAGAGGTCTAGAAAAAAATTGCATTTACATTTTCACTGGTTCCTAAACATTGATAAAATTCATAAGAGTGCAACCTTATTTTTAAAGATATAGATAAACATAAAAATTCTTTTTAAAACATTACTTTTAATATTCTCTATATAAAACACTTTTTATGTATCATTGCTTTGACAAAATAAGGTTTCCACATCTCAATGATACTATGAACTATACCAGTTTTTCTCAACCTCCAACCACTTTAAGAAATATGAACTTCAACTCCCAGAATTCCCCAGCCAGCATAGACAAGTACTTAGACCAAACACAATCTACTGAAAAAAATGGCATCCCACTTAAATATACTGCCAAGCAAATAAATAGCCATTTACAACCAGAACAATGTCAACTTGATATTGGAAGATGAGCTTCTCCAGTTGGAAGAGGAAGCACGAGTGTAAGACCAAACAGCATTTAGTTTTCTGTTGTGGCTCAGGCAGGATGAGCATGCTTCAGATCCTATTAGCAAAGAAATGCCACCGGAAGGGCCTTGAAAACTTTCTGCCATAACGCCCACTTTATGGAACATTCTCCCACAGGATGGCACCAATCCTGCTGGCTTTCATAAAGAGCTGGTTCTGTGCCCAGACCTGGAGTGCCACATGTGTGCAGAATGTAGTTTAATGGTTAATATAGTCATTATGATGGGTGCTTTATTTTCAGCTGCTATGTATTTTAATGGTTGTATTATTTTAATTGATTAGTTTTTTTAAAAAAAATGTTCACTACCCAGAATTACTTTGTTGAGCTGGGTGGACATACAAATTAAATAAATAAATAAAATTTCTCCCAATTAAATAAATTGTTCCCGTTTATAAATAAATGAATCAATTGCTCCCAGCATCAGGAGCCAGTTAAGATACAGGCCACCACATTCTGAACTAATTGTTAATTTTGTGTAGTCTTTAAAGGTAGCTTCCTATAAATTATACTGGTGGTGAGAGCATGAGTTACTAACCCTAGGTCCCCTTCTAGCAAGTAAGGATACAATTGATGCACCAGTTTGGGGCAGAGTATAGTCTAGGTAGCATCCTATAAACCTTCCCAGAGTTCACAGGCCAAAAATAATCCTAGATAACAGGGCTCTGATTACTACTATAGACTCCATCCAAGCAGACTCAAGTTTGCAGTGAATTTACTTCTGAAAAACAACAATCCCTCTTAAAACAAATTACTGTCAGCGTTCCAAGTAACAACCTCCAAATTAAAAGACTCCGAGACTGTCATCTTCTCAAAGATCCATTTTATTAGAGATGTCATATTGGGACATCTGAGGAAAACCCGAATCTGAGATTTCCGCCCAAAGAGAATCCAAAATCCAACCCCTGCGCCCAACATTTCATCACATGGTCCAATCATTACTTCATTCCAACTGGAGACTAGCCCCAGGCACTCCTCTCCAGGTGCAGAGTAACATGTCCTTGACTTCCTGAGAAAGGAATGCTGTTGTGGCTAATCTTCCACCGCTCCTTGAAATCCCTCTCCCAAATTCCCAGGCACTGAATGTGGATGCTCAGAAGCTTCAAAGAAAAATGGCTTCCAAGCTGACAAGTTCACAAAATAGCAGCTGCCATGAGTACCTTTTTATAAAACAAAACAAAAACAAATCTGGCATCTTCTTGATTCACCAATACCAAACTATTTCATTAGTTAATGATCTCATTTTCTCTACAATTCTAGAGACTGTTTTAGTCATTGGGAACACGGTATGCTCTACTATCACCACAAGTATAAATAATTAATATGACACAACTCGCTTCCAGGAATTCCTTTTTCATTTTTTTTTAAATCTACTCACTTTTCTATTTGGCTTTTACATTTTCAATTCCAATTACTATTGATAAAATATATAATAAAAGTCCTTCCAGATTAAAGATGTAATATGAGACTCAAATGTAATTGTTCTGTTTGGAAGAAAATCTGAAGTTTTACTATACTACAAAATACTGCATAACAGATGTGGCTAGGAAGAATCACTTTATAACTTAACAAAACTATACTACTGCCAACTACATTTTGAACAAAAGGATGTACACTACTGATCTTCCTTTCATCTTACCACCTGTTTCTGTAAATTTATTACATTCATTGTTTCCAATTTTAACAAACCACATAATGGCACAAAGGAAAATATGTCAACCCTGGAATTATTTGCAGTTTTTCTATCTGGCTCATGCAAGACCTGCAGTCTGTTAAAAATACAGACTGGGTCTTTTTTGTTTGACAACCACTGAACTTCACAAATTACTCTCTTCCTATTCACCTGTTTGCAGCTGAATTGCCAAGCTGGGGCTGACTTCAGCAAGCCCTACAGGACTGATGACATATGCTGTTGATAAACCAAACAATATGCAGAAATTACAGGCCGACATCTTTGAAAGATGTACATGCCAGAGCCAAATTTCAACTCTATATGTGCAATACGTAGAAAGTGTAACAACCTTGAAATGAAAAATCTTTCAGAAGTTCTAATGTTATCATTAAATAAAATGACAGGCTGTAGAATAACTTCACAAAGGAGATCCAAAATTCTATTTAAATCAGGTATTTGAAAACTGTATAGGGTCTTGGTCAAGAAAATAATGCTAAATAAATTTTAGCATCATTTTCTTACTTGATTTTATTTTAAAGGTAATCCTCAGAGGGCCCCTTTCCAGGGTTACAGGAGAAGATGGTCAACAGTTTTGAAGGAGGAAGGGGGCTTTATGCCCCAGAGCCAGATAAAACGGTAGAACCATCTTCTAGGAGAAGGGAAACTCTGATTTCAAACCTCCACTACCTTGTGGCTATATCTATCATTGGAAAAGGCTTCAGGAGTCAACCTCAAGGCAAAATCTGGAGCCGGAGTCCTGGAAGCAGTTCGTGACTGTGTACAATCACCTTGTGGTAACTCCTGTGACGCAGCTGGAACTAATCGTATCAGCTCTGCCATTCCATTAACTATTTCAGTGATGTGGAGAGGGGGATCTGCTGCTTGGGTAACAGTTTATCCTCCATATTAAATTACCCAGGCCTCATGCTCTGGAGAGGACACTCCAGCTTTGCATACAGCATTGAAACAACATGGGAAGTGGCAGTTACCGGCTTCCTAGCACGATACCATAGTCTCTTGAGACTGAAGGATGCCAATTCAATTCAATACTCAGGTACCAACTACTTGTTCAGCAACTGTTATAATGATGCTGAAAAAAGAGATTTGCAACCAATCCTTGAACTTGTGGCTGTTGCAGCATACCTGCAGTCACTATTGTGATTTGGGTATTTAGCAATCAGTGTGCATATGTAATAGTCACAGACTGCTGTGGTCACATGATCACCATTTACAGCCTTCATGGTCAGCTTCCAACAAGCAAAGCCAATAGAAAAGCTGGCTGGAGATTGTAAGTTGTAGCGGTGTGGTGTTTCACTAAATGATAATGTGTGATTCTCTGAACAACTACAACTGGAATTGATATTGTAAGTCTGGTAGAGTCAAATGGTGCTTTTCTTTAGGTTCAGGTTTTGTAATATAACTATGCAACGTTTTTTATGAATATATCAATCAAATAACCATCCTATAAAGCCCTACACTGAAATAAAATGTAAAGAATAAGAGCTCAGAAGCTGGAACAAGCATTAACCACCTCAAACTCAATAAGAAGACAAAGCTGTTAATGTAGCAGAACACATTTCATGTTCACATTTTGGAGCTCATAAAATGAATTCAGCAAAGTATGCTAAACTACAAGAAAAAAGCTGTATAAATAAAATAAATAGGAAAAAGCTATATACCCAAAATAAAGCCTTACAATATTATCCACTTAATATTATTAAAATATGTTCATTAAAATATTTACCCTTCTCAATCAATATTTTTAAACTGATGTTTATTTTAAAAGATTTTAGTCATGAGAACTCTGTAATTCCATAATGAGAACTTCATAATTCTGACAACAAGGATGTATACAACATTATCTTTTTATTTGGTATGAAGTCAGTTGGCAGTCTTACATCTATGCAATGCAACATAGACCCCAGCTGGCATCTCATGCTCTCAGAGAAACAAACTGCAAACCCAGAAACATCGTTATTTGCAGCATTGCCAGGATAATTTTGTCTACCATTCACACCACTATTATTGTCAGGCAGCCTCTGCAGGTGTGCATGGTACATAAACATACAGCTGTAACCAAGCAAGCCAAGTGAAATGCATAATGAAAACCTCAGCAGCTGTTTAAAATCCAGAGAGAACAATGTGAGTTAATATTTTTGGAAAAGCAAGGATGGCAAATTTATGATTATCCTAGCCTTCCAAAATAGCTTCTGGATTGTGTCATTTTTATGTCATGTCTATTTATTTTTTTAAAAACATCCATATTTTTGAATACTAGGAAAATAGTCAAGGTTTTATAGCACAAAAGTAGCTTCATATGTAAAAAAAGTTTTATTACATGCAAAATGCTAAACAAGATTTCATGCTGGAGCACATGGTTTTTGGTACGTGCCATCATTATTTCTCAAATTTATTAGCTGCCCCTCTTACCATAGGGTAATTCATTAAGTGTACTGATTATAGCACCACAAATCATTGTAATCTAAATTGTTATCGAGTTTTGCTGTGTTCACTGTAGTATTTTCTCTTTTCTCTATACTTTCAAGTCAGCTACCTTACACAGGAAATTTGCACATTTTTGGTATAAATATATAAAACCACGACTTATGAATGGCGACCTTGCTTTCACAGCAGAAAGACAAAAATTACCCTGTAAAATCTCCCATTTATAATGCTAATTCCACAGGGACATATTTTCAATAGTCTATGTTGTTTTCTTTTTTAATTGTGTTTTCAATTTTTCTATGAAAGTTTTTTTTAAGGAATGGTATTTTTTCACCCTGCCAGCAGCAGGAATGAAGTCGCCTACAAATAAATCCAAATTAAGAAGATCCAGCAAACAAATATGTATAAAGTAACTCACCCACTCAAATTCATGAATACTGGATTGTGTATACTAAGATCATTTAGTAACAAAGCCTATTGCTCTTTTCTCATCTGTAACATCTGCACAATGCCCACACAGAACCTACTAAACTCTTCCTAACCTAAACTGAATCACACTTCATCACTATAAATGTGTCCAACAAATTAAGTATCAAGCCCTGAGGCAGACTATTGTAAGGGTGTATATTGATTTAGTAAGTGGTAATTGAAAGTCAGTTTGGAAATAATTATTTCAACATGTATTGATATATTGAAAAATCAACCTGAATTTCCAATTTAAAAAGATGAATAAAGTACAATCATGAGATTAAAATTAATAATGGCAAAACTGACAAGATAGATGTGCAGAGAAAAAATCTGAGTTAACAAAATTTGTAGTCATCTTAAATTGATGGCAAGTATGGCAGAGGCAAATATGATGTGGGAAATGGTGATTGTATGATGTCATGACACAATGATGCAACTTATATATTTGTATCAGACAGAAATACAAAGTGGGATCTTTTAGCGCAGTGGTTCGCAAACTTTTTCAGTCCACTGCCCCCTTGGTGCTACAAACTCATCGGTGCCCCGCACCCAGGGGTGGGATTCAAATTTCTGTGGGCATGGCCTAATCTGAGGGTGAGGCTTACTGGTCATGTGACTGGGTGGGTGTGGCTTGCTGGTCACATGACTGGGTGGTCGTGGCTTGCTGGTCATGTGACTGGTTGGTGTGGCTTGCTGGCTGGGCATGGTTTGGTGGTCACATGACCAAGTAGATATGGTTTGGTGGTCATGTGACTAGGTGGGCATGGCCAGGTGACTGGCAAACCAAATACAAGTGCCTCACTTAATGGCTGGTTGTTTAGCAAGTCTTCTAATTTATGACTGGCCTCCCCAGAGCTACTTGACCTGTTTTTGGAGTTTTGACAGCCATGCACACACATACACACACGCTCCCTTCTAACCCTGCTGGAGAAGGTCATTGGCCTAGAATCGGCAAAGCATCTCTGATTAGATTCTAGTAGTGAATAGAATCTAATCAGAGATGCTTTGCCGATTCTTGTTGATTTATTTTATTTGTATTTCTTTATTTTATGTTGCTGAATTGCATTGACATGTGTGTCCCTTCTTGTGCACAGCCCAGAAGCTTTTGTGATTCTTTGCAGCAAAAATTACCGACCTCTGGCTTTGCTCTACTTTTCAAACGTGCCGCCACTGCCACGTTTTAGGTGCTGGCCCTGCAGGTCCACCCCATTGAGCCACCTACACCAGAGGGACCTGCCCAAGCAAGTCCGAATGGAGCAGTACACCAAGTCAATGGGGTGAGCCTGAGAGACGGAAAGAGAGAGAAAACAAACTTTTAAGAGGATTGTTAAAAAAAGAAATAAAACCAGAAATATAAAATTTAAAAAGGACCAGTCCAGTTTAAAATTAAGAAGCTTTACCAAGTTCAAAATTCCAATAAAAAGGGAAAAGAAAAAGAAAAACTTTCACTTTAACTAGCTTAATATTGCCGCTTAAACTCTTTTCTCTTCACTTTTAATTCCACTTTAAGTCTTTCAGGGTGTTCTCTTCAAGAAATAGTAAGTAAAAGTTCATCTCACCAAATTGACACACTTTCTTTCAATCTCTTCCATTCCGGAGCTGTCCCAGCTTCAGCAGCTTGAATGGCTGCCTCTCCACCGCCAGCAAAAAGGGCTTTTCCTGGATCAACCAGGAACTTTGCGATATCCCTGGGATCAGCAGGACATGCCCTTATCAATCACCATCTCTACGGGACGGTTTAGGTCTGACAGGACCGACCAGCAGCTGAGATATCGACGGCGATCTTATTAAGATCGTACGTCGTACCACCGCGACGCCAGCTCCCCCCCTCCCTAAAACTAAGATCTTATGGAATCTCTGGACACCTACATAACTGGATAGAAGCATTCCTGTCAAACAGACAACAAATGGTCAAAATTGGGAGCGTCCTATCAAATTCTGTACCTGTCAAAGGCAGTGTTTTAAGACCAACTCTCTTTATACTCTACATAAATGACCTCTGTGATCATATTAAGAGCAACTGCGTTCTCTTCACCGATGATGTAAAGCTATTCAACATCACCGAAAATACTGCTACCCTTCAGAAAGACCTCGATTATGTATCAGAATGGTCAAACAAATGGCAACTTGGGGCCTTGGTGGTGCAGGCTGTTAATAGCCTAGCACTTAGTTCCAGCTGCCTGTAATTATTGCAGGCTCGAATCCCACCAGGCTCAAGGTTGTCTCAGCCTTCCATTCTCTCGGGGTAGGTAAACTGAGGACCCAAGATTGTTGGGGGCAATAAGCTGACTTTGTAAAAATGCCGCTTAGTAATAAGCAGGCATATACAATGGAATGAAGGCTATTGCTGAGCGCATTGGGTTGCGCCCAAAAAATTGTGCCCTGAGTCTCCGGAGAAGGGTGGGATATAAATATGAATTTTAAAAAAACACTTCAAATCTCAACAAATAAATGCTCTGTCTTACATATTGGCAAAAAAAAATCAGAAAATAAAATACAAGCTGAATAGTCAAGATCTTGTTGATGATCCAAAGTCTGTCAAGGACCTTGGAGTACTCATCTCTAATGATCTAAGTGCTAGAACCCACTGTAACTACACAGCAAAAAGGCATTAAGAGTTGTTAACCTAATCCTACATAGCTTTTTCTCTGGTAATATCACACCACTAACTAGAGCATACAAAACATTTGCTAGACCAATACTTGAATACAGCTCACGTACGCAGATACGCATTATGTATCTGATATTAATACAGTTGAGAAAGTCCAGAAATATTTAACAAGAAGAATTCTCCACTCTTTTACTCATTGCAGAATACCTTATGCCACCAGATTTGAAATTCTAGACCTGGAAAACCTAGAACTACACCACCTTAGGTGCAATCTAAGTATAGTATACCGTGTTTCCCCGAAAATAAGACACTGTCTTATATTTTTTTTGGCTCCCAAAAACACACTAGGTCTTATTTTCGGGGTAGGTCTTATATATTTATGGTGCCAAATAGTGGGTGTGAGTGTGTAGGGGGTGTTTCATGGTGCACGGTTGCTCCCTGAAAAGTCTTCCTGGAACTGGAGATTTACTAGGTCTTAGGTCTTATATTCTAGGGTAGGTCTTATTTTCGGGGAAACACGGCATAAAATTACACATTGTAATGTACTACCTGTCAATGAATACTTCAGCTTCAACCATAACAATACAAGAGCACACAATAGATACAAACTCAAGGTAAACCGCACCAAACTTGATTGCAGGAAATACGACTTCAGCAACAGAGTGGTCAATGTCTGGAATACTCTACCTGACTCTGTGGTTTCTTCCCCAAACCCCAAAAACTTTAACCTTAGACTGTCTACTATTGACCTCACCCCTTTCCCAAGAGGTCTGTAAGGGGTATGCATAAGTGCACCAACGTGCCTACCGTCCCTGTCCTATTGTTTCTTTTATTTTTTTGTTTTATTTTTGTTATATGCATTCATTTCATGTATTCATAACTATGTTTATACTTATACCTGTTATCTTATAATCGCTTGACAAAATAAATAAATAAATAAAAATAAAATGTTTCGTCCACAAAACCTTTAGTAGAAGCCAAAGATGTTTCAATGTGGAAAAGGGCCTCAGTCTAAACTAGGCCTCATTCCAATCTGATGCATCAGGTCTCTCTCTCTCTCTCTCTCTCTCTGCCCCTCCCTCCCAGACTGGCTTTGCTCTACTTTCCCGATGTGCCTACGGGGCTGGCATCTTAAACATGGATGGATGGATGGATAGAGAGAGACAGGTAGGTAGGTAGGTAGGTAGATTGATAGATGTATGTATGTATGTATGTATGTATGCATGTATGTGTGGGTAGGTGTGTAGGTAGGTAGGTAGACAGACAGACAGACAGACAGACAGACAGACAGGTAGGAAGGCAGAGGAAGGGGGGCTTTGACCACATGCCCAATATCCAGGATCCCACTCAGCCAAGCCCGCCCCTCTTTGTAGTTGCTGTGCTTGACAGCAAGTTCACAGGCTGCCCCTCCCACCAGGGTTCAGCCTCCCAAGCTGCCCCCCTCCCAGGACACTCACATCATAGATGGCGGTTCTGTTCCCTCCTTCCTGGAGCCGGTACAGGGCAGGGTTGAGGAAGCCCAGGGCAGGCAGCAGCGGCACATCGGGAAAGTAGAGGTTCCCAACGTGCCGCCGCCCCCGCCACTGTGAGCCACTGCCCCCGCAGGCACATCGGAAAGCTCTACTTTCCCGATGTGCCACCGTTGCATGCCCTGGGCTTCCTCAACTCTGCCCTGTACCGGCTCCAGGAAGGAGGGAACAGAACCACCCTCTACGACATGAGTGCCCCAGGAGGGGGGCAGCTTGGGAGGCTGATCCCTGGCAGGAGGGGCAGCCTGTGAACTTGCTGTCAGGCACAGCAACTACAAAGAGGGGCAGCTTGGCTGAGTGGGATCCTGGATATTGGGCATGTGGTCAAAGCCCCACTTCCTCTGCCTCCCCCTAGGTCAGAGGTGGGCAATTATGGCCCCTTTACAACTTGTGGACTTCAACTCCCAGAATTCCTGAGACGGCACAATCATGGCAATTCCTGGGCATGGCTGGGACAGGAATTCTGGGAGCTGAAGTCCACAAGTTGTAAAGGGGCCATAATTGCCCACCTCTGCCCTAGATGATCCACAGATGCCATTGACTGTTGCACCGGAGCGGTGCAAGGGGCTCAATGAGGTGAGCCTGCGGAGCCAGCGCCTTGAACGCCCCCCTGCCGCCTCTTAGCACCCAAGGCATCCCACCGCCCCCCTCGGGGCGGTACCACCCACTTTGGGAACCACTGTTTTAGCGTAACAATGTCATGACATATTATTTTAACATCACTGCAACTTGTTATACATGATACTATTTTGAAGAAGAAAACCCAGGTTCAAATCCACCATTAGTCAAAGGAAGCTCACCAATTCTAACAGCTTATCACATTGCTCCAACAGAGAAGCAATAGCACTAGCACTAGCATTTAGACTTATATACCGCTCCATTAGTGCTTTACAGCACTCTCTGAGCGGTTTACAGAGTCAGCATATTGCCCCCAACAATCTGGGTCCTCATATTATTGATCTCGGAACAATGAGTCAACCTTGAACCCATCAGGATCAAATTCCAGGCTGTGGGTAGAGTTAGCCTGCAATACTGCATTCTAACCACTATGCCACCATGGTTCATAAATCTAAATATGTAAATCTGCTTTCCTTTGAAATTGCAAGGATCTGCACTCCAGTCATGGGCACCAAACTTTCAAGCACAATTATCTTAAAGGATCTCAAACCAATCAGACAACGAAGATACAATACAATTCCCTTCAGAGAAACGAGTAAGCCCACTGTATATCTTCCTATAACAGCATATCATCCTTCATCAACCTAAGGGAACTAGCTGGAGTGCAGAAAATCTAGATCTTTCTTTCATCAAAAGGAATGACAAGAGTTAAGATAAAAACTTACCCTTTCCTGGCCAGGATTCTATGATGAAGGCAACTGCTTTATGCTGCCTAATATTAGGAAAAACTCATGTAGTATCACTCATACAATTATGAAATGACTGGATTTTCCAAGTACTCAGTAAAGGACATTATATGCCTAGCAGCAGTAGTTAGTGGCAACCAGTGTTCCTGTGGATTGACCAAGTATTGCTGCATTATACAATTCCATAGCAAAGTCATCAGTCAATTCAATCAAAACATTTTAGTACAGTAGTAGAGCCATGCTAGCACCAGTTACTTCTCACAAAACTGCCAAAGAGCAGTTGCCTAATTGATCACAGCCATGAATATTTCTTTTCATCTCTTTCCTAATACTTCTCATTAAAGGATGCAACTATGACAAGGACATGATTATTCATTACCGATGTTTGCCTGAAAGATACACGTGTCTTACTCTACTTTGACACAAAGGTAATAACTCTGTGAGAGAAACCATATAGGTTGTCAGAGCTGAAGACCTGCCTTTCTTCCATTTTTTTGCCCCATCAGGTTCAGTAGACTAGAATGAGTAGATTTCCTTGGAAAAACCAAATGGAGAAGGTTGGACCATGTATTGAACAAAACTTTGTTCAAATAAGGCTGTCCTTTTGAGGAAACTATTTGAAAGTCGATTCTTGACAGATATACTGTCAGGGAAGAAGAAGTCAAAAGGACAAGATGGCCCATGGAGACACTTAAATACATACTCTTGCAGTACTCCCATTCAATGCGTAAGGAACCATATTCTAACTGTGAAAGCCCCTAACACCTTTTGTACAGAGGGCAAGTGAACTGAATTCCACTGATTGAGCCATTCTTCTACAGTACTAATCACTACAATGTAAGTGGTTCTTGAGTATGAGAGATTTTTATTACAGCAAGTAGTGAATATCAAATAAATATCAAAGCTGCCCAGAGTAAGTGGTATCAAATGGAAGATAAATAAATACTCCACAGTGTCTACCTCACATTTATTAGTCAAGTAGTTCAAAGCTTATAGTATGGGTTCATACTCTATTTTCATATTTTTATTTCTTTGAAATTAATTAATTATTTATTTGACTTATTTGCCATCATTCCAGCGCAAAAATCATAGGGTCTTAGTTCTTATGTGAACCACTTGACAACTCTCAGGTAAGAAAACATTATGGATGTTGCATCCAGTTTTCTGAGCTAAACAGACAAAACAATAGGCCCAGAAGATGAAAGGTAATAGTAATTGAGCATATCTATTTTACTCTCTAATAATGATGCAGAGAAAAAGTGGAATCACTTTAAAGTGTAAGTTAACTCTTGCATGTATTCTTTTAGTTCAACTGTCTGGGAAACATTATAATTAAATCTCTCTCTCTAGTCACCATATCTATAATTACTATAAACAAAGTTCAAATGAAATCTTAAGCGTTAGAGGTTTGCAAACTAAAAACTAATGTTCATAGAATAGAATACCTTTATTGTCATTGCATTCCACAAATACAATGAAATTTGAAAGCTACTACAGCACAGTGCCACAAACACCACATCACAATCACACTACAGAGTATTTAAAAATTAAAATAATTATAATAATAATAATAATAATAATAGAACTAAATCACAAATGCACTGTTTGATTCAAGACAATTACTGCCTTGGAAAAGAAACTGTTTCTCAATCTATTAGTCCTCATTTTAAGTCACCTATAACACCTCCCTGATGGTAACAGTTCAAAATATGAATGTCCAGGATGAGAAAGGTCTGTGGAGATTTTTAGTGTTCATCAAGACAGCTGCAGAAGCAATCTCAAAAGTTAAGAAAGCCAGACCTCTTTCAGTCTTCACATACTGTACATGGCTGCTTCTGTTTCTACCATAACCTGTTTTCATTCTGGGTTTTTCCCCCTTCTTCATACAGAGCAATCATTTTATAGAGTGATTATAATAGTACACTATAATATTGCTGACTGTTGTTACAAACAGGCCCTTCTAATTCAGCTGCTTTGTACTTTAAGAACAGCATGTTAAAAATTACTTCATAGAAACATAACCTTTCCTAAACATGAAGCAATAAAGTCAAGATTTTGGAAATTCTACAGTATTAACTTAATTACATCGGCAAGTGCATTACATGCTAGATTTTTCATTAGAGCAAAAACATTTAAAATCTATTTTCCAGACTTAGTGAATGTTGCTATGACACATTTGGTCAATAAAAATGGATGAAAAACAGTAAAGCTTTGAAGCAATAGCCAGAAAATACCACTGTGGTTTACCAAGAGTAGGATGCACAAAATATTAGACCACAGTTAATGAAATTAAGCCAATGTCTTAAGTTAGCAAAATGTGTGCTCTGTTACTTGTTTGGAACTTACACAACTAACTAATCTTTGCTGCCAGAAAATACTATCTTCTGCATCTCTTCATAATTAAATCAGGGGACTACCACTGCTTTGAGTTTGCATTATTTTAATGCAAAGAAACAGTAAAAATATCTTTTTTTATTTCTACAGACTTACGTTACACATTCATGAATTTTCCTTGAATGGATTCATGGGCATGGAGAAAAGGTCAACATGATAAAAATGAGATAAAGCAAATAATTTTATTAAGCTGGGAACAACAGTAACTAGTATTCGGCTTTATTTCACAGTTAGTTCAATGCACATTGCATTTTAATTTGCTTTCATTACTTTACTGAAAGTTGGCTAATGTCTGATGCCACTGAAAATGGTGTCTTATATTATACTTAACACTGATGTTACCTACATACAGATTCTCATATATGTATTCTGAAGCATTAAAGATTAAACAGAACCATTTCAAACATTCTTACTTTTAGGATTCTAACCCTAACACTTTCAAACATTAGAATATATTAAGAAGTAAATGCTGAATATTTCATTCTTATTATGATCTTTGCAACTTCTTAGTAACCATTGAAAGCTCTCAGCTTATACTTTTAATTGGGGAGAATTGCAGATACAAAACTAACTTTCTTTAATCTTTTGGGAAGATGTTATCTGCATATTACTATATAACGCCCACCAGATATTAATAAAAAAGTTTTCTCGATCCAACAGAGGTTTAAATATCAATAAAGAATAAGGCTTTCTTCTTATATAATATTCTGTTGGACTTACTGATCTGGAGAACTCTGCATAATTCCAATTTGTTTATTATTTATTATTACTTTTATCCCATCTTTATTGTCTTATAAATAGCTCAAGGTAGAGAATATACATAATATTTCTTTCTCTTCCTATTTATTCCACAATAATTGGCTGAGAATCAGCGACTGGCCCAAGATAACCAGTTTTCATGCCTAAGGCAGTATTAGAATTCACAGTCTCCTGGTGTCTAGGTCAATATCTTAACCACTATACCAAACTGGCTCAAATAATTTGTTGCCATTATACTTCTTCCTGTCTTGAACATACTACACAGCTGATTCTTACTTATTACCAAATGCAGCATTTCTGAAGCAGATTCCTTTGCATAGAAGCTAATTATTCCTTTACCTGATCTAATCAAGGGACATGAGCTGAACTGCTCAACTCAAGCGCTGACACTTTATGAACACCCTACTAGAAGCTGTTATTTAAAGAATAAGAAATCCATTCCACAGCTGCACACAAGAATATTAATCTAATGTATTCTAGGCCATTTCATAAACATTTATAAAACCCAACTGAATTACATTCTAGTGTGCCATAATGAAACACTATTTTAATTCAGTCTGGTCTATTTAGTCCATCCAAACAAAATAACAAAATGTTAAGAATTTGATTTACACAAAGATATTTTTAGCAGCCTTCTGAGCGAGAACTAGAGCTTCTATGAGGCATAACATTTAAAATATCTCGTCTTGCAAGAAAGAAACATCAGTACTCATTTCAAAGGAAAGCCTGACATGACATATTTCAAAGGGAAAGAAAATTGAATCCATTTTATTCTAGTTACAAGTGAAGAAAAAAATGTAGAGGAAGTGTGTCAAAATCAATCAACAATGGAACCTTCAATGCAATTTATTTAAAACTATATAGGGTAATATCCTGCTCAATAAAAACAAGAAAAATATATAATGATGGAAGAGATCATTACCCTTAAAACAAAACATTAATATCTCTATTAGCAGAGGTGTTGAATTACATGGGTCTTTAACAGAAGCTGTATTACATTCCAACTGAAAATACAGCTCACAGCCCATACCCTTATTTCCATAATTATTTTCATATGCCAAGCATACATTAATGCAGTATTATCTTCAGAACAAGAAACAGACATTCCTTTAGAAATTAATTCAATATTGAAATGCATCACATTAAGTTTTTTTTACCCACATTTCTCTCAGGAACACTTGCAATGCAACCACTACATAGAAAACTTATAATATTCTTTCCAAAGACTCCATTATGTCTGACAGAAAAAGTCTAACGTATAAACTTACCATTACAAAGCATGCAAGTTTGTCCTATTACAAAATTGTTTATGTGAACACAGCCTTTAATTAATTTAAAAAATTAAACTAAAATATGAAACAAGTGGATATGCTTCAAAAATCTCATTAACTAATTCATTAGCTCTCAAATTCAAGTACATTACAGTCATCTTAGCAATGTTGGTAATGGAAAAATCAGTATACAAGAGAATTTATGATGGGAGAAACTAGCTGCATAAACCCATGGTCCAGTATTGATGCCCTGCCCCGGTTTAAGTCTCAATATACACAGTTATTTAGGAAGCAGGCAGTGGCAAACCAGTTCCAAAACCCTTGCCAAGAAAAATGAAGGGACTTGCCAGGTAGTCATTAGAAGTCAAGACTGACTCAGAAGCTAAAAAATATTAATAGCAATCTGTTCATTAACAGAAAAGTGATTTCAACATGAATACAAAAATACCAACTGATACTCAGTATTTCTCAGTATTTCTCAGTATTACCCTTATATAAACTACTGTGCATGTTTTTCCCACTTAAAATGGGATGTCAGTATTATTAAAATAGCAAAGCAAGATTTTATTTTTGTACTAAGTATTATGAATTAGAGATATATTACACTTTGAAAGCAAAAAATTGCTTCTAAGCGCATGCGGTGAGAAGGTAACTTCATCAACAACTTCTTAAAGCAGCAACATTTCCCTTCAACACACTTCTGTATTTTACAGCTGCCACACAACACTAAGATGCACACAGTCCTTTTGGAAATTTATTTTTCTGGTGCCCAATTTCTATACTACGCAATTAATGCTGAGGCCATGAAATTCACAGCTTGATCTAAATACCACTAAACAAGTGACAATAAATTGAGTACAATTTTTGTAAAACTAATATTTATTCCTTATTCTTTAGGATAGATATTTATCACATGAACCTAAAATTCTTTCAGTTTTTCAATTCCACTAAAGTCAGTAATTCTATTAAATGAGAACAGATTCCTTTTTGCGTAAAACGGCAATATAGGTGCTTTTTATATAGCACATTTTTCCAAGCTATGTAATCTAAATAAACTACTACATAAATTATCTTAGTTGACAGTCAAATATGGCCATATAAGATAGTCCCCTAAAACAAGCTTGTAAAAAGACGCTATAAGGGAAGTTTGTAGATGACAAGAAACATCCCGAGGCACAAAAATATTTGTAAATTGGATGATAATCTGTTCTCCTTTGCATTCTGGGCTTCCATGCATCAAGCAAAAGTAGAGCTACTTTGGGCAAGGTTGGCTAATAAATATTTTTATGTGAAAAAAAGATGGAACATGCAAAATTATATACTAGATTCAGAATATAATAAATGGCTTCCATTTTCTATCAAAGAAATAAATATCCATATTTTATTTCTTCTTCTGATAGGACAGCAGTTTTCTGCAGGCTTGAGTGCTGGGAAACAATAGGATTAGCTCCCTTGCTTGCAACTACAGAGACTTTTAAAAGACACTAAGTTCACAAACCTCATTTTCTAATCACAAAATTGCTGGTTAACTACTTTTAAGCTATTAGAGAACCAGGTGAATTTGCTTTCAGTCCTAATAAAGAAATTTTTAAACATAAACTTAAGAATTTAAAGAATTTGAAATAAATAGTAAAAAGCTAAATAACATTTTGATTTTTTAGAAAGCTATAAAAGGACCAAGGGTACAGAGAAAACTGGAACATTTACAATTTTACAATAAGGTTTTGGAATTAACTATAAATAACAGTTTCTTGTGGGAAATATTCTATTTTGCCTTTTTCAAGATAAAACAAAGATAAGCAATTTCATGATTTCAAAAATTGGACACTATAAGGAACTAAACTGTTTGGGTAAACAGAAAAGCCTGAAAATTATTTGCAAAGAATTATAACAGTGAAAATACTAAAGGAGATTTTTTGAAAGAATACAATCAAGAAAATAGTAGCCACGATATCAACAATGTTTAAAATGATGTCTGGATGAATATTGTTCTTCCAAACAGGAAATCAAATGATAAATTTTCCATGAAAGATTTATAGAACCCTGGTAGCCATTAACATGTACAATGGCAATTTTGTATATTTAGTGAAATTTACATATACATAATGTTTGCAAGATTACAGCACTCAAAAAATCCTGCACATTGTTCAAAATGCCTATGCAGAAAAGTTTAACTAGGGTCAAGCATGGTCATTCCACCACATCATGACTCTTGACCTTAGTAGTAGACACACTGCTGCTATGCATTATAGCCAGAACATTTCTCTGTTCAAGTTATTAACCTTGCAACGTTCAATGATTCTTTTATTCTAAGAATGTCCATATTACTAATTCTTCCTAGGCAAATAAAATGGGTAAAATTGAAACGGTTTTGGAAACAGCAGATGTGTAATATTTCATATCCATCCCATCCTTGTATTCTTTTTTTTAACCTTTCATACAATTTAGGAAGTTAAAATTTCATCCACCAGTGAGTCAGAATACTGAGCATTAACAAGGGACTTTGTCTCAAATCAGAAATCAGAAGGGACAGTTAACCCTCAGGTAAATAGTTTGCTTGGCATAGGGAATGTTACTTTAGCCCCAAACAAACACAATTCTGTTTAAGATTTAAACCTATCCCCTGGAGTTAATTGGATGGATTAATTAATCTTGCCAGAACAGGAGCATAAAGTGTATCACAATTCATTGTTAGAAGTTTGTAGCCTTTTCTTTGTAGGGAAAATGGCTCTAGATTGCAGTTGGATTTGCTTTACAGGACACCCAGACAAGAAAACTCTTGGCAATTTAAACATAAAGCAATGGTGGTAATGTTTGGTATTGTTTCCTTTTTTTCTTTCAATCTGATGCATTGTACAATTTAATCTAAATAACACAAAATAATCACTCATTTTTCATTGAAAAAGGTGACAGGTTAAGAGTATGAGGTTAAGAGTGTGAGAAACTTTTTTGGGGGAGAGGAAAACGGCTGAGCCAGTTTGCTTTAAAAATCAACTGCCAATATTTGCCACACCGTTCTTTGAAACTCTTTCAGCTGTCATCATACATCTTGGCTCAAGACTACAGTGCTCATTTCTTACACAGATTTGCATAAAAATTCCTGGGCTGCCATTTTCTTCTTACAGGCATTTTAAATCACATGGAGGAGTTTCCAACTGATTAATTATACAATATTATTTACATCTGACTTTTCCTTAAACTTTTCTGTAGTCCTAGGTGTACAAGTACAAAGGCTAAAATAGCTAATTTTCACTGGGGAGGGACTAGAACCAAAAAAGGCAATCAGATCTAAAGCTTACTGGGTTCAGCCATAATTGAGTTATTAAGTTAACTAATGTACTCATGGCACACCAACGGGTAAGAACAGCACTGAACTCATTAGTCCCTGAAGTGAAACCTCAAGCAATACTGCATGTAGTTTAAAATCTAACTCAAGGTGCTCAGAATAAGTGTCAGTTTTGGACATATCACATGGAGCACACATTTCAACCCAGAAGATTGGAAGGAAATTATTAAAGCTCAACAATTTGCATTATGACTCAGTTCAGAAATGTGTGAGATGGGGAAGTTGGGTGAGAGAGAAAGAAAAGGGTGGAGGAAGAACAGATTTCAGAGGCATTAAAATAGCAATTGCATGTCTTTCCAATCTTTCTCTTAACTGGCTAAAGAACTATGTAACAAATCCAAAACCCTTTTTATATGCACACCTGGGAAGAATTCTGAATTCTCTTACTTTCCTCAACATTACCCTGATGTGGTTTTGACCAGATGTTTAAATGTTACAACATGTACTTTTCTTCTTTTCTTCCAAGGAAAAAGGAAAATAAGAGGAATAGTTGACTTCACTCCACAAGAGACCTATTTAATAGTTTGGTGGTTATGTAAGTAAAGGTAGCTTGGCTAAGTCAGTGTTGACGACATATAGAACGACATGATCCTAATGAGTTGGAAAATATTGGCTCTCCTGAGATTCAACCAGATGCTACTGCACTGAGAAAGCTACTGTATTATTGAATTTCATTTTTGTGAGGTAAAATTTATTATTCAACCATTACTGTATTCCACATGAAGTCTTCCATAAAATAGTTTTGCAGTTACTTTCTGGAAAATAGGTTTTATTTTCACTTTAATACATCATTTACATGAGGGGTCCAAATGCCTATTTGATCATTTTAAGCAGATAAATTAGAGGCCTGCAAGCAATTTTGTCTAAAACCCCCACACAGAGATTAATAGAATTGGACTGTCAACAAAATTACAAATTACTTAAATGCAGCAGGGAAAATGCACTCTCAAGGTTCAGTTTCTACAGAAAATAAAACTGTATGCAATAGCATTAATATTTTCCTGGCATACGCATTCAGAATCCAAACTTCAAACTTACTACGAAGAATTCTATTAGGAAAACTCTCAAAGATAAACATAGCCTTCCATCTGTTTGGAAACAGATGGCACCTAAATTGAATAAATTAAATTAAATGAACATTAGTAATGTAATTCTTCAATTACAAACTGGGATAGTATTGTCTTTTACTACTTAAATTCTTGAACTGTATACTTTAGAAAAAAAGGAGGGTGTGATAAACAGAGATCTTTAAACACATGCATTGAACAAGTATAAAACAAGCTGCAGTTGGCCAATATGTAAAGCAAGTTTTAAACTGATTTGTTAAGATTTATTTTCAAGAACCCAAATGTCTGTTTTGTAAATTATGCCACAAGCACATTTATTAATTAACTGGAGGATTCTTCAGTTAATGTGTTTAAATAATATGTTATTTATTTAGGTAAATGAGCGCATTCAGGTTTTTTCCAAATACATTCAATACATTTTATTGTACAGTTCTACATGTACAAACTTACTTAAAATAGATCATATCAGATTTTTTTTAAAAAATGTATCTGAACTTTAAACATATGAATAAATGACATCATGCACAAAAGTGTTATTACCTGATATTTGGAAGACTTCATTCATTAAACTTTCATTCACTAATGATGAACTAGAATTTCCAGTATAAGCCCAACTCTGCCAAATAGTTTGCATTAGAAAGTTCTGAGCTCTTGTAGCCTGAATTGTCAAATTTGGAAGTTCAAATATAAATTCGTTCACTGCAGTATTAGATCGCTTAGACCTAGGAAATAAAAAAGGATGGGAGAAATTAGAATTGCATAGTATTATTATTGGAACATATACTTATACATTCATACATACATGTGTGTGTACATATACATACATACATATACACAGGCAGACATATAATCTCCATGCAATGCATGACAAATTAAATTTCTAAATTGCAAGACAACTTAGAGATTTGAACAGTGATGGAGAACATTTGACACATATTGAATGTGAAATGCCATGATGTTTTGGGTGACAGGCCAGCATTCACCAATACCCAACAACTATTTTCCAAAGCATGCCCCAGTCACGTGTGATTTTTGGAAGCTATAGAAATCACGCAAGAATGTGTGGCCCCCAAACCCTCCGGAAGTTGTGTAGCCTCCAGATCTTATGAAAATTGCATGAGAATACAGTGTACTTTTGTACAGTTTTTGAAGGCAGCAGAATTGTTTGAAGCAATCCATTGTTTTCATGGACTAATGCCATAACATTATTGGGGCAGAGAGGACAAAATTTTGTTATTTTAAAAACACACTTGTTCCCTTAGCTTGACACAGGGTAGCAAAATGTTTTGAAAATCTGCTAAACTAAGTTTAAGCACTATTTTTAAATGAGAATAGAGTTCAGTCCTTAAGCAAAGGGCCATGCAAGTCTACAGCCTATGAAACACAAATATGTATGCTAGAAATAACCCATTCCATTAAAATCAACACCCTTTAGTGATTTAAAGAACATAGCAGTGAACAGCTGGCTCCACAGGGTTATACAATATACAGACTGGGCTGGACTGACTTCCTGGGTTTTTTTAATTATTTTTCAACTATTTTTAATTATTTTTAATTGTTTTGTAATTGGGCTTGTTAAATTTAATTTTTTAAATATTTATTGTTGATTGTGTTTTAATTGTGAGCCGCTCCGAGTCCTTGCAGAGAGGGGGTGGCATATAAGTCCAATTAAATAAATAAATAAATAAATAATACAATGTCCCAAAATGTAAGGCTGGAATCTGCCAAGAATTTCCTAAAATTATTTTTTATTACTCATATCCTAGTAAAATAAGTTCATTTTTTCCCAACGTAAGACCAGTAGACTTGCTACTATGGTATAAACTTATGATTAAAAAATAGCTGGAGGGGGGCAGGTTGGAGGTCTGTTAAAAAAATTTAAAGGCTAGATATCATCAAATTGGCTGTTATACACTTCAACATGTTCAGTTAATTTTAAAAAGAGAAAAATACTTGCCATATATTCATAGCATTGTCAGTTATTGCAACTACTTAATTTAAGCAAATAATTAAAAGAGATGAGAATCAAATAATCTGAATCAACCTGAATATGGTCACTTCCCAAAAGTTTTGGAACTTTTGCTCATTATGACATTTAAACTAGAACTAATTCATCTCCACAGGAATGCATATAAAACTATGTGTGAGCACATGCACACAAATGTAAACTGTATAGTTTATGCTATTACATGGAAATACAGTACTGCTTCAACCTCAGTGACAAATATAAATCATGAACTGTAAGACACAAAATATCCATTGCAAAAAATAATAATAATCCGAATGAAAAATAAATACTTTAGAAATAAATCTAATGAACAAACTTGCTCACTGATAAGGGGGTGAGTGGGAGATCACCCAAAGCAGAGTTCCTGAAGATGGTCTTGTAGTAGGTATGAGTATACAAGGAAAGGCATTCCTTCAAATACATCATAACAAGTCCTGAAGGACATTGTAGATCAATTCCAGCATTTGTATCTGTGAAATAGTTCTGACTGTTCCTCTATTTTCCAATTTGATTTGAAACAAATTAGAGCTTACTGCAGCCCTATCTTAATTTTGTTTAAAAATAATCTATGTTGTACAAGTACGGTTTGTTCTAGTTCCACTCATTTTGTTCTTAAAACATATTTATTTCCTCAGAAGGATATATATGTAAAAACTCAAACTAAAAGTATTTCATCAGGGAAAAAATAGTCATCATTCTCTTTCTCTATATCCAACAGCCAGCTACGTTCTCCCAACAAGAAAGCCAGATTTAAAATATGCCTCACAATCAGAACTATCTCACAGACCACACATGAGTTCTATATCTATTTTTGCCATCTGAAGGGTTAGCAGGCTAATGCTTAATGGATATCTCTGATGCAACATCAGAAATTTGCTGTCATTTGCACACAACTGCATTGAACTCAAAGCCACCAGGCAAAATAAAAGATGTTGGAGTTTGACTTTCCACAAATTCATGATTAAAATAGTAAAGTAAACCAAGAACACTTCTAATGCCCTTCCTAAGCATTACAATTTAAAATTAATACTTAAATGCTATTTATGATGATTTAATTAGATAAGATATAAAGCCAAGAAATAAGTAAACAAGTTACATATTTGGTTAAAATGTTTCTTTTTTTATAAACTTTATTGAACTTTTATTACATTAAAAACATAAATATATCACTCAATAACAGCAATTTGTAGTTCTTATTATATAACAATAATTTGTGCTCTATTTACAGGTATTGATTTATGTGTAATTACATTCTTATTTTATCTATTACTTATATTTGATAACTATCTATCTTTAATCTATCTCCATTCTATCCAGCTATACCATTGTTCCCACACCTTATAAAATATTGAAGTTCTTTATCTTTTAACTCAGCGTTAATTTGCCCATTTCAGCACAGTTCATAACTTTTTGTATAACCAGTTTCTCTGAGGGTATATCTGGCTGTTTCCAGCATTGGGCAAAGGCGATTCTAGCAGCAGTCAATATATGTAATAATAAGTATTTTGTGCTCTTTACATATTTTTTTAAAGATCCCCAATAGGAAGAGTTCCGGTTTGAGGTCTAGTTGTTCGTTAGTGATTTCCTGTAACCAATCTTTTATTTTAAGCCAATATTTTCAAGCCTCTGGGCAAGACCACCACATATAGTAGTATGTTCCCTCTTTTTTGCATTTCCAACAAATGGGACTCACTTTGGGATACGTTTTCGCTAATCTTGAAGGGGATAAGTGCCACCTATAGAACATTTTATATGCGTTTTCTCCGTATGCTGCTGATTTTGTTAGTTTGTGATTTCTATTCCGTATGGTCTCCCAGTCTGATAATTTTATGTTGTGTCCAATATTTTGACCCCATGCAATCATGCATCCTTTCACTACTTCTTCCTCTAATTCTACTTCCAGAAAGTATTTGTAAATTTAAGCAATTTTTTTTATCTGGGCCTAATAAAATTTTGTCTAGTTGTTGTGGTTTTAGATGTCTTCCGTGATCCTTTGAATCTTTTTTATATCAGCTTTGTATTTGGAGATAAGCCCACCAGTCTACTCGTAACCCTTGTTCTTGGAGCTCTTGTATTGTTTTTAAATTTTCGTGAATATCCAATAAGTCTTCATACTTTGACATTTTGCTCAAGTCTAAATTATTTGGGTGGGTCGTCGCTTCCATTGTGGATAGTCATATTGGGATTTTTATATAATGTTTCTTTTTAACTTTGATCCAGTTGTTTATTAACAAATCTCTAATCAGGTGTCTATGGAAATATTTTCTTTGGTGGGTCCTGTATCCCAGAGAAAGGCATGCCATCCTCTCAGCAGGTCATTATCTTCTATAGCTAATATTCTTTTATTCTTTAAATTGATCCAATCTTTTAGCCAAACTAATATTGCTGCACTATAATATAGTTCCCAGTTTGGCAATCCAAAGCCTCCTCTGCTCTTTATGTCTTGTAGTAGTTTCATTTTTATTCTGGGTTTTTTATCCTGCCAAATAAATTTTGCTATCATTTTATTAAGGTTATTGAAAAAGGTCTTTTCTAATTTAACTGGAGTGGTTTGGAATATAGAAATTTTGGTAATAGAGACATTTTTATGGCTGCTATTTTTCGTAGCAGTGACAATTGCATTTTGGTCCATAATTCTAAATCTTTTTTTGTTTGTTGTAATAGCTTATTATAGTTATTCTCCTTCATCACCTTACAGTGTGCTGTCAGCCATATTCCCAAATATTTAATTTTTCTTGTTGTTTGAAGTCCAAGCACTCTTTCTAATTCTGTTGCTTGTAGATCTGTTAAATTTTTTGCTAAAAGTTTCATTTTCTGTCTATTAATTTTCAATCCTGCCACAGCTCCATATCTTTCTATTTCCTTAATTAATACTTGTTCTTTTTCTATTGGGTCTTCAATAATAAAAGCCATATCGTCTGCAAATGCTTGCAGTTTATATTCTTCATTTCTAGTTTTCAATCCTTTTATTTTGGAATTTTGCCTAACTTGTTCTAGTAATACTTCTAATGACAATATAAAGAGCAGAGGAGACAGAGGATAACCTTGTCGGACTCCTTTCTCTATATTTAAATGTTTTCTCCATTTATTTTAATATTTGCTTTTTGTACCGAGTAAATTGCTATTACAATATTCTCAAATTTGGTGTCGAAATTCATATCATAAATTTGCTGAATCATGAATTGCCAATTAAGATTGTCAAAAGCCTTTTGGGCATCCAAGAAAACAAGGGTTACCTGTTTCTCCGGGGGGGCTTCATAATATTCCAGACTATCCATTATTATTCTTAAATTATTCCTAATTTATCTGTTTGGGAGAAATCCATTTTGATCTGAGTGTATATAATCATTCAGAATTTTCTTTAATCTAGTGGCAATAATAGTAGTGAATATAATCTACATTCAGCAAGGAAATTGGTCTATAGTTTTGTATCATTCTGGCATCTGAGTCCCCCTTCGGGATTAGCGAAATTAATGATTCTCTCCACGCCTGGCATCTTAGCAGATGTTAATATCTCGTTATATAAATCCACCATTATTAATCCTACTTGTTCTTCTGTCGCTCTATAAAATTCTGCTGGGAAACCATCAGGGCCTGGGGTTTTGTTGTTTTTCTGGGCTCTAATTGCTTGCTTTAATTCTGTCATAGTTATTCCATCGTCAAAGATTCTTTCATCTCATCATTAATTTCTCAGTTTCTTTTTTCTCTTAGATATTCCCTTATCTGATCTTCATCTCTCTTCATTCTCTCTTTCTTATACAGATTCTCAAAATATTTATGTGCAATCTTTTTTTTCTTCTCTATTGTATGTTGATAATTTCCACTTTCATCTTGTAATTGGTAGATGATTCTTTTCTCTTTCTCTTTTTTAAGTTTATAAGATAATCTGCCAGGCTTGTTTGATTGTTCGAAGTATATTTACTTGGTTGCCTTCAAGTTTCTAACCAATTCTTCCTGTTCAACTAAATTAAGTTTGTGTTTATAGAGAATCAATTGTTCTTGTAATTGAGCATTTTGTGGGGCATTTTGTAATTTAGTTTCTAGTTTCTTAATTGTTTGGTATAAATTGTTTTGTTGGGCATGTTTTTCTTTGTGCTTTCATAATATCCCATAAGTTTTGAATAGTTGTATATTGGTTATTATTTTCTTTTTAAAAAAAGTTTAGATCTTCCTTGAGTTTCTTTATAAATTCCTCATCCTTTAATAATTGAGAATCTAGAGTCCATTTTCTCCTTGGTTTTTTCCTACCATTCCAATTAATTCTGAGAGGGTTGTGGTCTGCTCAAGAGTTCGGTATAATTTCTACTTCTGCCACTTCTTCTGCTAAATCTCTACTCATCCATGCCATGTCAATATGTGACCATGACTGGTGAGGGTTTGAATAGAAGGTAAATTGTCTCTTATCTGGATTTAGTTTTCTCCATATATCTATTAAATTTAATTCTTTGATCATTTCTACACATATTTTAGGTAGTTCTCTTTTCTTTTTCCTTCCTTTCTTATTTCCCCCATTGTAGTCTTTTTGACAATCTGCTACAGCATTATAATCCCTTTTAACACAAATATTTTTCCTTTCCAATTCAATAATTTTAGCATATAGAGTTTTATAAAATTCTTTTTGATTGACATTAGGGGCATAAATTACCACTAATAGAATTTTTTTAAAGTTTACCTGTATTTCTATTGCCAGAACACTTCCTTTGGGATCTGCAAATATTAAATTTGCCTTTATCTCTTCTTTAATGTAAACTGCTACTCCATTCTTTTTTTCATTATCTGCAGAAGCTGTAAACTATGTCCCTAATTTGGGGCAATCTAGACATTTTTCATCTGTTTTTAAAATGTGTGTTTCCTGTAAACAAACAATATCTGCATTTTGTTTTATTAACTTAGCCAGAATCCTTTGTCTTTTTGTCTTTGAGTTTAAACCATTTATGTTGATGGATAAGAGTCTCACCTCTTTTTCCATAGTCCTAATTATATCTGGTTCTTTGTCTCCTGATCACTCTTATTTCCCTTTGTGTTATGTTGGTTGATTTAAGATCTTCTCTTTCCTGTTGTTGCTGGTTAAGTTTTTCTTACTTTTGTTTTTTGTCTTTATTTTTTGGTTTTTCTTGTTCTTCTTGAGAGTTTAGGTCTAGATCTTCTTTACTACTTTGATCCTCCGAGCCCGCTAGTTGCTCGTACAGTTTTTGCGCCTTTTCTAGAGTATCTATTTTGATCTTCCTTTCTTCCCAAGAGACCACCATTCCTTCTGGGATCAGCCAACGAAATAGAATGTCTCACTTATTTAACTGTGTAGCCAAAAATTTATAGTCCCTTCTCTACTCTCTTACTCTTCTAGGGATTTGTTTGAGGATCTGGATCTCCTTTCCTCTGTATACTATAGCTTCTTCTCTAGATATTTTATATATTATGTCCCTAACTTTCCTCCTCGTAAATCAAATATGGACCTCTTTTGGAAGTTTGTTGCTCCTTGCAAAATGTGCTGACTCTGTATACATCGTCCATTTTCTTTAACATTTCCTCCTTATCTCTATCTAGAGCTTCGGCTAAAATTTCTGCCATCACTAGCTCTAGGTCCTCATCTTTAGTTTCCACTATATTTTGAAATCTAACTACAACGCAGCTTTGTCCATTTCAATATAGATCAGAGAGTCCTCTATTTCTTTACTAACTGTTTTTATTTGTTGGTCTCTGTTTGTTCCGTTCTTTTCTCTACTTCCTTTATTGTGTGTTCATTTCTTTCCAATGCTTGTTGAATTGACCCTACCTTTTCATCAAGTTTAGACATATCTGATCTCATTTCTATTTTTAACTTCCTCATTTCCTCCTTCAGTTCATTAATATCAGCTCTTGTTTCTGAATGGTTTTTTACCATTATTTCTTGAAGTTTGGCCATCGATTCTTGTAGTGTATGTAACGACGTTTGAATGTTAACATTCAAAGCGGTGTTTTGTTTCTCAGCCATTAGCGTTTCTTCTATTGTTTTTTGTATCCTCGGTGAAGCTGTTGTTGTTGAGGGGGTTGGAATTGATGAGGTCTTCTTTCCTGTCTTGCTCGTTGTAGTATTTATAGTGGTCATTTCTTCTAATATCTCTCTCTGATTTTTAAGAATGTTGTAAACATTATCCCAATTTGGCATTAAACAATTTGAAATTATTTTTCTTAAGAGTTAACTGTTAATGAAATATGGTACTTGTTAAGAGTTTTTATAATATTATGTTCTTATATAAAGTCTCACTAATCACAATTCTATTCTATATTTTCAAGGTAAATATCTAGGTAAGAAATCAATATATCTAACTGTATAGGTATCAATACAAAACTCTTTTTATATATGTAAATATATATGCATCAATATAAGTATAATTTACAGTTTAAATTGTGAATATGTGTTATGATAAACATCAGATAATCTAAATTCTATTTTGATATAAATACAAAATATAAAGAGAATTTAATTAAACTTTTTAAATATAAATATATAACTGTAAGTATAAATTACCTAGAACTTTCAATCATTAAGTAAATGTACAGAATTAATTATTTATCTTAATTAGCCATATATAAAATGAATTAAGTTATAGTAGCTCCCAATTAATTACACTAAATTCTGCTTGAATATTATAGCTTAAATCTGTATCTAAAGTATATATATTATAATATATCTGGATTTAAATACCAGTTGATTTTATACTTAATAATTAATAATTTCCATAAAGCATTCCAGTTATTGTATCCAGTAGAAAGGAAAGAAAAGAAAAGAAAAGAAAAAAAAATAGCAGATGTTCAAATGCCAGATTCGCCATTTCCCAAATTTAAAAGTTCAAAAAAATAAAAGTTATTTATTTATCCAATTCTTATTAGTGTTTTAGTCTCTCAAAATTTCCCCCCAATTCCATCTTCTGTGTTGTACTATCCAATTGCTGAGTAATGCTGTTCACTATGGACGCTCTCCACTTCCGTTACTTTAGCTGCTTCTCAACATCTATCAGTCCTTAGCAAAATGCAATGCTCACAGCCTAGTAACTTGTGTTGAACTCTCACTTCACAGTTTTTCAAAGATTAGGATTTCCAAAAGTTTCCAAAGTTTAAAAATTAGTACTTGGAAGGTATCCAGGATTGCTATCTTGATCTGTTCTGTTCGTTAAAGTGTCCTGCCACTCCCGGCTGTCTATCGTTCCCAGTCACTCTCCACTCGTTCTCACCTCCGCTTTTCTCGCCACTTTCTTGGGTTACGATAGATCACTCTTCACCGATACAGTATGAATCCTTTTTTTAATCCTCTATAACACTAGTTCTTTGCACTGTCTTCTCCTTATTCCTCACCACGGGCTGTCATTCGATCTTGCTTCCCCTTTTTGCTGACTGTTAGGACTTCGGAGCCACCATCAAAAGTATGCCAGTCTCTCAGTTACTTGTCTCCGTCACACTGACGATTGCGTATCGCCAAACTGCTCCACGAGCTTCACCACTCCAACACGCTTCCCTTCAGACTTCATGTATCCTTTCAGGATCACTCCAGCACCAGAAAAGAGGGATGAAGAACAGAGCTAGCTCTTAGATTCCCTCCGGTTGTCCCAACGTCACCACTGGAAGTCCCGGTTAAAATGGTTTCAAGTGTCAGTAACTTTAGAATTTTACAAAACAATTTAATCCAGATTTCAATACATTACCCAGAATACTCAGCTCTAGTCATGTAGCATCACAACCAACCAACCAAAGTAACATACCTAGTAATAACGTTTTTGGCTACTGATTTCAAATATGTTGTTTGATAGTAACAAATATTTTTAAAGGTATTATTTCATCCAGGCAATGAAATATTTTAGTCACATTTTTCAAATACAATTTAGAAGTGCAAATATTACAGTAATAATATTTACTGATACATAATGTTTGAAAATATTTTTAAATAAAAATAAAGAAAGCTACATTGCAGATTTATCCAAGAAATAAAATTGAGATTTTCAATCATTACTCAAAACATACTGCAAGGGAATTCTATAATAGTTCATAAAATATCTTTGTTTTTAAAAATAGTGGTCTGTTGGATATGTAGAGTATGTGTATCATCCAATATGTATACCTTAAGCCATACTGATGTGTAAAATCTCAAAACCCAGATAAAGCAGGTGGTATAATTTAAAAAAACAAAGTGCACATTCAAGTTCAATCACGTTACCAGGTTATTCTTCAGAACTAAGTTCTCAGTGTGCAGGCTGATTTGGATAAATCAGTTCAAATGCCATTTGATGTATTTCATCAGGAGTTCTATTCACTGCAGACTACATTTAGCAATCTGGTTATAAAATTCATTTATTCCTACTCCATTACTACAGCTAGTGCTCAACAACCTTGTAAGTCATGGCCATTAGTCAATTCACCCATGTGACTGGAAGTAATTTTCCAGCCTTTTTTGCAGAGGTCATTAAGTAAACGCAGATGCTGCATTCATTAAGTGAATGCTGCATTTGTTAAGGAAACCCATTCATTTAAATGGATTATTTTTGCCACTAACTGGGGGGGAAAAGCCAGAAACAAACAAAATACATAATGAATTGTGGTCACATTAGCATGGAATGCCACAACAGGTTATCAAAGCTGAGCCGTCTAACATGCAGTCATGTGACAACAAGGATGGGAAGGTGATGCAAACATTTATGATGGCCCGGGAAGCTTTAGGGATCATGAAGCACCTGTTTTGTGGCCATCATAAAATGACAGGTTGTTAAGCAAGGATTATTTGTATCCTCTAATTTTTTGCCTTAGTTTAAATTAATGTTGTTGTTAAAATGAAATAAAAATGTTGAAAATTTAATCCAGCTGAATCATAGCTGGACGTTGAAAAATACAGATTGATGTAAGGAATTTATTTAATAAATTTCCATGATCAAAAAATTATGGATCATGTTTGACAGTCTACATTTATACATATACACACATTATGAAACGCTTACCAGTATTTAGGTAACTTAAGCATTTTGCCATACACAGCTGTGCTGAATGGAGGAATTATTGAAGTTGGTAAACTATAAGATCCATTAATATCCAATGATGTCAATCCCGCCTGAAAACCAAATATCTTTAAAAAGAAATAACATAAGTCAATAACAAAATATAAATATTTGGAGCTTTTTTCATTTCAATGCTGTGAGATTCTTGCTTTCCTGCATATTTTAGAAAGTCTAAGCAGAAATATCATGCAAGAAACTAAATGAACAATGCTAAGACAGCATGATTTACTGTATCTTGGAACCAACGGCCCATAATATGATAAACAGTTATACATTCCTGTTGCGTTTCTAAGAAGATACCAGTGGGATGTCCTACATTATTTACTGAACAGAAAAAAAAGAATAAAATATACCTTAAGATAGCAGTGCATATAGCAATAGTGAAGTAAATTATCAGATGGTTGATTAAGGCTACTGACATATTGCACAAGTTGATCAGCAAACATTGGCACTGAATGTTCCAGGATCATTTTATCTACCAATATTCGGATACAAGGCAGAGGCCGTAGCAACTGAAGATTCGTTGTAGTTGAGAAGCTGCTTGAACTCTTCAGGATATAGAACGCAAAATACACGGATAAAGTTATATTTAAAACTTGGAAGTTTTAAACTATGTAATTCCAAATATAGTTTATATATAACTCAAGATCATCTACTTTATTATAAATTTAGCATGTGTACAAATACACAAAAACTATGTTAAGACTACATAAAAATAATATCTACCCCAAAGCATGGATATTAATTATAAATAGTTCATAAATTTATAGCACCTTTTGACCCATGATGACAGGCAATAAATGGGCAAGCAAGTTGAATTCAGCCATGGGAATAGTGACAGCGCATTTCAAAATGGTAACAGTTGTGATCCGAGTTGGAATATAATCCTCTAAGGCAGCAGCTTCTTCTGTGCTTGGCAAAACTTTGGCTCCTTCTATAAAATCTATAATAAGAAGAGTTGGTTAAATTTAATATAATTACCAACATAAATGTCTATAGTACCATCAATATTTTATTTTATCAATTGGTCTTAATTTAGATATAACAAGTCAGATCATGATTTAGGCTTGCTTTGGACTCTTGAATCCTTGTAGAATAGCAAATGGAAGTTGTAGCCTGAAGGTGGTTTGGGTGGTGCTCCAGTTAACCAGGTTAACAACAGTCAAGTAACACACATTATGTGGAACTATTTTTACAACTGGTATAGAACACAGCAAGTAGAATGCAGATAAGGTTACCCAGCTAGTATAGAATGCTTTGAACCCTTGCTTTGAATCTTGGCACTGGTTATCAGTATGCTTCCTGGCTCAACTCAACTTCCTTACCTTTAAAGCTGTTAATGGCACAGCACTGAGTTATATTCAGGGAAGACATTGCCAAAATAGAATCTGCCTGTTGGATTACAGCATCTAGGGAATGTATTTGAGGGTAACCACCACTACCACTACCACCACAAGATCCAGGAAAGCAGTTAAAATGATACAATTTTAACATTACCATTTTTTTATAGGCTATCAGCCTATAGCTCTCCGTCGCAAGAAACCAAGAGCCAGGATAGAGTTGAAAAGTACTGGAAGTTATGCAGTCTGTACAAGAATCTGATCCACTAACAGTCAAGGCAAATTGGTGACAGATAAAGTATCAATGGACTTCGGGGGAGGAGGGAGGGCTAGGCTTAGGTCTGTTTGGGGGGCATAGGGGTTCTATCCAAAAGACTGATGATGCATTTGACTCTGCTCTCAGGCTCAGACTGGTCATCACAGTAGCTTTGTTTTGACAATTATATTTATTATTTTAATTGCTTTTTATTGCATGCTGAACTACTATATCGGTATTTATGTACCTGTATTGTTAAATAAATAAATAAATAATGCTTGCTATGAACAAAAAATGTCTCAATATACCTGCTTGAAAGACTTATTATAGCTTAAATGTACCCTCATTATGATTTCAGCAATACTGTAAGTATATTCTTCCCTTGTTTTTCTTCTCTCCTTACTAAATCTATTTTTTCATTCTTTGTAAAGTGACATGCTTTTTATTTAAATAATAATTTTGAAGACATGCCTGACTCGACATGTTTCCTATTATGCAGGATCTTTTTTAAAAATTCCATTTTAAAGTATACTTTAAAGTAACATATAGTGTATTACAATATATCATAATACTTCTCATTTTCAATTCTCAAAAGGCTCAGCAAATCAATTCCTGAAGCAGATAATAAGACGGACTAACTGTGGGAAAACAATAGGCAACCCTCAGCTGAAATCTCACAGAAGTTTCTCTCTCACATGCATGTTTATCCTTAATATTTTTTCAATGAAAACTCAGCTACCTTGTTTTTAAACATTCAAAATTCACAAAACATACCTAATTTAGACTTGCTATAAGGTTCATATTCATGTTCCAGAGCACAAACAATCATTTTTATAATTCTGTGCACTGCACCGCTATCAAGTCGAAGACTGAGAGGTCCTACAATAAGACTTTTTGTAGACATCTCCTGAACACCACTGAAGTCTTCAATCTTCACAGAAGTCACATCTGGCTGATTTCCAGACTCTAGAATATAGAGTATATAGAATATATAGTTGGTCAGTTTCAGAGAGTTAATATATAATAAGAAAATGTTAGGGAAGGTATTTTATTATACAGCAAATATCATGGGTTAGCATTTGCACCAATGTATGGACACATGACATATAACATACCAAAGCTCTTTAAAGATCCAGTTATACAAAGATAAGAAGCTGCTGTCCTGAATCTTGAACTTTGGAAAATTTATATAAGTCAATTTATATAAACAATAAATTTATATGTCAATTTATATAAACAATAATGGCATGATGAGGTAATTAAACATTTCCCTATATCGTTTTACAAAATACTGTAGCTATATACTCTAGCTTGTTTCAAACTTTATCAAAAAACAAGAGAAGAACAGCATATAAATCAAATTTACAGGGCATTTAAGCTCCCTTCTCCCACTGTTAGCCCAAGGAAACTGCCCAGTCCAAAATTAAATTCAGCTAAAGGAGTAGTATTTTAGACAGATTTAATTAAGTTTATCACAAATAATATCTTTTCTTTATACCAATATAACTTTGGTAACAGTTATGAGGAAGGGGTGGGCAAATGGTAATATAAGGGAAATATCTGATTCTAGGAAGCAATTCATTTCTATCCTCCCCTTTAAAAAAGGCCAAAACATACAGCCAAAATCCACAAGAAATGCATGTACTTCGTCCACACTGAAACTACACTTTTCACAGATCCAATTCAACTGCATTAGCTTTATTTCAAGTCCACTACAGCTATGATTTCTGTTCTTTTCTCTGAAAATACCAGGAGTGACCCAAATTAAATCTAAAGTGTGAAAAGGAATTACGTTGTTGACAGAGGTGTAGAAAACTAATTACAGTTTAATGTATACAGAAATATAGTATTTAAAACTGATTTATTTCAACCAATCAGAGATTTTCAAGTTCACATAATGTACTAAATGAAAGACGAAAGATAATGAAGCAAAAGCTTCTAACTTTATTAAAATACACCAGGGAAGGATCAGTGAGAGGAATATTTATATCCAACACAGCCTCTAACCAAAAGGCAATGAGGCATGAAGCCACAACTAGTATTAAAACTCAACATTGTAGCAGAAAATATTACTGTTGTATTCCACACACTGTAAGTGTGAACAATGCAAACGATGTCTAATTGAAATGCAAATAATGTTTAACTGAACTTTCAAACAAATGAAATATCCAACACCAAGTCATGATTCTTTTAATACCTTTGGAATCTTCATTTTATAAAAATTGTTAAACTTAATCCTTCTCCACCCAGGGGATTACTCCCAGGGTGCAAGGAAAGGAGTCTGTAACTCCAATGACCCTGACAGTAACGATGATGGATGTATGAGCTTCTGGAAATGTCATCCTGGTTGATAAGATAAAAAAGGAATGGAGGGAGGGCATCAGACCTTCAAGTTAGTGCAGGCTAAGAACCAGACAAGCAGGGATTCCTTTATTACTTATCATTACACTTTTTATTGTTATAAGGCAAAGTAGCTAAATTTGGAAGGCGGTCTGGGTTTATGTCAATACAATCATAGATCAAATAAAATCAAGATGGAGTTCTTTTGAGTTTGCAGGGTCCTTGGTGCTCTCTGAGCTTGGCTATTTGCTTGCAGACCTTCCATTATCCAACAAGGTAACATCATCAGTGCAAGTGAGTGTGGGGTTTGTTTCCTGTTTATATAAAGTAGCTTGCCCTGCCAGTGTTGATGAGTTGTTTTTTCTCTTAAGATTGAGTCATTTTTTGTGAAAATGTCCCCCTTAACAGCCACCCAATCCTTCTCTGTTTCAAAGGCCAGGTCCACATTTCTTACAGTGGGGAAAGTAAAAGTGGTGAGGGCAGATGGGGGTTTGCAAGTTTAAAGGTAGTCATCACTGCTAGGAGAAGGAACCAATCTTGAAAGAAGGCTAATGGTAAGTCAGTTGTTCCAAAAAAACCCCAAAACAACAAGAAAAAGTTGCAGACATGCAGCCTTTTAGTTACTGATGAAACGTATACTTATAAGTAGATCAGAAAAATGTGACATCACCAGACCAAAGCTACAAAGACTAAAGCCACAATTTATAAAAGGATCTCATAAGGTTAAGAACTATTATTTATATGCCATTGATACATTACTGTTGTCATTTAGTTTTTTAATTATATATATTACAAATATTTATGAGTCAAATATTTAGATAATGCTTGTAACTATTAATATTAAAATTGTTTCTATGTGGAGAATGGATAGTTATTGTGCTATTAACGTTATTAAAATTAATGTGTTGATTATACAGTTAGGGAGATGTTTAGATTGAATTTCACATTTTTATCTACTTATTGAGTTCTTCTGAAAGGCCTGGGATAGGTAGATATTGTTTGATTGTGTTAACAGTATTGTTGTAGGATGTAAGATGTTCCTAGTAAAGCTGTTTTTTTATAACTGATTGATGGTGATTTCATCAATGCCAATGGGAAATAAGGAGTGGGTTTATTTATTCAACATAATCTTATGTAAGTAACCTGGGTGTATTATTCCATTCTTCCAATGGGCTCAAAACTACAAAAAAAAATATTCGATTCAACTGGAAAGTGCATCAGAAAGCACTTCCTAATGCACACAGTTTTCTGAAACAAACTGCCTCAGTGCTTGATGGAATATTTTTTTTAAGAAGCTTTTACCCATGCTGAATTACATCTTTTAAGTAAGTTATAGTAATTGGTTTTTCACTTCCCATTTGCCTCTGGAAGCTAATTTCATAACTCAGCATTCCTCAAAGTGAAGAACTGAATCCATGTTTCCTCAGTTATAAGATATCACTGTATTTTTATCCATATTATTCTGAAATCTCTGAACAAAAAACAAGAGGTGGATGATGGACAAACAGGCATTAAAGAAATCAGGCCAGATTTAAGTTAGGCTTTAAAAAGGTAAGCCTAAGGACAGTCGGTCAAGGACTGTCAGGTGCCTCTGAATAAGCTTTTGTTTCTGTTATTCAAAGAAAAGCAAACAAAGAAATTAAGTACCTTTGCCACTGGTGCTCTCCATTGTGTACAGATAATCCATGTAGAAAGCCCCAAACCTTTGCATTCCTGTTATCTCTGTGTACATCTCCTACCAACAAAGCAAAGTACATACAACTAATGTTCTCTTAAGAAAGAATCTTGAGATTATAACCCAGCGGTATCAGAGCCATATAGAAGTACTAAAGATATATGCTTGTTTGGGTTTGTGCATGAATACATGGTAAAGCTTATCAATACAAAGGACAGAGGTTAGTCAAAGAATTCATCCTTCAAACAGCTAATGCAACTTCCATACCAGGCTACACAAAAGGGCATCTATAAGCCTTCTGGATCTTTTGTTCAGTTTTACCAACAGAAGCTAGTTAATTAGTATCTTAAATTGAGTGAATTATCTCAATCTGACCTCTCACTTCCTAGTAAACCAGATGACTAAAAAATCTAACGTTTGCAATTTACAAAACATTTAGGAAATGTAGTCTGAATCAATTAGGTTTATTTGAACTCTGTAGGAATTGTTTGTTCATTGTCTATAGGAAGCAATGAACCTTAAATAACATTCTAATCATGTCATTAGACTTGAAGGTGATATTAGCTGAGGAGAAGCTATGTATTACTAATAAAGGAATACTTTAAGCTTTAACAAAGTAAGTTTATCAGTCAGATCAGACTGAGAATTGATAGAAAGTTCACCATATAAACTGAGACTTCTCACAAAGAAAGGAAGGAGGGAAAGAGCCTTCCAAGAATTATACATCTACCGTTACTTTTTAAGATGTTTATAAATGATCTGAAGTGAATAGTAAACAATAAGTAATCAATAAAAAAATGGATTGAGAAAAGGTCCAAAAATTTCTATATCATATGAAGGAGAAAAAAAAGTAACTTGGCCACCTCATGTTGATTTTAGCCTCTGAATTGTAAAGAAAAATACATATTCCAGGAGTTTCTGGATATAACTCTCATATACCTTTCTTAGCACAAAAATTAAGGCCAGCAAGTAATAAAATATTTTAAGAAATTGCATAACACAAATTTTATAACTGTATCTACTAAACATAAAGTGCATAAACACAGAAGATCTGACTATTAAGCCAACTCAAATTAGGGATGAAAAAGACCTTATGAGCAGCTGCATCCAAAATAAATTCTGCACGGACACCATTGTTTTCGGGACTTCTATAATCAAATAGTGAATTAGTAAGATATGTCATCCCTTTTGTACTGAGATTTTCTCCACAGTAGAAAAAGCATGCTTCCTAGTATAAAAGGGGAAAAAATTAAAATATGTAAGAATATAAAGAAATCACAGCATAGAACTTAAATAAACCTATTTTTCACAAATGTAGATTGCTTCCAATACATAGTAACTGGTGGGAGTTGCTCATTTTGCTAATCCAACACACATGATATCTTTACAGGGAGTCTTTGACTTATGACCATTTTTAATGACCATTCAAAGTTACAATTTTTAAAAATCTACTTATGATCCATTATCAAAGTTCTGACTGCTAATCCCCTTGTGATCCTATGATCACATTTCACGACTTGGCAACTGGTTCACATTTACATTTGCCTATAGTATTCTGCAAACACGTGTAGCAATTTGCTACATTTTTTGCTGGTTTCTAACAAAAAAACAGCATTCAAGAGAATGGATTCGTTTAATAACTATGTGACTCACTGAACAACTGTATGATTCAGTGATTTGCTTTACAACCATCGTAAAAAGGATCATAATCAAATCTGGTCATGTGCTATCTCGACATATGACAGCAACAACTCATGGCCAAATTTCTGGGCTCTATTGTGGTCATAAGTGGAGGAGTACCTGTATTTTCTTTTAAATTTCATCAAATATCTCAGAGTTACTAGGATCACCACAAAATACTATGCAGCAAGTCAGATTTGGAGATTTGCAAATCTCATTATTAGCAAATTAAACCTACTCTGCCCTAAATTTTACTTATACTCTATACTATACTGTATACTGTAAGTATACAGTTTGCTTCATTATATATGTTACCTCACGTATGTCAGGCATAAACAACCAGATTCTCATCAAAAGAGTTCAACTAGATGGTTTTTTGCTCAAGCCTATATATAGGAATCTTCTCAGACTGATGGTGCAGCAGGGTGAAACTAGATAAACTTCAATGGCATTCAGGGAAGGACAGTTTTCAACTTCTTTCACCCATATAGGGACTCCAGACTAATTCCCTGTTTGACTCCTTCCCCTGGTCAGCCAGTCTATCTCCTACATCAGATCACACTCAGCTAGAGTTTTTACTACAGGAAATTGACATTTAGTGAAAAAAATACTTTAATAGCATTTATTAATTATATAATTCCAGTATTTTGATCAAAATTATCAAGACCCAATTGTTATGGTATATGTGTATATGCAGAGGCTATATCTATCTATAGCTATATCTATCTATAGCTATATTTATACTTATATCTATATCTATCAATCTATATACTCTATTTATATATTTATATTTACACACACACATACACACGAGAGCTTGAACAAAGTGAACACTAATATTGATAAATACAGAAATTTTCCCAACATGTTATCAACTCTTTAGTTGAAACTGTCCTGCCCATTTCTTTTTTTTTACTTTGAGATCTAAAAATGTACTTCAGATGTGTTCATGAGCTGAACACATATACAATATTGGGATTTTTGTTCTCACTGATATTTAAATCACTGAGGCCCTAATTAAAAAAAAGTTTTAAAATTACTATTATTTAAAAAGTGCTACTTAAATCCTGTTCTGGCTTTCAGGATGAGACACGGCACTCTGGATCTAAGTCAGGATCTTTTAAAAATTTATAAAACTGTTTCCAGGCTTTCTGACACATTAGCGTGTCTGTGATCCAATAAAATATAAATTATACTCACTGATTCACTTCTATTCTTGTTCTCTTCAAAATCTTTAACTCCCATGATTCCTTTAAGACAAAAAGCTTGGCAACCAACAAATCCTATCTGGCAATTAAAGAAAGGTTCTCCTCTCATAAGGGCCTGGGAAGAAAATGTAATGTGGTATAAAAACAACGGGCAATGGTTAACATTCAAACTACAATGGGATCCTGCACCTAGTTATGCATACATAAATAAAACAAGAAAATAAAGATACACAAACAGTTCAACTTCTGGTGAAAATTAGACAAAATTATTCAGTTTTCTTGAAAACAGAATATAAATGATTTGCCATTGCATTTTTCTGGAATGTTTTTGACTTCCCAGTTAATTTACAATCCTGGATACTACAGTGAAATTAATAGCTTTATGGATTATCTTATATGTAGGCTCACTATACTTAATTAAAAAAATAAATCAAATAAAAGAATACTTTTAATGGAAAGACATGAAAATACTTACTTCTGGAGTATAACTATAATCTAAAAATGGATCTCTTTCAATAATTACAACTGTCCAACAAGAGAGGAATATAAAAAACAATACTGTAACTGCCAACTGAAAATAATAATAATGATAAAAAACTACTGATGCCAAGATTTCTACAATAAATTAACTCTGAACAAAAGTAGCGGAAAGATTACCTCAATTGTAGTTCCTTCTTGTTGCCAGCAAATTATTTCTTTGGATTTTACTTTCTGTGGACTGTAATAACTACTTTCAGCTTGCATTTCAGTGAGCTATGTAACAATATGAGGAGATTTACCATTAGTCAACATTAGAATTAAATACATGCAAGATCTCATTATTCTATAAGAAAAAATGATGACAGATTTTAGTTTTGGTGAATGTGATAACGTAGGAAACAGGTACACTAAACAGCTATGACGTATTGTCCACACAGAAAATAACTTGGACATAAATACACTGGCTTAACCTATATACTGCTACAATTGAAAAAAATCTGAAATACTTTTACTTTCTCCAATCATAAAAAATGAAGAAAAAAGATGAATTACCCTCTGTGCAGGTGTAACATAGTTTATGAATAAAACCAAATGTTATGAAGCACACTGTAATAACACAGGAAGTAATTTAAAAGATGGAAGTATTCAGTTGATTCTTATGGACTTTAAATCATAAGAAAATACTTCAACTTTACACACACACACACACTCACTCATTCACTCACTCACCGGTTAAAAAGGTTAGCATTATGCACTAAAATAGGTAGATTAATATTTTGCTTGTTTCCAGCACTCTATTCATCTTTAACTGCCAAAATAATTTCTTTTAATTTTCTCATAAAACAAAATTTCTTGAAGTTATCATTACTTTGTCATTTCTGACTGGGTATACACATGGTTGACATTTTAAAGCACAATTGCATAAGGCAAACATTCAAGTAAAACAGGAAAAAATCTTCAGCTGTATGCAATTATTGTAGAGGAAAAGCAATTAATTGATTAAAAGAACTCAAACATTGCAAGAACAATTTCTGACATTAGGAAAATGCTACATTTAATTTGGTATGATTTTTTTTAAGCTGGAGTAGTATCAGCTACTCAGAATGCTAATGCAGAAACCTGACCTTATTTTTAACCAAAATATGAACCACAAATTAATTCCATACATTTTTTAGCACTCAAGCAGAACAACAGATTCGAATGTTTGCCTTCTAAATGCCACCATAATACCTTTATAAATTCCAATTTATAATGTAGAAAAGTAACATTAACAATTTTGGAATATGGTTAAATTATTTTATTGCAGGGAAATGTACAAGAATAGCTAAAATGGTCAATCTTAAGGAGCTGTAGTTACAAATGGTCTTTGACTTATTATAATTCATTCAGTAACTGTTTGAAGTCAAAGCAGCACTAAATAAAAGACCTGCGCCCCATTCCCAAAGATATTCCACTGCAGCGCCCAGGTGGTTACGTGAATTCAGATGCTTTGCAGTCCACCCACACTTACAACTGCTGGAGCCCTTCACCCCCCACATATTTCCCCCCATCTCTGCCCTTCTGAGTGCCCTGCACCGTACCACATACTATAACCCTGATATCCTCTTGTTGCTGCTGCTGCCTCCAGTTGACCTTCACCATCTTCTTCTTCCTGATGTTGGCCCAGGATCCAGGCAGTTGAAGAGGGTGCAGCCACAGTGAACACAGCAGGATGATGGAGCCTTACCTGATGAAGGGAGCTTTCCAGGCCCATCTGGGGAATAGCTAGTAGGACAGTGAGGTGCAATATTGTGTGGAGTGGCAGTTCATGAGATAAAGATGGAAGTTGTTGGGAGATGCCATCTGGGATGGTGGCAGAACTGGAAGAAGTGTAAGCAGTTGCAAGATTTGTATGCTTCAGCACATGGGAAGATGTTGGCGATTCATGAGGCTTTGCAAGAGGAAAGCTGAACTGAGAGTAAGTAGAGGGCCTATGAGTAAGTTCTGCCAGAACTGATCTCATCTCTACTCCTTGCTGAAGCCCCACTGATCAGTTCTCCTGGTATATTTCTGACACACTCTAGGCAGTGCATGTTGGAAGCTGCTGGCCATTTGTGAGCCTTTGCAAGAAAAAGACTGGAGCAAAAGCAAGCAGAAGGCCTATGGGTAGGTTTATTTATTTGTTTGTAAAATTTATTGGCTTCCCATCTTACCACAGACTAACTCTTAGTGCTGGGCTCACCTCCACTCCTTGCTGAAGCCTGAGTTCTGGTTTTCCATGCGTGTCCCAACACAAGCTGATAGTGCACATTCTGCGTCTGTGAAGCCTGCATCACTATACTTCCAGTTTTGTACCATCCCAAACAGCATCTCCCACACAGTCTCTACCTTCACCCTGGGAGACTGATCTCACCTGCCTTGCCAATGTTTCGTTACCTAACTATGTAATATCATCCATGATGATACCTGGGCTCTGATGATGTTAGGCATTGATGATGTTATCTAGTTGGGAAATGAAATGCTTGCAAGTAAACAACTAAGCTCAGAGATCACTAAGAACTCCATGATTTTTATTTTGTAACATAGATGTTATAGATCAAAAGTAGTAATAACAATTTTGGGCCAAGAAAGCCTAGGTTCAGATCTTCATTTAGCACTGAGATTTAATAGACAATTTGGGACTATTAGACTAATTCTGTCAGAGGATTACTGACAGAGAAAACAAAGAAGCATGTGTAATGCCATAAATGTTCAGGAAGCAATAACTAACTAAAACTACAGAAAATTAAAGCTCTCCCCCACCCCCCAAGGTGCTTACATTCCTTTCTTCATTTATTATTTCTCAGTTGTTTGATCCTGCTTTGGGGTCTTTGTCATAGATCTGTGCAATGAACCTTATCAGTTTTTATAGGGTGGACACTTGTTGCACACCTCCCTATCTTGTTATCTCCTCCTGGGCTAACCTTTTGGCAGGTGAGTCTCTTCAAACCCGTCATATTCACTGCACAGTGCACACATCCCAGGGCTGCCCAGCACTTGTATACTGGGCCAGCAGCAGAACGAAAAAGATGGTGAACGTCATTTATGCATAGTAGAGGGTAGCATGGTATGCACCAGAATACAGTACACTAAAGGGGCAGAAATGGGAGGAGATAGGCAGGTTGGGAGAGATGAAGAGGGCAGAAGTGTGACTTCCCCGCCTGCTGACAGTGTGACGCACTGTCCTGGCTTAACAACTACAACAACCAAATTCAGAGAGCATCAAGAACTCCACAATTCAACCCTAAGCAACATATACCCTCTTCAACTGAAATAAAAATCAGATACTAAGGATTCAGTACTATTACTTAGGCAAAAGTATCTCTCATTGAATTCCATGGAGTTAAATTTGAATGGATGCATACAGGTTGCATGCTATATATACCACAGAAGGATTGCCATAGTGTTCATCTAAAAATACATTTTATATACATTTTCTCCCAGTTTATTTATTTATTTATTTATTTATTTATTTATTTATTTATTTATTTATTTATTTATTTGGCTTATATGCCGCCCTATCTCCTGAGGGACTCAGGGCAGCTTACAATTAAAACAGTCCCAATACAATTACATAAATGTTAAAGGACATTAAAAACCAAGGTCTCCTTTGTCAATTAAAATATTTTAAAAATATATTTAACACCCTCCCTCAGTCCCTATCAGTCCCCATCAGTCTGGGTAGGCTAGTTGAAATAGCCAAGTTTTTAGGTCACAGCGGAAGGAGTGGAGGTCAGGAGCCGTCGGGCTCCAGGGAAGTTGATTCCATAGGGTGGGTGCTCCCACTGAGAAGGCCCTACTCCTGGGGGTCGCCAGTCGACATTGTTGTGTCGATGGCACCTGCAGCAGGCCCTCTCGATGGGAGTGCACGGGACGTTGGGAAGCTGTTATCAGCAGCAGGGTCTCCCGCATGTATCCTGGTCCAATGCCATAAAGGGCTTTATAGGTCAATGCCAGCACCTTGAATCTCACTCGGAGGGCAACCAGTAGCCAGTGCAGCTCACGCAGGAGGGGTGTAATATGGGAGTATCAGGAACCTCCCATCACAACCCGCGCTGCCGCATTCTGGACCAGCTGAAGCTTCCGAGTGGTCCTCAAGGGCAGCCCCATGTAAAGAGCATTGCAGTAGTCCAGACGGGAGATAACGAGTGCATGAGTGACTGTACGCAGGGCATCTCGGTCCAGATAGGGACGTAACTGGCGCACCAGGAGAACCTGAGCGAATGCCCCCCTGGCCACAGCTCCCACCTGTTCCTCCAAACTGAGCCATGTATCCAGGAGGACACCCAAGTTGCACGCCCTATCTACGGGGGGTAACACCTCTCCCCCCATAGCCAAAGATGGAATCTCCTGGACAATTTGATATGCCGGTATGTACAGCCACTCGGTCTTAGCTGGGTTGAGCCGAAGCCTGTTCCTTCCTATCCAGACCTGTACTGCCTCCAGACATCGGGACATCACGTTGAGGGCATCACTGGGTTGGTTAGGGGTGGAGATAAAAAGCTGAGTATCATCAGCATACTGATGATACCTCACCCCAAAACCACGAATGATCTTGCCCAGCGGCTTCATGTAGATGTTGAACAGGAGGGGCAAAAGGACCCTTCCTATGTGGGGTACCCCTGAGGTACCCCACATAGGAGGGGTCTCAGGGCTGATTTCTGCCCCCCTGCCAACACTACTTGCGTGCGACCCGAGAGGTAGTAGGAGAACCACTGTAAAACAGTGCCCCCCACTCCCAACCCCTCGAGGCGTCGCAGTAAGATACCATGGTCGATGGTATCAAAAGCCGCTGAGAGATCTAACAGGACCAGGACAGAGGTGTAACCCTTGTCCCGTGCCCTCCAGAGATCATCCACCAGTGCGACCAATGCCGTCTCCGTGCTGTATCCGGGCTTGAAGCTTGATTGATACGGGTCTAGATAGTCGGTTTCCTCCAGAAACAGTGGGAGCTGCTGAGCCACCACACTCTCAACAACCTTCGCAATAAAGCGAAGGTTGGAGACTGGATGAAAGTTGTTCAAATTAGCTGGGTCCAGGGCAGGCCTCTTGAGGAGGGGCCTCACCACCGCCTCTTTCAAGGCAGTGGGAAAGACACCCCCACTCAGAGGCGTTGATTACTGCCTGGAGCCAGCCTCGTGCGACCTCCCGGGCGGCATAGACCAGCCAGGAGGGACACGGGTCCAATAAACACGTGGTAGCACTCAGCCACCCCATGATCCTGTCCACCTCATTTGGAGTCACAGGATCAAACTCCTCCCAGATGGTATCTCTAAGACCACTCGTCGCACTCCCACCGGACTCTGCCCAGTCGGAGTCCAAGCCTGTCCGGATCTGAGCGATCTTGTCCGTCAGATGTTGACTAAACTCCTCGGCACGTCCCTGCAGTGGGTCCTCCCCCTCCCTCTGATTAAGGAGGGAGCGGGAGACCCTAAACAGGGCGGCCGGGCGATTATCTGCGGATGCAATGAGAGCGGAGAAGTATGCACGTTTCGCCGCTCTCATTGCAGCAAGGTAAGATCTAAAATAAATCTTAGCTGCGCTTGGTCAGATTCGGACCTGCTGGATCTCCAACAGCTCTCTAGGCCTCTCTTCCATCACTTCATCTCCTGCAGCTCCGCTGAAAACCAGGGAGCTAATCGGGATCTGCAGCAGGTAAGAGGCCGCAAAGGGGCAACTCGGTCTAGCGCCCCGGCGACAGCCATTTGCCAGGCGTCCACCAGGGCATCTACCGAGCTGTCAGCTAAGGAGGCCGGAATTGACCCAAGCGCCATCTGGAACCCTTCTGGGTCCATTAGGCGCCTGGGGCGGAACCATCTCATTGGTCCCGCCTCCCAGCAACGAGGGGTGGCATATTGGAAGGCCAGTCAAAGGAGAGAATGATCTGTCCATGGCAGGGGTTGTATAGTTGGAGATCCCCCCCCCAGATCATTTCCCCACTGTCTCGAGGTGAAAACAAGGTCAAGCATGTGTCCCCCCTCATGAGTCGGCCCTTGTATTACCTGAGTCAGGTCCATGGTCGCCATGGAGGCCATGAACTCCTGCGCCACCTTCGATGCCCCTCCCAGTGATGGCAGGTTAAAGTCCCCCAGTACAATAAGTCTGGGGAGCTCAACCGCCACCTCTGAGAGGACATCCAGCAGCGCAGGCAGGGCTGTTGTCACGTAGCTGGGAGATAGGTACGTAAGCAACAGACCCAACTGACCTTCAGGGCCCAATCTCAAGAGGAGAGATTCACAGCCGCCTATCTGCGAGACAGTGGTCTCCCTCGGACATAAGGCCTCCCTGATTATAACCGCCACCCCCCCCGCCCCTACCCTGGACTCGAGGTTGATGTAGCACACGGAAACCTGGTGGACACATATCCACTAGAGGGATCCCACCTTCTGGGCCCAACCAGGTTTCCGTGATGCAGGCCAGGTCCGCATTTCCTCCTCAATCAGATCCCGGATGAGGGGAGCTTTGTTAACCATGGACCTGGTGTTTAAATAGACCAACCTGAGTCCAGGGACTCGGTCCTCCAAGCCCCCAGGGATGCGAGAACGAACCGATGGGTTGGAGTGCACCACCCCCCAAAGATAGCGGGGGCGCGCTCCCAGAAACCGATATGGCCAACCCTTCTTACCTCTACTGCCATTCCCCTTCATCGTGGAGATTGCTCCCCCCACCCCCTCCCCCAGCATCCCAGAAAGCCCCAACCCCACCCCTCTCCTGCCGTGACCCATTTCCAACCCAGACTGAGGAGATCCCAATGACACCCCCTTTGGTTTTAACTGGGCCCGATCATCCATCCCCTTCCCTAACCCTCTTAAATAGTGATCTAAAAATTTAATTAACGAAGCCTTGGAATCCCTCTTACTATGCTTTCCCAGATCCCGCCCCACACCCATGCCATGCTACCTCTCTGGATTCCAAAATCCGTCCTCAAGGTAGGCCAGAGAAAGTCCGGCAGGCCATGTCCAGGATAAAGGTGTATCCCTTAAGGCCCGCAATTCCGCAGCCAAGTAAGACCGCATAAAGCATCAGATGTATTCCTAATGAGGGAAAATTGGTCTATAGATGGGAAATGTCCAGGTGGTGATAGTTCAGTCTCAGCATGGGACTAATCATTTGGGTAGTCCATGTCTCAGGTGCCCTCTCACAACAGCCCAGGAGGCTGGTGGTAAAGCCTTCAGGACTAGCCACTGTGGTCTCACCGTTCATGGAACTCCAGTGGTTGTTTAGTCAGATGATGTTAAGGCAGGTGTCTTTGCCAATCAGCAGGAACAGTGTACCCAATCCAATTGTCCTCTCACCACAATAGATTGAGTGTATCAACAAATTCCTTGCCACAAGTCCAGCTGGGACCAGACATAAAGGGAGGGGGAAGGATCCCCAAAAAGCATTGGACAAACAAGATCCTGGGTGGCTAGGGGGAAAGGCCATCCAGTTGTCCATGGTTCGAATGAAAATGGATTTGAGTCTATGGGCCAGTAGGGGTCTCTTCCATGGTGTCATAAACATCAGGGGCCAGAATTGTGCTTGTAAGCATGACAACCTGTTCAAAGAGGGGGGAAGAGAGACAGGAAAGGCAGCCAGAGGATAGCACCAAACAGACCAGTTATAGCAAACTACAGTGGTGACTATTCCAGAGCCAGCAGCGGCCTCGGGCTCATTTTTAAATCTCCAAGCCTAGTTCCAGCTGCTGCCAGGTTCACAGTTTGGTGTCGTTGTCATCGGAGCAGCCATCAGCATCACCATCAACCAATGTAGGGCTCCGGCCACCTGAGCTGAAGCTGCCGAAGCCATCGGAGCCACCGGAGCCAAAGCCTCCGATGTCATAAAAGGCTCCGAGGCTTTAAAACTTTAAAACTGCCGGTGCCGTTGGGGCTGGTGCTGTCCAAGCTATTTAGCTGCTGAAGCCGTTAAAGCCGTTGGAATGTAAACCACCGCTCCCGCTGCTGCCTCAGCAGGCTTAACGGCTCTTATCAAGATCACTGATATGGATCTTGGGATTCTTCCGGCGGGGCTCGGTCTAGTTGGTATTGATCGAGTCCCCAGGATTTCCCTCGCTAGATTCTGGGTTGGGAGATGGAAATGGCCCCTGAAACCTCCCTCAGGACAAAAGACCAAGGATTCCCTCCTGCGGAGCTCTAGGTGCGATCGGCCATCTTGTCAGGCACGCGCGAGAATTCAATTATTAGAATTTATGTGATATTGTTTGTACCTACTGCATGTGACTCATCACTCAATTAAATACAGCTGAAAATATACTTGAATTAAAAATAAAATACTTGCTTTGAAAGTGATTGTTGCCTTTGTGCAATAAAATCCTATGGAAACAATGGGATCCTTAATGATTGGAGTTTTCTGTTGGTTCATCATTCCGTCATCCATTCCAACATCATCTGTGTCTTCATTATCAGTGCCCACAATAGCAGGTACAAACGACCAGGCCCATGACACCCACCCTTGCTGTGGATCATCATCTTGTGAAATATAAAACTCTGGAGAAAGGTCTTTGCCTATTTCATCTTCTGCACCTTAAAAGATAAAGAAACAGAGCTAGCTAACAATGCAATTTTAGCCACAAAAAATTGAAGCCGATTTGTATTTACCTCTGTAGAAGAAAAGAATTTTTTTCTGCCTGAATACATTAAATGTCTTGTCATAATTAACATGAAGAGAGGATCTAATTTCCTTGTTTGTTAGACTGAACGTATCCATAAAATATCCATTTCTGAATGCATTGTGCAAGTAAGGATTGTACTTTATGAATTTGATATAATTAAAATGTGTTTATATATTTAAAAACAGCTTTTGTTGCTCATATATAATACTATTTTTATATATGAGCGGCATCGATTTAAATTTAAAAATCTATCTATAAAGCCATCTTTTAAGGAAAAAATATGCCTTGTTTAAAGATAAGAATTTGAATTGGCACAAAGATTGGCACAAAGATTACATAGAGCCAATCTACTTATTTAAAACCGGAATAGTGAGCTTGCAGATAGTAATATTAATATTGCTATCGTAAACTGGTAATTTGGGCCCTGATTAGTTTAAAAATAAATGCCCCCACAACCTCTCACTTTTTTTCAACTTTACTTCCTAACTTCAAGGACATATGAAACACTTGTATTGCTGAACAGCTGAAAACATTATCCTAAAGAAGAAGCTATTTTAAAAATTCATTGCAATGGAAAGGATACTTAAGGAGACTCATACTAGGAATCTTCCTTTGCTAGGAATTTACAAACTTTCTCCAACTTTCCAACTTCCTAAAATAAAAATCATCCCACTCATTTTCTGTATTATTATTTGATATGCTGTAAATTGTAACTGTTTTAAAGTCCCTTTACCAACTGGGGTCCTTTTTAGCCACAGTCACACCTATGTCCCAAATGTCTTTGGATAGAGTTAAATCAATACAGCACTTAAGTTATAATACTTACATTATAAGTGTCTGAATACGTGTCAGTATATTGCATTTAACTCCCAGCTGGTATGATGTTGACTGGCTAAGAAAGCAGACTTTAGTTCAGATGTTTTTATGTAAAGTGGATTGCATAGAGTAAAATAAGATTTCGTTGCGCTTGGGTATATTGGCCCAATCTGGCCTGTCCTATTTTACTATAAGCAAGAAATGTGTTTAACATGTCTAAGGCTCATAACCTAGTCTATACCTTCTCTATATTGCTACAAAATAAAAAAGTCTTTTTTTTAGATTTTTAAAAACATCACCTTTATTATCTTTTTATAAATAACTCAAGCTGACAAACATACCTAATACTCCTACCACTTCCTATTTTTTCCCACAACAACCCTGTGAAGTGAGTTGCACTGAGAGAGAGCAATGGGCCCAAGGCCACTCAGCCTACTTTCATTTTAAGTTATCTAAAGCCATGAAGTCAGCAAGTATCAGTTATGGCAGAGGTGGTATTCAGCAGGTTCTGACCATTTCTGGAGAACCAGTAGCAGAAATTCTGAGTAGTTCATAGAACCGGCAAATACCACCTCTGACTGGCCCCGCCCCATCTATTCTCTGCCTCCCGAGTCCTAGCTGATCAGCTGGGTCTTCTTTTGTTGCCCTGCACAGGAAAACTGAGCTAGAAAGCAGATTAGTGGGGTGGGGAGGGAATGGGATTTTGCAGTAACCTTCCCCTGGAGCGGGGTGGGAATGGAGATTTTACAGTATCCTTCCTCTGCCATGCCCACCAAGCCAGGCCACACCCTCCAGGCCACACCCACAGAACCAGTAGTAAAAAAAATTTGAATCCCACCACTGAGTTATGGGTATATGTGGGTAGATAACTAGGTACTACTTTTGTGGGAAGATGAGCTGGTGCTCCTGCAGACAGATTTCTGCCAGCTCTGAACCTTCCTGGTTGCAACGCCCATTCATGAGGCGGCTCTGGGGAGGGGGGGAGCTGTGGCTGACACTGCATGAAGAGCTGCTCATCTTCTTTCTGGTGCAAAGCCAGCTCGCCCTCCTGTGGTACACCTTGGGAAGCGTGTGTTTCCTACAATAGAACTGTGGCAGCCGAACTACTGTGGTAATTTGGCAGCCGAACTACTGTTCTGCAATAGCATTGTGGTCTCCTGGCTAATGTAACAATGCCATGCTCTAACAACAAGAGTAACAATAATACCAGGTAACAGTTATCTATGGGCCCACATGCTATCTTCTACAAGGTATTAAAAAGCAGGGCTTGAATTATACATTACAAAAAGGATATATGGTTGTCTAGCTGGTGTGGGTAAGTATGTGTATGACTGAATAGATTTTAAAAAGTGATGAAGTAATTTGAGATGAAATTGAAGTGAGGAGGTACTGGAAGATGTATTTTAAAGATTTGTATGGGAATGATAATATCATCTCTAGAACATCCTCTCCTCAGAAGGCCACAAGACTACACTGCTTGCATTTAGAAAGCAATAGTATTGTTTCAGTAGGTCTTGGGTTCTGGTTTATTATTGTTTGCTATAATTACATAATTGTTTCTTGTATTTTTCTTGGCTGCATATAATTTATTTGTAAGCTTGCCCAGAGATTCGGGTGAATCATAAATATTGTAAATAAAATTAAATACAACAAAGTGGAATTGAAACAAATAATATGGATGTTAGCATTTATTTGAGGAAAAAATGATGAAAAGGAACGCCTAAATATTGCCAGAATGTTCAAAAACAGTAAGGCTGCATGTGGAGATTGTATAATTGGAGAAATGTTATAATCTAAATTTAGTTTATTTATGAAATGGTCATGAGACTTGTTTAACATGGCATGAAGATTGGTTCTGGACTAGATAATTAGAAGAATAGCAATAATATTTTCCCATACAAAGGAAGAGTAGAAGGAGTAAGTACAAAATTAGTTTGGAATTAGTTTGTTAAATATATCTAGGAAGATACTTGACAGAATTGAAGTGGCAATGGGCAAAATATGAAAAGCACACTTCAACTTTTTGCTTCAGGGGAGATATGCAAACTAGATTTTTGCTCTTTAGCAAATCACTGAGAAATGAATGAAAGTGAGAAAGTGGTGATATATTACTTAATTCAGAGAAATCCTATCACAAAGTGAGCACTTGAATTACAGAATCTTTTGTGTGAATATGAAGCTAGTTATTAAAAGCAATAACCTGATGTGAGCTTGGAGCTTTTAGCATGTTTTTATTAATTGTTATGAGCCACCTAGAGTCATTTAAGAGACAGGCAGCCATATCAGTCCTATGAGTGAGTGAGTGAGTGAGTGAGTGAGTGAGTCAGTCAGTCAGTCAGTCAGTCAGTCAGTCAGTCAATCAATCAATCAATCAATGTGATGAAAATAAATCACATATGAAAATAAATGAATCACTTTATTTGTTTAGTAGGCACCTTGGTTATTTAATGTATTTACAGCTAAACCTGTCTTGTAAGGAATGAGTTCTTTTCCATAAGATGTCAAAATCTGTGTACTTCTACTGACTATTTATCTTTCTTTGTATACAGCCATATTCTCAAGACTCCCAGTTTACCACATAGGAAACAACAATACAGAATCATAAACTATTAAAACACCCAATGTCTTTGGCTCTCAATACAAGTACAAAATGCTGAGGGTGATGAACGCTTGATAATACAAAAGCATTCCTGGTCACTGCATGCTGCACCAACTGCAATTTCTGGATGTCTTCAAAAGAAGCCTTACATGGAAGATAAAGTTTTATATAAGAGAAACATAAAAGTTAAATGTAGTATCTATAGAGTACCGAAGAAGTATATGTGGAAAAGAAGAGTAAGGTCAAGAACAAATATAGGTGAATATGAACTGAATACAAAAATGAATGATCAATAAGGAAAAGTAAACAATCTCTGTAGAGAGAATTAATGTTTTATGATAAAGGAAGGATAAATGGATTTTATATTTGTTTATAAAAGTTTATAACCTCATGTTTAATTGGGCTAACTACTACTCTATATTATTAGAATCAGGCAAGAATATGTAACTACAATCCTTCAAAGACAGCGCTCCACACTCTGTTTTTCCAAGTATAAGAAGTTCATTATAAAGTGAAATAACACGAAGAACTCAATGAGAAACAGTTTTTTGTGTGTGTGTTATTATAATAAACTTCCTTATTAAAGAGATGGGGCACCTATGTTTAGCTTTTCATTTAAATAATAGAAGAAACAACGGATAGCTTTGTAGGTGGTATGTTCTGAGGCTGTCATATAAATCCAATAAAAATAATGGAAACAAATCCACATGGACCCAATACAGTTTATCATTCTTTTCCTCTAAATCAGTACAATAAAGGCAAAACAGCTTTCCTTCCTACAGTAATCTAATGAAAGCCACACAACAGCTAAAGTGGTTAAACTTGGCTACTCAATGAAGTAAGTTTCACTTTCACTGTAAATAGGCTCAGATGTTTGCATAAAAGTACGCATTACTTTTAAGGAGCACAAATGGCAAAACTTTGACACTTATTCTCAATTCACGCTGCACTGCACTCTAAAATGCTCTTTAGTTATTATTAACTATCTACGGTTATACTTTAAAAAATCACAATTTAAAAAAAATTAAGATCACTAAACCTAGACACTTTGCTTCACCGATACCTCAATAGTATTTCTCAGATATATTGTCTCTTTTCAGCGCACATCCATTTTAATTTTATTTCGATGTTATCTAACTTTAAAAAACCCAACTTTCTCTACTCTCAAATTATCCAACATTTAAAAATTGATTTATAATATAGGTACACATATCTGAATTAAATTGTAAATGTCTTTTTCTACTTCTATCACAGATGCAATAAAAGAGAATATCTGTAGCTCAGAGTTGAATGAGGAGTCCTTGGTGCACTCTGAGCTTGCTTGTTTTCTTGCAGATGTTTCAATATTCAAACTAGGTAACATCATCAGTGCTGGGTATTGAAACATCTGCAAGAAAACAAGCAACCTCAAAGAGCACCAAGGATCCCTCAAAGATTGCTAGTTAAAGCAAGTTATTAATGTTAGTATGCTTTCACATCACCTTTTGTATCATTAGATATGATTGAGAAATAAAATAATCTAAAGTGTGTTTAGATTAAGAAGGAAATTCTATTAATGCTAACTTACATTAAATAAAGCCAAATATAGTAATAAATATAATTTAAAGTAATTTCTTCTCAATTGATTATTACTAAATTATATAATAGGAAAATCTAAATAATCCAAATAGATTTATTCTACACATACTCTTTTTGTATCTTATTATAAAATATTAATGTGACTCTTTGAACCAGCCTAAGATCTGTGGAAGACTCAATAAGGTAGCAATTAGTTTTAAATATACATTCATGGCCTCAATAAGGGTTCTTGAACAAGATTCATATCTCATAGAAAATGCATTTCCACTACTTGCTTTTAGAAGATAAAATTGCTTTTAATAAAAATGTTTCTGTGCAAGACATCATGAAATAGATTTTTCTGTAAATCAAGTCATGTTTTTGCTCAATATTTAAATCCTAATAAATAACAATGTACAAAACATTTAGTCGTGGGACACTCCACCTTAAAAATAGGGTCTTTAGAATTTTATAGAAATTAACAGTCTGTTTCAAAGTCAGAGTCTTTCTTATTACCTGAGATATTACCCAAGATATCCTTGGTGTGACAAACAGGGTCCTCACTTTCTCCATCTTTAAAGTTACCAATTTCTCCATAGTACAGTGAAATGACAAGCTGCATTATACGGATAAACATAGGAAGCTGTTGATCAGTAATAGAAAGCTTCAGACTTTCGACTAAAGTATGAACCTGCAAGTACAGAGAAGAGCACATAATAAAGATAATCAGATTCCAACACTCATGCTTAAGAAGCATCTGAAGACTGACAGACATAGATCATAGGAGAGAAAAATTAAACATTTAGTGGGATTGTCATGGGTAAGTCTCTATCTTAGAGGTGTCAAACTCGCATTGTCACGGCATTGTCATGTGACGTATCGTGACTTTTTTTCCCTTCACTAAACCAGGCATGGGCAGGGCCAGTGTGTGATGCATCCGGCCCGTGGGCCACGAGTTTGACTGCCCTGCCCTATCTTCTCATACAAAACAACTTTGGAACCAAACAAATATAAACTTTTGTTTTCAGTAAAATAGACATAACAGAAACAATTCTGAAAAAAGTACTTTATCTTTAATAGTTCTAATAGAGAATAGTTAAAGCTAGCATTAGCTCAAAAGAAAAGTCCATGATCTAACCAATACCTTTAATACCCTGTTCTGAAGCATTTTGGATAATAATGTACATATTCTAAATTGGAAAAGCTACTTTGAGAGAATAAAACTCAGAATTCCATAGAAAATGGCCACTACCTAAAAAAAATTGTTGATAGTGATCCAATATTTCTGAATATTAATCTTCAGTTCTACAGTCAAGCCTGTTTGAAATTTGTTATAGCTAATAAATTGAAGTTACACTGAACTGCTTTCAATGTCCTTTATGTTGAATTGGTAGCCTGCATTGGAAGACTGAAACCACATGCTACTGGATAAATTATGCACAAAACAACTACTTATTGCACAGCATGTGGCATCAATGATACTAGTAACATTAACTGCACATAGGGATAGATGAATTACAACACACAAGCCCACATCTGGAAACAACTTCAATATAGATAAAGTTACAGAGCTTCCTCAGTTTTATGTCAGAAATAGGATAAATTTCCAAAAATATATGGTGCTATTGACTCTTGGATTTAGCTGATGATGCTGGTCCCAAGATACATATTAAGATATGTCACCTTGACATAAGATTAAAATACAATACTTCAGAAAAATATTCTGAACTCCAAACCATGTGATTTTTTTCTTTAATTATGTATTTTTTCTATTAACCATAGTCATGCCAATATCAAGAAAGAAATAAGATGTCCAGAATTTCAGCGTACAACATGGATGAAGTTAATATTTAACACAGAAATTCCTGAAACTTAAGTTATGGTCACGGATCAGAACACAATTCTCATATCTTTTTGTTTGTTTGTTTCAGCACAAATGTACCTCAAAAAAACTCCAGTTATCTATTTTTGGATTTTCAAGAATATATAACTCAATTATGAGGAAATCTACTTACTTTAATAATGGATGGCATCTTAGAATTAAGATTATCATAAGTGAAGTGCAAGCGAGTCCTAAACGAACACTTGTATAGCAGAGGATCTTGGTAAAATTCAATTTTGCCACTGGCATTCCTCTTGTCTAGACAAACTGTACAATCAGAAAAGTTTATCACTTTCCTTAGTACCAAATCAGTTGCTATGAAAAGAGAGAAAAATATTGTTCCATTTTAATAGCAAGACAAAACAAATATTGTATGATTATTTATATTCTGCTTAATATGGAAAGAATCATACATGGCAAGACTGCATAAGCTTTTTCAAAATAACAACCAACTGTTGATTGGGACATTGGAAATAATGCTTCAAAAAAAAGGAAGTGCATGGGACAAAAAATATACAGTATTTATTATTTATTTATTTTATATTGCCGCCTATTCGCCCATGGTGACTTGGGGCGGCTTACATAATGTAAAAACATATTTAAAACAAAAAATAAAAATAAAAAATAATAAAAACTAACAAAAAGAATCAAATAAAGTACAATAGAGCAAAATCTGGAAAAAATAAAATATCACCCCCCCAACTCCCACCCCCCACCCCGACGACAGCAGATCACACTAGCCATTTGATGGGCTCCATCCCACTCTGGATTCCCCAGGTCTGCTGGCAAACCCAGGTCTTCAGTGCCTTCTGAAAGAGTGCTAGAGTGGGGGCCATTCTAATCTCTGGGGGAATGATATTCCAGAGAGAGGGAGCCACCACAGAGAAGGCCCTTCTTCTGGGTCCCACCAGGTGTATCTCCCTCAGGGATGGGACCTGCAACATTCCCTGCCTCCCCACTCTAATGGGTTGGGTAGATGTGATCGGCAAGAGACGTTCCCTCAGATAATAGATAGTACTAGTATGAAAACTACATTTGCGTTATCTTTCATTTAAAATAGATGTGCATTACTTTTGATGTGTGAAATAACTCTCCTCCTTTCACTTTAAAAATAACAACACACATTCACTTTTGGAAAGGTTCGAGCAACCACAGAGATTATATATGCTTCTTTGATATATAACAGAATAACAGAGTTGGAAGGGACCTTGGAGGTCTTGTAGTCTAACCCCCTACTCAAGCAGGAAACTCTATACCATTTCAGACAATGGTTATCCAATCTCTTCTTAAAAACTTCCAGTGTTGGAGCATTCACAACTTCTGGAGGCATGTTGTTGCACTGATTATTTGTTCTAACTGTCAGGTGTGGCAGCCCTTAGATATTGGAGCACGGCTATCATGTCACCCCCTAGTCCTTTTTTTCACTACACAAACCCAATTCCAACAACAGTTCTTTATATCCCAGAATTTGTTTAACATATATATCAACGAATAACACCAGGGAGACTAAACTCATGATGAGTTCCCAAATACATCCTGCTGCTTGGTATCCATTTTAATAAATCACTGTAGAATCTGGAATCCTCAACTCCCCACTCCCTCAAAAAGCGGTGTCTCTTATTCTAAGGATGCAATAAGGAAACACAAAAGGTCATCTCTTCCACAAAACTTGCTGGTCTAATGTTTCCTATGTCCTGTCAGGACTAATCATCTCTTTGCTAAGTTTCACAGAGCCCACTTATCTGTACAACCATTTCCCAGTGTCCTTAACTGAAGACAGTGAGCTGTTTTTTTTAAGTCTGCAGAAAGTTATGACTTAAAGATTACCTGATATATCCATAAAGGCTCGATCCCAAAATTCATCTACTGTGTAACATTCCGCAGAAGTAATATTAACAGAAAGAACAATATCATCCTCCACATATTTGAGTATAAGGTTATTAATGACAATGTTGACGTTGTTTATAACCCGCCAAATCAAACTCTGTACATAACCTAAGAAGGAAACATGAATATGGTCATTCTTTTTATTTGGGAACTCGACCAGCGAGCTGCTTAAAACAAAATAACTTTGTTAAATTTGACAATCCCAAAAAAGCTTTTAAATAAAACAAATGTCATCAACTTTTCTGGTCTTTAATCGTCAGTACTTATAAATATCAAATAGAATGGGCATTCCCCCCCAAATCATAAATAATCCTTGCACTTGCAACCTTCACAGGTCTGCAAAACAAAGGAAAGCTGAAGTAAGATCATAAGCGCAATTGCAGTTTCACCGCTTTGCTGAGTAACAGAGTTGCAAGTCCCAATTGTGGTTGTGAAACAAGGACTATTTGTACTATTTGTAAGTCAAGGTCTAACCAAAATAGACCAACCACTGATTTTTCAAGTTTATTTCTAATTAATTTTAATAACAAAGCAGAAATTTCAAGGCAATGACAAAATTAATGCTCCCACAAAAATTTCTATGCAGACTTGGGAGGAAGGTTGGTAGGCCCACTACAAACATTGTATCTCCTACCTTTTTTTCACAACCTTTTTTCCACAACAGTTATTAAGTGCCCAAATATAATATATATATATGGCAAATCACCTGGTGGCAAATCAGGGTCAGGAAAAGTCTGTTGAATTTTTCTTGGTTTCACTGTCGTTTTTGAACCTTCTATAGTACTACGATTTGTTGAACTGGAACCACAACTTTCATGGTCATCCTAAAATATTTTTTTTAAATTATTTGTTAAAAATCAGTAAAATAAGAAGTGCAAACATTTGGTAGTTAGATCATTTTTGTGCCTTCTTTAATTGCAATTAGTGACATTTGATTTATATCTCAGCTTTCAACTCAATGAGTACTTAAGGCAGATTAAAAACAAAACACAGAATAAACTTAAAAATAAATCTGTACTAAAATACATTAACCTTTAAAACCTGGCAAAGGAAAAAATACCTGGTTCTAAATGCAAAGAAAGTAGGAACTAAATGAACTCCAAAGCCAGCATTCTACAGAATAGAAATGATGCAATGAGAGGTCCTCACACATATGCCAGAAAATAAAACTATGACAATTGAGACATCTTCAAAAGGTCTTCCGCTTGGAGATCACAACTGGCAGTCAGGTTCATAGAAACAATTCTTGAAATAGGCTGTACTTTAAAACAGTGTTTCTCAACCTTGGCAACATTAAGATGTATGGACTTCAACTCCCAGAATTTCCCACAGTTTGCTGGGAAATTCTGGGAATTGAAATCCACACATCTTACAATTGCCAAGGTTGGGAAACAATGCTCTAAACCATTTAGGCTCAGGCCAACATTAAATTGTTGTAAGTAAGCAATGGGCAACTGATTCACATTTTTCAGTTCAGGCAATAGTTAACAGCCCAGATGCCATACAGTATTTTGTAACAATTGCAACTTCCAAATATTTTCAAGGGTAGTCCCTTAAAGTAGTCAAAACTAGATGGAACCAAAGTGTTGCCAAATTTGACTGACTTGGGAATTATTGCACTGGTAACTTTAAATGTACTTCTTGCCCAAACCTCTGTAAATTTATTGATAGCTGAGGATCAAGAAACACGACTTATCAATTAAAAGTAGCATAAAATCATGTAAAATAATGTAGAAATAAGCTTGAGGAAAGAATGGACAAGCTCTTGAGGGAAGAACACATTAACTCACTCTGGAAAAATGTGAAAAAGACACCCAAAATAACTTTTGACATCTGGTTGATATAGGTGAGGATATAAAGAACTATGCAGCCTTTCAAGATTCTGTTACTACCGTATATTCCAAAACGATAAAATATAATTCTTGTGATGTCTCTTTCCTAACATGATCTACCTCTAAACCAACCCAAATTGGCTGAACTTCAATCCCAACTAGTTTTCTACTGACAGCAGCACCTCTGTTTCTATTCTTCCTAATCTAGCCTATTATCAAATCTAAGAAATACTTAGTAGTAGTGACTACTCCCTTACAATTTGATACAAAGAGCAAATAAATCTTTGACATCCACAAACAAGTAACATCGGATTCTAAAGGCCCACATGACTTCCCCAGCAATTTCCTATAGATGCTGAACAGGACAGGTGCTGTAAGTTGGTTCCCAGACTGATAAAGTTTCAAGAGACAGTTACGTGAACAACCAGCTGCTAATTTCCCCAATACCACTGAAGAAACCTGACTGTTTACTAGTTTGTGGAAAAGCTGCATAGAGGAATCAGACAATTTTCACCTAAATATACACAGAGCTGAATTGGTACCAAACTGAGAACAGCTCACCGGTTGAAATTCTTATATTCCTACTCCTTGCACCTCAATAAACCTTGCTAAAGAAAACTCTATGAGAATCATGTTTGAAAAAGAAATAGGCTAAAGATACAGAAAGAATTATGTGCCAAAGCCCAAAGTTAACCACAGCTGATGTATTCTGGAAGAATAAAAAGTGACCTTAAGAACAGAGGGTTTTAAAGCCAAATGGCAGAATTTGAAATGCTTATACAGAACCAAGGTTGCCTATTAAGACATATGTGTAAATTACTATTAAAATAATAGCAAGACAGAAGAAGTTTTATGATAAGGTTTTATGATAAAGTAGATGCAATTTTTTAAATAAATAATTACTATACATTACAGTGGAAAGACTTTAAAAATCAATAAAGTTTACTTCTCTCTATAATTTAAGAGAAAATTGATAGGAAATGTTTACATTTGATACGTCTTTCCCCTTCCATTTAATCATGTCTGATTTTTGGATATTGCTTGAACAAGTCCCTACAGTTTTCTTGGCAAGAATTTTCAAAAATGGTTTGCCATTGCTGCCTTCCTAGAGTGAGAAAAAGTAACGGGACCAAAGTTATCCAGCTGGCTTTGTGCCTAAGGCAAGACTAGAACTCATGATGTTCCAGTTTCTAGCCTGATACATTAACCACTACCCCATACTGATGGAAATATCAAAAACTGATGAATCACAGAATAATACCTGTTGGAAACATTACAATACCAAAGCAACCTGCTATTCTATGTGGTAGTCATTAAAAAATGTTCATAAGTACTGTAAATAAATACACAGCATTATTCAAAGAAATTTAAAAATAAAGTTTGAATTGAAACTTCAGTTTTTCTCTCTAGGAATTTTTCCAGAACAAATAAATGTTTTTTAAAAAGCATAATTTATCAAGGTATGTGTTGATGACAGCCACAAAGAGTAGTTTGATCCAACTTGGGTGGCGAAGGAGGACATGGGACAAAACAGGTGGGCTAGGGAAAGAAGGCACAGAGAGCATGCAAGCAGAGAATGCCAGGCAAGAGGGTGCCAGGTACATGCAAGCATGCATGTGTGCAAGTAGGAAAGAGGATGTGGGTGCATGTGAATGGGGGGAGGGGGAAATGTGGTGCATGCAACTGAAGAAATGCCAAGAGAGGATATTACTTGCAACCTTCTCTGCTGGTTTTCCCATTGACTTTGTTAGCAGGAAGATCACAAATGGTAATCACATGACAATGGAACGCTGCAAATGGTCATAAGTTTGAGCTGGTTGCTAACTGGCCAAATTTTGTTCATGTTACCCTGGGGGCACTGCAAAACCCCAAACTTTAAGGACCATTCATTGTTCAGTCAGCACCATTGTAACTTTGAATGATTGCTGAACATAATGATTGTAATTTGAGGACTATCTATAAGTCACTGACAGCCAGTTTGGTACCATGACTAAGGGATTAGAAAGGTTTAGAAACCAGACAACCATGCGTTTATTTCTGCCTTGGACACAAAACCAGCACTTAGCCTTAAGAAGTCAATGACAAAATTCTTCTGAAAAATGTTGCCATGGACTTTTTTGTGTAATTACCACGAGTCAAAATTGACTCAACAGCAACAAACAAAAACCTAAGTGACTACCCTTTAGAATGGTGGTTACTTAGGAAGGTGATTCTGCAAAAAATGATGATGTAGTTAATGTGCTTGCTTCAGTGATAAACTCATATTGCAGGGAGAAAAGAAAATTATTTGAGAAAAACCTTGAAGCAGCTTGTGCTATTGAGCATTATTTTTAACTCCTGGAATATTGTCTTATTGGCCAAGATTCTCAAATTAAAGATGGAACCCAAGGATTAAGAATGATTATTCAGCAAAGAACTTAACTAGTATAACTGAAGGCATAAAAATATTGTAAGGTATTTACATTGATCCTTCCATTTGAGTAAGCTATTTGAGTTCCTAAAATAGTTGATACTACACTTAAATCTATAATGACTAAATAGTCCTAAATTAATTATATTGCATTGAGTGTAATTTATAACCCAGAAAATGTATTTTTGATTGTAACTTGCAAACTGTTTTAAAACATAAGATTTTATATCTAAATAGTTTAACAACGTAGTTTGTTTTACTCTGTAGAAATATTTCTTCCTATAAAGTAAAGCCTACCTAGATTTTAGCTCAAGTTGTAGTGGCCTCAAAGAATATCCATGTGGTTTTCTTGGCAACAATACGTAAGTTGTTTGCCAATGACTTCTGGGATGTTTTTTCAACTTCCCAGACTATAGCCCTGCTTTGAGGTCCCCTATCCAAATACTAATTAGAACCAATCTAGTTTAGCTTCCAAGCCTAGCCAAGGTCAGCCAGGTGCTGCCACCTGCTGTTACGTGTTTATTTTATTTCAATTATTTAACTAAGATTAGGCTGCTTTCCAGTTGCAGTCAGAAAGTGATCCTGTTAGTGCTGACACTGAACATACTTTACTAGAATCATTATTTAGCAAAGTTGATCATAAATATATTGCACTATGCTGTACTTTAATATGTCTGTTACACACAAAAAAAATTACACACACTAATTAGGATCCAATACATCTGTAACTGCATCTCCATGACCCAACAAGACAGCTGCACTTTTATGGGACAACGACATTTAGGAATTCCTGACAAATGCATGAGATCCGGAGCTAAAGCATTATGGGTCGAGGGGATCTAACTACAGAATGTGCTCCCTCAGGAATGCAAGTGCCTGGAATTCAAGCAATGTTAAGACATATGGCAAAATCTACCTCTTTTATAAAATTTTCTCCATCAAGAGAAATAAATTTAAATTTGTAAAAATCTTGTACATTCTCTCCCAAAAGTGGCTTCTTAAAAATCAATAAAAGGCAACATGGACAAAACCTATCATGTAAATAAATATGTAGAAAAGAAGTATTACAGAAAATGACAGAATGACGTGACAGTTTTCTCTACAAAGAACTGCATGTAATTACAGTTGAACAAGTTGGGAGAAAACTAAGCCATCAAATCAAGGACAGTTTACTTGCCAATCTTTGATTTTGCAATGAAAATTCATTTAAAAAATAATTTATTATTTGGGAATTCCTAATATTCTGATGTTTACATTACATCAGCATGATCTATGGCCCAACAATGTGTTAAAAATGATGTTGGGATTAAGAATTGCATATTAATTATTCCCCAAAACACTAGAACTATCCAACTAAGGAGAGATGCATTAAATGCAATACCATTGGGGCTTCCTTATCAAAAGGGAAATAAATAAAATATATTTCATTAAACAGTGAAGTCACTGATGGAATACAAGCTGCAAAAATATTCCATTACTTCTCTTCTGAAGCATGAATTCCCTTCCCACCAGCCTTAATCAGAGTTAACTGTTAAGTCAGTAGCAATACTATGCAGCATTAAGCTTACTTGGCTATAATTCAGCAATATAAATTACTAACATGGACCAGGATGCTTTTTGTGATTCTGCTTTAAAATATGGTTTTAGATTCAGCATTCAGTAAAGGTAGTTTAACATTTTTTAAAATACAGAAATGGAAGCAGTGTCAGATTTTATTTTCTTAGGTTCCAAGATCACTGCAGATGGTGACTGCAGCCATGAAATTAAAAGACGCTTGCTCCTTGGAAGGAAAGCTATGGCAATCCTAGACAGGATATTAAAAAGTAGAGACATCATCTTGCCACCCAAAGTCCGTGTTGTTAAAGCTATGGTTTTCCCAGCAGTAATGTATGGGTGTGAGAGTTGAATTATAAGCAAGGCTGAGCACTGAAGAATTGATGCTTTCAAACTGTTGTTGGAGAAGATTCTTAAGAGTCCCTTGGACTGCAAGGAGATCTAATCAATCAATCCTAAAGGAAATCAACCCTGATTCCTTTTGGAAGGACATAAACTGAAGCTGAAGCTCAAATAGTTTGGCCACCAAATGAGAAGACAGAACTCATTGGAAAAGACCCAGATGTTGGGAAAGATGGAAGGCAAAAGGAGAAGGGGACAGCAGAGGATGAGATGCTTAGATAGTGTCATCGACACAGTGGGCATGGATTTGGGCAGACTTCCATAGACAGTGGATGATAGAGGCTGGCATGCTGTGGTCTATGGGGTCACAAAGAGTCAGACACGACTTAGTGACTGAACAACAAATGACAATTCATTAGTGAGCTTAGCAGCTCAAATACAATTATCAAAATATTTAAAAATAATTCAAATAATTTTAGATAATGGGATTAATTAACATTTATGGAGTTTAGAGGCCATTAACTACTTGGCTGTTTATATTCATTATTGAATGAAATTAAATTTCAGTTAGAATTTACTGAAAGTAAAATTCTGCTTTTTTTTCCCTATGCAAATACGTGAACCCATGAAATCTATCCATAAATTCCAGGTTAAGAAGCCCTGCTATAAATGATGCTCCTGATAGTAAGGAATAGAGAAACTTTATTGAGACACTTGTTGGATCATGGATGAGCAATCTTCAGAATTTTAATTAGCCGAAACAAAGGGAAGCAAAGAAACTACAAACAATTCATCACAAGGGAACTAATTATATGCTTGCAATACTAAAATTGAATTTTTAGTTCACCATGTTTTTAACATAATAAAAAAATAAAAACAGAATAATTGACTTCAAAATTCCTCTTGTAATTGCCACACTTTAAAAGAAGGTATTTACAGTATATGCATGGCTACATTGCTATTAGTACAGGTATCACAGCAGTACAATCTTTGTTTACTAGGCTAAACAAGTAATGTAAATCAGATCATGCCAAATATGATAAGGCATAAGACTTGTTTAAAAATTAACATAACCAAAATACGTTGTTCCAAAAGTCCAGAAGGCTTTCTTTTATCTGCTTTCACGCTGCTCTTAAGATATGTAATTTCTTCACTTTTAAAAGTGAAGTCATATTCCTGAAAAATTTAATTTTCACATGTGTTTCAAATTTTGTTTCTAAAGGCCTAAGCATATAATTATACTTTGAACTGGGCTTTTTTTTCCTTTTTCCTCCTTTAATTTTGTTTGGTTTCTGCTGTTGATTTTGTTTGTTTTTCTTTTCTTGGATCATATTTTATGCCACTTTTAGTTGTCTACTGTAAATCTACTCTAAGACAATCTTTTTCTTCTATAGAATGTTCTACACATTCTTGATACATGTCTGAGTAATCCTTTTCTTTCATCTGAAAACATTCTCCAGTTATTATGTTTTGATCATTGTTATCTTCAAAATTTAAGTTTACTGGCTTACAGATTCTTTGAGTACCTAGAAATAGAAAACATAGGTACTGTTTTTACGATTTACTTTTTCCTGCTTTTTAAATATTCTTAGAAAAATTAATGTTTTAGATAACTCTGTCACTCGTTCAGAAAACTTTGATTATTGGATAGAATAGAATAAAATAAATAGCACTAAATAATTCTCACAATAATGGAAATATTGGAGAGATATACAGGGCCTTGTAAAATGCTACAAGAGCCAGGGGCAGAAAAGACTTACTTTCTGCATCCCAGCATTCTTTATATTATTCATTCTTACATTTAACCATTTTTTTCCCCAACAAGATACACAAGCAGGAAATTACTGTAAGCTATTAACCGAAAGATATATCAAATTATATATAACTTTTATTTTAAAGATTTGTTTCAATTCTTCAATATTCTTTTCTGAAACACACATTTCAAAATTGAAATAGTTAAAAAGTTTTTATTTGTGATTGTATATATTGTTATTCTGTCTCCAAGCAATTCCTTTTAAAGTGTACTTATATTTGATATATGTCCTCTTAGTAACAGAAATTAGTGCACATAGGAAGCTGGGCCTTTTTTTCAGCAGTACACTACAAAAACTACTTGATGGATTATGGCATTATTTTGATTGGATTTAAAGTGGAGGCTTTTTTTCCTTTTAATCTTTAATAATTGCCTATTATAAAATTGTCACATTGTATAATGAGAAACTATACATATACAAAAAAGCAATTTATAAATATATTCATCCTACTTTTGCAACATCTACTTACTATTTTCAATTTGTTTCTCAGCGCAATATTACTAACCAAGATAAAATACAAGGATTAAAACATGTAACAGTTTATAGATTTTAAAAAAACTAATCAGATATATAATCTACAATAACTAACATCAATACAGATTTGATCAGATGGCATATTCTATCAGAGCAAGGAGCTATATATCACCTAGATGCACAAATTACTTTAAAATGTATAATCTTCTACAGTATTAATAGGATATCAAAAAAAATAAGCTCTTGAAGATATACATGGAGCAGTTCAGAGAGAAAGGTTGGAAGCTAATTACCTAAATTCCTTAAGCTTCTAAATATAGGTATAGAAAAGAAAAAAAATGATTGCAAAAAAATATAAATGAAAGCAAAGATAAATCCTATCATTGGCACAAGTCCAATGTTACTCTCCACGGGTCCACATGCTATGGAATAATTTGTCCAAATGTCAGTTGTAATTTTCAAAATGCCTTTCTTGCCATAGATTCTTAAACATCTGTAACAAATACTTGTTTTGAGAGTGCTTTACATTTGTGACATTTGACCTTTTGCTATATGCCCCACAAAATTCAAGTTTCAAATACCACGCAAGCAGGAAACCTGATCATTCCAGCAGTAGCCATCTGCATGGTCCAATATCAAATATTAGTTCTGGGTTGCACAATGTCATGTGTTACAAATCTGTTTCTGCAGCTTCTATAATTAGTTATAATTTGCTGCTTCTAAAATGTGTTTCTTATAGGACATCTGGCCTCAAAACTTCTACCTTAACACTGTAAAAAAAATACTTAAGTGTTCTGGATGTTTTATTTTTAAAAAATATAAAGCAATACATGGGTGGCATAACTAGGACCAGGCTTCTTTAAAAAAAACAAGGTTTTCATTATAGTATATATTTTAAAAATGCAAATATACAAAAAAAGCAACATTATATTAAGAAGAGTAATGCTGCCCTTCTGCATACTTTATCTTGAGAAAATCCTTATTTTTCAATAAACATAGATTATACTGCAAGGCATTCTATACAGAGCTTTGGTTCTCTTGTACATTTTACAAGATGATCATAGAAATGTAACAAGAATGATTATTGAAGGAAAATAAATAGACTTAAAATATAGGTTATCACTCTCAGGAACCAATGCTTAAATAACATCCCTACAAGTGACAAATAAACATAAATCATCTAAAAGAGAAAGAACAAAATATATTTGTAAGAAACTATATACATACATGTCCATCACTCTATTCTCTTTGGTTGTACATTTTGCTTCCATCACTTCATATTCCACTTCATATATTGCCTGTCATTATTTAATGTTCTTAAATCTCTTTCCAGCTGTATTTTTCTTCAATATTTCCCTTCTTCTTAACCGTTCATTATAACTTAATAATTCAAACCACATTTATTGTCTTTGTATGACCAAACCTTCTCAACCCCTTTCTTATTGATAAGTCAACTGTATTCAATTCATGTTCATTACACGCCCATTCTTCCTTGACCTTAACTCCTCTTGTATTACCACACAAAATTTTAAGTAACTTATTCCCATTGAATTCAATTTACTTTTACATTTCTTCTGTCATCTCCAACTATTGCTCCTATATAACATGGTGCCAATTATCACCTATAAATTCATACATGGCCAGGGCCAAGTTACTTGTAGGACCATATACCTGCAAGAGACATTATCATTGTATGAGATGGTATGAAATATTCTTATCTGATGGAACTTAAAAGGTGTGCCTTCTCTGTTGTAACATTCATGCTTTCAAATAGCATTCATTACCCAACAAGATTCAGATGGCTCCAATCCTGCTGGCCTCCAGTAAGACCTTGAAGACATGGCTTCCCCCAGGCAATGATCCAGGCTACTGTAAAGGCTGGAAATTGAATGACTGTGACTTGTTTATGTTATGGTTTTTCATGTTGTCTTTATCTTTTTGATTTAGGGGTTTTGGTTTTAATCCTGCTTTAACAACCAGAGTTACAATGTGCAAATTGTGTAGCCAAACAAATAACCAACAGTACAGAAGCATACTCTTATGCGTCTTTTTTGTAATTTTTGCTTCTCTTAATATTATTTCTTCACACTACTCTCCTATCTGCATTTGTAGATATTATAATGTCTGTCTGTATTCATTTTCTTACATTTAATGAACTTTCCACCCAGGCATACAAAATCTACTTCCTCCAGTTTTTTTGCTATTTAGGTATAATTTGCAATCCTTCTTCCCTATCGAACACAACCGTTTCTCTCTTTAAAATATTAATTTTCAGACCTATTCATTGCATCATACAATCTGTCTATGGTAACATTTGTTATAATTTGGGTCCTTGGCCAAACCAAGATTCACCTGCATATGAAAGTACACATGCATTCATAATTAATAAATTATAATTAGTCAAAACTCATTAGTCAATACAAGCTTGCTTTATATGTTTATCCATAAATTTATTAAATAACCAAGGGGAATATTAAGATTGGATAATAATTCTCTCTTTTATTAACATGGTAACAAAGATTCCTGAGGTACACCTATCTGGCATAGAGGAGAGCCACAAAATATTTTCCGAATCAGAAAATGCTGTTGGCAACAAAACTAATGCATCCTTTAGAGACACCCTAGAGTTTTGATGAGAGAGATGCTAAGGCACAAAGAGGGTTCATACATACATAAATGCCTTAACTGTAATTATACCACATACAGACTCCAGGTTCCTCTGTTTAAAGGAAACAGAAAAAGTCTAACACAGGGGTATCAAACTTGATTTCATTGAGAGCCGCATCAGGGTTGTGTTTGACCTTGTGGGGGGAGGGGCATGGCCAGCATGACGTCACTTGTGTCGGAAGCGCCTGTGGCGGCCCAAGTGTTCTGCCAGTGAAAACAGCCTCCCGAGCTCTGTTTTCAGCCCTGATGGTCTCTTGCAACCCTCTGCCAGCAAAAGTGGAGCTGGGGGGGGGGCATGTGCAGCCCTCACGAGCTCCATTTTCCTGGCAGAGACACCGTGGGCCAGTCCTTCGCTATTTCCAGGGCAACCCCACAGGCCAGATCTAAGCACCCCATGGGCCAGATCCGGTCCCCAGGCCTTGATTTTGACACCCGATTTAGAATATTACAAAATATGTAGCGGACAGAACAAGATCAAACTTCATCCTTTTTTCTGTCCCGAACAGTGGCCAGCTGCTGAATCATAACAAAGCATGAAAGTCATGGCCTTTTTAGCCCTAGATGGATTTATGTTTTATACCACACTGAAACATCTTGTTCAAATGTGAAAACAAAGAACTGATTCTTTGGCCAGCAAGCTGTAGAGGCCAACCAGTAATAGATGTATAATTGATAAATTTTTAAAAAACCTTATAAAAGCAGTTTGCCTGTAGTAAATTTTGGGGCAGTAAATTTCATTTAGTTAGTTGCACAAAGACATTTTTCATTAATTTACTCTCTTCAGTTTCTGCAAATATGATGCATATAGGCAAGGAACCAGAAGATGTTTCAAAATATGCTCCTTAAGCAAACTTTGGACCAGGAGCAGCAAATCTGGAAAATTAAGTGCTGGTAGTCCTTGACTTTGTGACTGGTCACTTAGCCCTTTCCCCCCACCTTGTGGTCACATGATCTCATTTGGGACATTCAGGAAAAATGGTACAGGAAACTCGATTTCACTATAAGTAGAGCTTAATCTAACATATAGCAATTGCTAAAATTCTTTCATAATGAATACAGTTTTGCAATAAACTTATCAACATTTGAATCCTTAAATCTCTGTTCCTGACATTTCCAATTGTGGTGTTTGCCAATAAAACCTTGACAACTTTCACATGCTTCCTAACCATTATGTTCAGCATCAAAACAGAATATCCAGTTACTAGACTATAAATTCCAAGTCAAGAAGATTTAGATGGAATTCAAGCAATGGTTCAAAAGGATCAAACAATATTAAATCAAAGATGCTACTTCTGTATCTTTTCCTAACAAATAAAGAGATCCAGAGTGCTAGTTGAAACTAAATCTGAAGGAATTAGACTGGTCATGTCATCCTCAATCCCAAACCTACCTCCAGTTCAGCAAAAAAAGTGGTATTAACAGCTTTGAGGGAAAACATAATTTCCCTGAACTTTGAATCATAATTTCACAAAAATTATAGAGTGTTTTCTAAAATTCTACACATAACATTATTAACACAAAATACTTTTAATAACAATTAAAAATGTTAAGATGTTATATGACTCAGTTCACACTGTCTTATTTTATTTAGGCTTGCCAGTTATTACCTGGAGTCCGTCCTTTAACTTCAAGATGCACTCCATTGTATTGATTGTAATCACAACTGGTTCTGAGCCAAGTTTTGTCCATGGGACATGAATACGCAGTTCGTGAATGTGTCCACTTAAAAAGGTAAACGGCAATTTCAGCTCCTTGAAAATAAAGTACATGAGATGACTGAGTTATCTATTACTAATTTAAATGAAATGAGTTAGTTATTATTAATTTAAATGAAATGGGTTGCTTGAACACCTACTTTCAATTATCAAAATTTAGTTCAGCTTATTTCTTTAACAGCTAACAATATTCGCACATGTCAAATAATTTGCTGTTTTCCCATTCAAAATAAAGAACAGGATTCCAGAGAATTCACAATTCCACTGATCGTTTGGATTTTATAATTGACACTTGAAGATTTGACAGTAAAAATGAATAGCTTACAAAATATGAAATATATTAATTATGAACAGCTACCATGATTTTTGCAGATGAATGGTTATTAAAATACTTAAGAGCATTTTTCAGAAAATAATCCCATTTAATGTAACCTTTCAAGAATTTTAGAATAATATGTTAGACATTCTACGTAGGCACAAGTGACTACAAACCACAGCTAATCTCTCAACATATGATATTTGCTTTAAAGCATAAATTCATATATCTATGATACATGATATAAATTATATATCTATGGATCTTCATTCTTTGCTGGACTGAGAGACTAAATAAAGAAGACATAGAAAAGCACCATTTCTGTCTTATTGATATCGTCCCTATGAGAAATGAGATTTCTACATGAGAGCTAAATTCTTAGAAGTATAAGATATACTGATAAAGCAAAATGGTGAGTGTATGTGTATGTCAAAGAAGAAAATACATTAACTAAAATAACTGAAGAACTACCATTTCTCAGTATTAATAATTAAACATGAAATAGTAAATATAACCCAGCAATTAAAGCTGGCAAGCCAGACAATAAGTTATATTTGTAATTGCAATTTTAATCTACAATATATTATGTGAGATGATTATGCTCTTTTTGCTGACTTATGAACACTTCTGTATTTATAGCAAATTGCTTCATAACCGCCATTGATTCAAATGTAAGTTTTAACAATAACCAGTTCAAATCAACAATGAAAAATAAATATTAGTAGCTAATGTACTTTACAGCAGTGGTCACAAACCAGTGGGCTGGGAACCACTGGTGGTCCATGAGAAAATTTTGGTGGTCCACAGAGAAATGTCCCCCTCCAAAGCACTCCCCCCAAGGCACTTGATCCAGGCTGTGAGGGAACACAAGGCTGCGCCATCCACATGGCCCGTCCACCTGCTGTCCTTCACCCTTCAGCCGAGTGCAAACCTTACCTTGAATAGAGCCACGCGAGCTGGAACTGGAAGGTAAGACCAACAGTGGAAAGAAAAGAAAAACAAAGAAAGAAAGAAAAACAAGAAATCCAAGAAGAAACCAGCATGGCTGCACAAAGATCTCTCTGGCAAATTGAAAGAAAAAAAGGACAAGTACAAAAAATGGAAAGAAGGACATACAACTAAGGCAGAATATCAGCAGATAGCCAGAATCTGCAAAGACGAAGTCAGGATAGCAAAGGCTCAGAACGTACAAAGACTTGCAACAAAAGTCAAAGATAATAAAAAAAGTTTCTTCCAACATAAATAACAAGAAAAAAATCAAGGAAACAGTCGGTCCACTAAAGAGAGAGGACGGCAAGGAAGTAACAGGCAACAGAGAGAAAGCAGAACTGCTTAACTCATTCTTTGCATCCGTCTTCATGCAAAAAGAAACTATAGCTCAACCCACCAAAAACATAACTGTAAAAGACAGACCAGAAATAAAAGTTAAAATAAGCAAAAAAAATAGTAAGAGAACACCTGTCTGAGCTTGCTGAAAACAAACCACCCGGGCCTGATCGATTACATCCCAGAGTTTTAAAGGAGCTGGCAGAGGTCATCTCAGAACTACTGCACCACATCTTTCAAAAATCCTGGAGCACCGGGGAACTACCAGAGGACTGGAAAAGAGCTGATATGGTTCCTGTTATGTTCGCATAGAGAGGCAGGACGCGGAGTGCTTCAGCTCAAAGTTTATTGTGACTTCAGCTCAGAACGGACCCAAATGGCTCAGCCGCGGCAGCTATTTATAGCCGGCTGCCGCAGCTGCCAACAATCAGAGTGCAGAGTTTTCCCGCACTTTTACAATCAACTATTTCAAACACTTTACAAGAACAACCAATCATTTCAAACTCTGCATACATAACACCCCTCCCCACTAGGTTTGGTCCATACTCAAACCCCATCTATCTAATATACTCTTGTAAATAGGTGGGGCTCTTATGTGTACGTTGAGACCTATGTGGTTCTGGTGTTTTAGGGTTCTCACATTGTGAGGAAAGCAATGTATCTGTTAACATCTCCTTACTTAGACTTCTAGTATTTTTAGAACCTGTTTGGTTACTACAACCTGGTCTCTCCTCCCAATCCAACTCCAACCTAATGTCATCCCCTAAGTCTGGTAGTGATGTGCAATCCTCCATTTGTAAAAATGGTTGTTGGCACTGTGACAGGTTTTGGGATGGTTCCTGTTGTGTTAGCTCATTACACATGGGGTTGATTGTTACTTGTTGATTACCTCCATTATCCCCCCCTCCCCCCCTAGAAGCGGCTGTGGGCATGGAATCCAGAGAGGAGCAAGGGCGATGCTCCAGAGGCAGTCTGGACCGTAACTGGTCTGTGTGTCTACTCCACAAGACACCATCCTCAGTTTGAACCCTGTAAGACCTGGGGCTTGTAATTTGGGTTATCTCTGCAGGAATCCATAATGGTTCACCCACAAGGTTTTTAGCATAAACAGAATCTCCCACAGTGAATGTGCGAGTTTTGCTGGTGGAATCTAGTGGTGCTTTGGGTGCGTAAGTGGGGTGAAGGCGGTCTAGGGTAGATCTGAGTTTCCTACCCATCAACAACTCGGCTGGAGTTAAGTTAGTGGATGGGTTGGGAGTGATGTGTTGGATACTGAGTAATTTTTCAACTTTCTCAGTGATGTCCCCTGGACCCAATTGTTGGAGTTTCTCTTTGGTAAATCGTACCATGCGTTCAGCCCGGCCGTTAGCTGAAGGATGCCTAGGGGCAGTAAGGGCGTGTCTGATACCCTGCTGTGCTAAATATGATTCAAAAAGTTTGGCAGTAAATTGAGGACCATTGTCAGAAACAAGCACATCAGGTAACCCATGAGTTACAAAAAGTTTCTTAAGCTCTTTGATAACAGTGTCTGCTGTGATGGAAGCCATGGGGATAGCCTCTAACCATCTGGAGTATGCATCAACTACAATAAGGAAAGTGTGCCCTCTGGTAGGGCCAGCAAAATCAATGTGAATCCTGGACCATGGACCCCTAGGACATTCCCATTCCTGTTTGGGGGCGAGAGGTGGAGCAGGCCTGACCACCTGACAGTTGGGACAGGATGCAACCCAGTTTTCAACCATTTTGTCTATACCTGGCCACCATACATAACTCCTGGCCAATCTCTTCATTCTGACAATACCCAGATGACCCTCATGTAACATTTCCAAAACCTCTTTCTGCAGTTTTGCAGGAATAACCACCCTGTTACCCCACAAAATACATCCCCTTAAAACAGATAATTCCGTTTGTCTGGATTTAAAAGGTTGGGAAACCCGAGGTAGATCTTGTAGTGGCCAACCTTTTTTAATCCAGCCTACAATAGGAGCCAATAAAGTGTCTTTGGCAGTTTCTCTTGCAATTTCAGCAGCATGAGCTGGAAGTTTGGCAACAGTTTCTAGAAAGAAGGTGTAAGATTCAGGAGCAGGGTCCTCAGTGTGCAAAGGAAGTGGGCAGCGACTCAAAGCATCTGCGTGCCCAATGTCTTTTCCAGGACTGTGGATGAGTTTATATGAATATGCAGCAAGAAATTCAGTCCATCTCAGCATTCTTGGTGACAGGATTGTTGGCGTTGGTCTGTCCCCTGCCACAATGCCTAAAAGAGGTTTGTGATCTGTAACAATGGTGAATCTTCTCCCATATACGTACTCATGGAACTTCTTGACTGCTGCCACGATTGCCAATGCTTCCTTGTCCAGTTGACTGTAGTTTCTCTCTGCTTTAGTCAAAGTGCCAGAGTAAAATGCAATAGGGGCTTCCCTTCCACTGGGGAGCATGTGGCTCAACACCGCCCCCCACTCCAAAAGGCGATGCATCACAAGTTAATACTACAGGTAAATTCTCAGAAAACTGTATCAGTACACAATCAGAAGTGATTTGTCTCTTGATGTTGTTAAATGCAGCTTCTTCTTTTCTGCCCCAGACCCATGCAGATTTTTTATCCAGTAATCTGTGTAAGGGTTCTGCAGTGGTTGCTTTCTGAGGTAAAAACATATGATAGAAATTAATAAGTCCCAGGAATGCTTGCAAGTCAGTTCTGCATTTTGGCCTGCGGGCTTCTTTGATTGCCTGAACCTTGGCTTCTGTGGGGTGGATGCCATGTTTATCAATCATATAACCCAAGAATTCTACTTTGTCAGTTCTTAGTGTGCATTTCTCTTTTTTGACTTTTAACCCGCTTTTTTGAATCTGGTTAGAACTTCTCTGAGTTTCTCGTGTAACTGAGTGTCATTTTCAGCAGAGATTAAAACGTCATCAAAATAAGGCACCACCCCTGGTAACCCTTGTAGCATCCTTTCCATAAGGCTTTGGAAAATGCCTGGCGCCACACTTACTCCAAATTGCAACCTTTTGCATTTGAAAGCACCTTGATGGGTTACAATGGTTTGGGCTTCTGCAGTTAAATCGTCTACTGTTAACTGCTGGTATGCTTGGGCCAGGTCCAGCTTGGCGAAGACTGTGCCCCCGCCCAGAGAGTGTAATAAGTGATGAACCACTGGAACTGGATATGCGCTCTGTTGTAGCGCATGGTTCAATGTCCCCTTGTAATCCCCGCAGATTCTCACCGAGCCATCTGCCTTGACCGGTGTGACTATGGGTGTCTCCCACCTGGAGTGGTCTGTGGGCTCTAATACCCCTTGGGCTATCAGTTTATCTAATTGTTCATCAATTTTTTCCTTCAATGCAAATGGTACCCTTCTGGGTTTTAAGTGGATTGGTTGTACCTTGGGATCTAGGTTAAAAGTGATAGGGGTGCCCAAGTACTTGCCTAATCCGTCGCTGAAGACCTCTGGAAACTCAGACTTCAAGGACTCTTCCCACTCAGTGTTGCTCACGTGATTGATGCCAGTCACTTCGATGCCCAGCGGGTTGAACCATTCCAGTCCCAGCAAACTTGGGCGATCTTTATCAACAATGGTCAGGGGTAGGCATTTGATGTGACCTTTGAACTTCACGTTGAATTCTCTTGTTCCAACTACTGAAATCTTGTTCCCTTGGTAGTCTTTAAGAGTTAAAGCCTGCTTCTTGAAGTGAGTCTTCTCAATGTCTGGTATCAGTCTTTGAATAGTGTCCCATGACACCATAGATAGGTATGAACCTGAGTCCACTTCCATTTGGCAAGGCCTTCCTTCAATAAATACCTTGACATGCACTTTTCTGTTATTTAAGGAGGGTGAATGACCAATAGTTACTGTTTGATGAGTTTCATTCTTTCCATTTGCTTCTGTGCTGCGCCCCATTTTCTCGCTGATGTTGTTTGGCTTTACTTCTCTGTCTTTGTTGTTTGCAACAAACTTCCTTCTGTTTGGTGGAGTTCTGGATGATTTGCAGACTCTTGCAATGTGCCCTCTTTTTTCACAACAGAGGCAAATGGTGTCCAGGAATTTGCATTCAGTGCGGGGGTGGTTTCCCCCACAACCTATGCAGTGGAAATCTCGCCTCTTCCTTCCCAGTTCTTTTCGTTTCCACTCCATTCTGAGTCTGTAAATTCCTTCTTCTTCTCCACTGTAATCTGACTCAGATTCTAGTTCATCAAAATGATTTGTGGTGGTCTTTTCCCCATCAGAATGGCCCGTAGTCCGGTTCATCTTCCTCATGGCTGCTGCTGAGGACTTGGTGGCTTCTGCTGAAGATGCTTCCTCTATGGCTTCTTTCAGTGTGATTTTGGGTTTCATCGATAATTTGCTCTGCAAGACCTTGTCTTTAAGGCCCAATACCAAACGGTTGCGCATGGCCTCCTCTAAGCTGCTGAATTCGCACGCACCCCCAATGTCTCTTAAACTTGCCACGAAGTCATTTACGCTTTCGTCTTCCCCCTGATCGCGGTGATAAAACTCGTGTCTCTTAATGAGGCACGATACTTGGGGCGCGTAGTGTGCCCTTAAAAGCCTCTCCAGATCAGGCCATGCCATTACCTTCACGTCTGCTGAGCCAGCCAGTGCCTTCGCCATCTTGAAAACCGCCGGACCGCAATACGTGAGAAAGACCGCCCTCTTCCGCTGCTCAGAAATGGCGGCCAGATCGTTTCCTTCTAAACACATCTGAAACCGATTTGCATACGACTCCCAGTCTTCGTTCTTCACATCGAACGGGGCTGGGGGGGTGTTCAGCGCAGCCATCTCGCTCTTCTCTGTTCCGCGTTGCTTCTCTTCAGGGATATCCCACCTTCGTCGCCAGTGTTATGTTCGCATAGAGAGGCAGGACGCGGAGTGCTTCAGCTCAAAGTTTATTGTGACTTCAGCTCAGAATGGACCCGAATGGCTCAGCCGCGGCAGCTATTTATAGCCGGCTGCTGCGGCTGCCAGACAATCAGAGTGCAGGGTTTTCCCACACTTTTACAACCAACTATTTCAAACACTTTACAAGAACAACCAATCATTTCAAACTCTGCATACATAACAGTTCCCTTCTTTAAAAAAGGGAAAAAAACAGACCCAGGAAACTATAGACCAATCAGCCTAACATCAATACCCGGGAAGTTACTGGAAAAGATAATAAAAAAACAGATCTGCCAACATCTAGAAACAAGTAAAGTAATAACTAGCAGTCAGCACGGGTTTGTTAAGAACAGATCATGCCAAACCAAATTATTTCATTCTTCAACACAGTGACTAAATTAGTAGACCAGCAAAATACTGTGAACATGATATATTTAGATTTCAGCAAGGCATTTGACAAAGTAGACCACAACCTACTTCTTAGTAAGCTAGAAAAAAGTGGAATAGATAACACCACCACTAGATGGACTCGCAACTGGCTGGCAAACTGTACTCAATGAGTAGTCCTTAATGGGTCTAAGTCTACATGGAGGGAAGTAAGCAGTGGGGTGCCACAAGGTTCTGTCTTAGGCCCAGTACTCTTCAATATCTTCATTAGCGACTTAGATGAGGGAATAGAAGGAGAACTTACCAAATTTGCAGATGATACTAAGCTGGCAGGAATAGCTAACACCCAAGAAGATAGGCTCAAGATCCAGATGGATCTTGACAGACTAGAACACTGGGCTGTATCTAACAAAATAAAATTCAATGTAGAGAAAAGTAAAGTCCTACACTTAGGCAAGAAAAACCAGAAGTACACATATAGACTGGGTGAAACCAGGCTCAATAGCAGTAACTGTGAAGGGATCTTGGAGTCTTAGTGGACAGCCAGCTAAATATGAGCCAGCAGTGTGCAGCAGCAGCCAAAAAAGCTAATGCAATCCTAAGTTGTATTAACAGAGGGATACAATCAAGATCAAGGGAAGTACTAATACCACTCTATAAAGCCTTAGTAAGACCACACCGAGAGTACTGCATCCAGTTTTGTTCACCACATTATAAAAAAGATGTTGAGACTCTAGAAAAAGTACAGAGAAGAGCAACCAGGATGATAAGGGGACTGGAAGCTAAAACATACAATGAACAGTTGCAGGAACTGGGCTTGGCTAGTCTAGTAAAGAGAAGGACCCAGGGAGACATGATAGCGGTCTTCCAATATTTGAGGGGCTGCCACAGGGAGGAAGGAGTCAAGCTATTTTCTAAAGCGCCTATAGGCCAGACAAGGAATAATGGATGGAAACTGAACAAGGATAGATTTAACCTGGAAATAAGGAGAAACTTTCTGACAGTGAGAATAATCAACTTGCCCTCGGAAGTTGTGGGAGCGCCATCACTTGAGACTTTCAAGAAGAGATTGGACTGCCATTTGTCAGAAATGGTGTAGGGTCTCCCGCTTGGGTGGTGGGTTGGACTAGATGACCTACAAGGTCCCTTCCAACTCTGATTATCTGTTATCTGTTAGCGGGGAAGGGAAATCCGCCCGAGGTGGCTTGCTGGTGGGAAAGTCGGTCCGATATTCCAGGGCTGCAGTAGTCATAAGACTGGCCCTTTGGTCATTCTGGAGCAGGTCCTCCAGTCCATGGCAGGCCGGTGCACCCGGGTGAAGGAGCAGCTGTGACTACTGCAGCTCTGGAATATGGGACTGACTTTCCCACCAATTAGCAAGCCACTGTTAGTCAAAATTCATATTAGTGGCCCACGGGATTTAAAATTATAAGTTTGGTGGACCCTGAGGTCCAAAAGGTTGGCGACCCCTGCTTTACAGTATAGCTGTAAAGTACTTTACAATATAGCTTCAATGTACAAAATGTTAATTTAGAATATTTTAACAGAATTAGGTTTTAAAAGTTACATAGTACTTGACATTAATTATCAAAGAAAGCTTATTTATTCATATAATATTATAGGCCTATTTCAATATTTTGATAATTTGGTTAATTTAATTGAAATCCTTCCAAAATTATTGCATGTATTTAGATACATACAGTATTTATCAACATAACAAAGACACCTGAAATATTAAATTATATCATATAGTTATTATACATAATATATATTGTAATATAATATTCTCATTAAGAATAACTTAGTTTAGGATAAATATTCTCATTAAGAATAACTTAGTTTAGGATAAAGTTTTATTTAAGATTTAATCAAAATAATTGCAATAACAACATACCTGCTCAAGAACATCAAGTTTTAGCTCAAGTTTGCTGAGAACTACATCTCCTCCCCAGAGTGACAGCTGTAAATCAGAGGGCTTCAAATTCTTGATATAACGATTCACATAACTCATTAGAATAGGAGTTACATAGGATTCCAGCATTGTGCCTTTATTCACAAGAGCCTTTTAAGAAAACATTGTAACTTTAGTATACATAATAATTTAGGATTAGCTGTGGTTCACAAGTATTAAACAAAAGCTCATGGATTTAAAATGCTATACTGTATTCTAACTTTGGATCAATGTATATTTACCTGAAAATGTAATGCAATATATAAGTAGGTATTCAAAAGTAGAAGTAAATCCAGGGAAATCTGTGGCTTTTATTATCAGCTAAATGATAGTAAAGATATTGCTATTATATGTATATATCCAGCACACTACAACTATATTTACTACAACAAAACCTCCTTCCCTTTGAACCCGCCCTCTCCATTACATGCATGTCTGTGTGTGTTTGTGTATACATACACCCACACATACACAATTATATCCATCAAACAATGACTTTTTAGGAAATGAGGCTGCAATTAAAAGGACTGCAACCAGCATGATGTCTTCTTTCACACATGATATTAAGCCAAAACTAAATTTCTGCATTTTGGTTATGTTTTTTAACTCAGTCAATGATTTAACTCTTTAACTTGGACTGAAATGTACAGCAAATTAAATGTTAGAACTTTCTGTAACCTGTTTGCTCTTAGGCAACAAGTAGACTTTAAGTGCAAAATACAATTAGGGCATCAATACTGACGTATTTTGAATAAATGTGTATTCTGCACATAAATGATCATAATCTTCTTGTCTGAATGCAAGAAAGCAAATATTTAAAGAAATACTGTAAAATATATAACTTTACCACGTAGCGCTACTGCCCCAGTTGTGTCTGTCCAAAAAAAAAGTTTCCACTATGTGCATCGTCTATTTCACTTGTCGCAATGTCATAACATGACTTAGCATTCCTTTCAAGTCACTTAACCGCAGCTTGTTAAGAAACAAAACCTACCCACACTTCATCCATAATTTATATTTTTACGGTCCACAACAGAACATTCCTCATTAAAGCGGCAATATATTCTCAGAAGTTCCCAGTGCACAGCAGAAAACATGCAAACCACCTCGCGTACCTTTCAAGGACTGGCTTCCACGCGAACCCTGAAATTCGGCGTCGCCCCCCGAAGCAGGTCCCAGAAGCTGCAGCTTTGTATCTCTGGGGATGAGACCCCCCCACCCCACGCCTCTTTCCCGTTGAGCTTAGAGCCTGACACGCGTCCAGATGCGTGTTCCTGCTTGGCGTCTTCACATCTGTCTCCTGAGTAAGTCTCTGCCCAAGCAGCCTTCGGCTCTTCTTCTGCCCGCCGAGTCCGTTTCCGCATCAGCCCTCCATGGTCAAAAACCGTTCTTCCCAGGCGCCTCACAAACCGCGGAACTCCGGGACACCCGCCGCCGAGACCCTCATTTTCAGGGTCAGCCCAACAGAAAGCCGCCGCCGAGGGTCAAAGGGGCTGCGCTCTCCACGCCCGCCGGGACACTTCCGGGCTCCACGACAACTGGTGTTCCCCTTAAAGCTGCCCCTCCCCGTCTGAGGGACAGGTTTCACAGTGACACTATCCGGCGGAAGGCATCCCGGAGGGCGAAAAGAGGGAAAGCGGGCGGGAGCCGCTAACGCTCGTAGCTCGAGAAGTCGCGCGGGGAGCCCCTCGCTTTCTATGTTTGCAGCGAGTGTTCCAAGTTCAGACGATACTACGGACTTTGGAGCATCCCGTTATGTTTGGAGCAGAGTTTCCCTGAGAAGGAACAGGCCAAGTTTTTCTTCCCTAGCGGTGCTTCTGATCCCGGCATTCTTCATGAAGGTTGCAATGGAGCAAGAGAATCCAATGCCCGTGGGGGAGGGGGAGAGGACCAGGATCCAGGGAAAGGGAAGAATGAGCCGGTCTGACTCCTCCGCCTCTTCTGGTGACCTGCATTTTAAAGCACCGCCAGCTCGATAACTAAATGTGTGTCCCACGTTTTGTGAGGACTCAGAAGATTGGGGTCAACGACGACGTGGATATCGGTCTCGGGAGCATTGACCCAACCACAGCTTCGCTTCTGTTTGACGTGCAGAGATGGAAGACTAGGATTTCTCTGCTGTTGAAGTGTTAACTGCCTTTGCCTCTCCTTCAATTGGCATGAAATATAATAGCTACGTGGACAATTTAGCTTGCTTTTGTTTTGACTCATTGCTGAAGGATGCTGTCCCGATTCTGTTCGACACACTTAGCAAGAGAAACAGTCCCCGGGGGCGCATCCTGCAGAAGGAACCGGCTAGGTCTGATTGCAGGATTCCCTTGTTATCTCTAGATTGCAGGATTCCCTTGTCATCTCTGTTGTAACTTAGAGTCAAATAAAGTTTAAAAGTTCCAAAGTCACAGAGGGAAATGAGTCACAAGCACTACTTTTATATAGAATTGTCCATTTAGAAACTGGACAAAGTTGGCAATGCATGCTGGCTGGGGAATTCTAGAAGTTGAAGTCCACATCTCTTAAAGTTGCCTACTTTAAAATACATTGATTTATAATTTCTTTCCCATTCTTGTACTTGCAACAGATCCCGCTTTCAAGATTCCTCAGTTTTCTTTGGGGAGAAGGTGGAAGTGGCAGATCCTGACATTTCATCAAGTTTTTGCCATTATACCGTTAGTTTATTTCAAGTCCCAGTGACTATAAAAGAGGACCTGACCTGGGGCATTTACATTGCAGTACTGGTCAAAAGGGCCCAGCAGAGATTATACTACCTGAGACTTCTGGGGAAATAACAACTGAATGAAAAACTGCTGGCGACCACTGCACCACAGGGAGTATTTTAACTTACTGCACCTGTGTATGGTTTGCCAATTGTACAGTGGCAGATAGGAAAGCACTCCAGATGGTTAATATCATTGCCCAGAGGATCATTGGTTGCCTTCTCCCCTCTTTGGAAGAGCTTTGTAACTCCTGCTGCCTTACGAAAATTCAAAACGTTCTTAAAGATCCATCTCATCCTGGGAACCCTTTTTTTGAACTATTACCATCTGGCAGACGGTACAGGATAATAAAAACAAGGACAAATAGGCTGAAAAACAGCTTCTATCCCAGGGCACTAACTCTATTGAATTCTACTGTACAGTGCAATATTCAGGGGTTTTCAATTCAATTGTATAGTATGAGAAGGATATGTGTTTCTGTTTTATTTTTATAGTTATAATGTACACTGAAGATGGCATTTAATTTCATTGTACAAGGTGTAATGACAATAAAGTAAACTAAATATTGTTGTTGCCACTTTGTCCAGTTTTAGAGAAAATGAAGGCAAGGAAGGCTGATCTGATTCAGTGTATCCACGGGGAAATAAAGCCTATAGTGAAATGTGTGCAGTGATGAAAATCTTGCAACATACTTACTTGCTTCAGACATTGGGGTGCATTTGGCAGTATGACACCTCTGAACGGATGTCATTTTTGTATCATTGTTGCTTTCCGTGGGCATAGCCTAACTGGACATCAGTAATGAGGATGTGTGAAAATACCATAATCTCAGATGTAACGATTGGTTCATATAACATGATTAACCAAAAGGTAGTATCTTTGGTTTTGGCTTACCATATTATGCAAACCAAGTCATGGTTTGGCTTGATGTTATATGAATGTAGCCTAAATATTTGTTAAAATGCTACCTTTACCTTACCATTTCATCCTACAGTGTTGTATAAAATATGATTTTCTATGACCTTGTATCTCAAAGAAGAGACAATAGAAATATTTCAAATGCAAACAGCCAAGGTCTAAAAAACCTTGTTGCAAAATACAAAACACTTTCCCAAGGCATTTCTAATGAAGAGAGAAAAAATATGTTAATTTGACAAAACTCTCAAATGAAGTCTTATAACAATAAATATTAAGAACTTCCTGACTTCTAAATTTTAAATCTTTAAGGTTAGATGTCTCAGCCTCAGCAATTTTAAGATGTGTGGACTTTAACTTCCATGCTATCTGGGGGTTTCTGGAAGTTGAAATCCACACATCTTAAAATTAATAAGATGTGTGGATTTCAAATAAGAGCCTTGGTGGTGCAGGCTGTTAAATGCCTAGCACTTAGTTCCAGCTGCCTGCAATTAGTGCAGGCTCGAATCCCACCAGGCTCAAGCTTGACTCAGCCTTCTATCCTCTCGGGGTAGGTAAACTGAGGACCCAAGATTGTTGGGGGCAATAAGCTGACTTTGTAAAAATGCTGCTTAGTAATAAGCAGGCATATACAATGGAATGAAGGCTATTGCTGAGCACATTGGGTTGCGCTCCAAAAATTGTAAGCCGCCCTGAGTCTCCAGAGAAGGGCGGCATATAAATATGAATTTAAAAAAAATTGCTGAGGCTGAGAAAACTGGGTTAGACTAAAGCATATTTCCTCACCAGAGCAAAATGTGCTAGAAGGAACTATAATAAATTGGTATCAAGCAAGAATTTAAATCTGTTTCCCAGTATAAATTTATTTATATTTATATTACTCAACCATCCACCTCCTTCAAAGAGGCTCTGGACAGTGATAACTAACTGTTATTTCTTTACCTTAATAGTAAGCATTTAAAAATATTGCTTAGATTAGGGGGTTTTGTTCATTAATATATTTTTTCTACGTTTTTATAATTCAGGATAACTATTTGATTGGTTATTGTTATAATAGAACCAAGAGCACTACCGCTTAACAAAAATCTCCAAAATGACTTGCATTTGAGTTCCTAATCTATTTTGCTATTTTTCATGGTAAAGTCTATTTCAGAATGTAACTATAAAGAAGCATAATTATCCTTCAACAGACATTTTGTGGCATATTATTAGTGGAATTCAAAAATCATTCGTCTTATTCAACAATTTATAAATCGACTGACTTCTCACATGCCCCTATCCATGAAGAATTATAATGGTTGAGTTCACACAACATCCTAAATAATAAACTAGGAATAGACAATATAATATTTGGAATCATGGATGGGAATTTTGGAATCTCATCTTGTCCAAAATTCTATGTTACATTCATAATTTGATTCTCCGTGAATCTCACTTTTTAAAACCATTGAAGTTGGCTGCCATTAGCAAAATCAAATGTTGAAGTTATTAAGCAAAGTCACTGTTCTGGCATTTTTTGTCAAAAACTCAAAGTAAATGCTGATTTTTGACAGTACACAATCACATGACCATGAAAGATTACAAATATCTTTGAATACAGACCAGTTGCTCAGCATTTAAAATGAAATTATGCGACCACAAGGAAGGTTGGCCATCAAAACTTCAAGTCTTTTGGGGCAGTTCTGTGGTAACTTCAAACAGTCACTAAGCAATTGATCATTAAGTAAGAACTACCTGTACTGCTATCATGTTACTCCTGTGTTCCAGAATCTCAACAGCTGTAGCTTTTCATCAGCACTATAGAACTAGATTACTACATCGTGCTATACTGTACATTAATCCAAATGTCAGCAGCTCATTTAATGATGGGTGAGAGTTGTAGTCATATTAACACCTATGCAATAGATCTTACATTGACTCCCAATAGGTTTGTAGATGCAATTAAAAATTCTGGTGTTCACCTATAAAGCTCTAAGCTTGGCTTCTAGGTATCTCCAGGAGTCTCCAAGCAATATATTCTTCCTGAAACAAAATAAGCAGGTAACATTTCATTCTGGGAAAATAAAATAGTTTGGTCTCAGGAAGAGCGATTTTCTGTAATAACCTCTGTCTTGTGAAATAATAGCTATGCTAAAAACTAGGTTTGTACTTATCCTGACCAAAAATGGATTTAAAGTGAATTTTTGTTGTGAAATATTGGGAAATTATGGTGCTTAGTGCCATCTATAGTTGCTATAAGTTGATTGCTATGCTGTCTACAGTATGTTGTACTATAAATAATTTACTATGATTATTACTTCTATCCTTGCAAACCATCCATGTCTCTATCATATCTATGTACCAGTGAATTCACTGTACTATAAAGTTTGTCTCATTAAACATTCTTCTTCTTTATATATACTCTTTTAAAATTTCTGTTTCTATAAATGTTCTTTATAACTTTTTCCATTTTTTATGTTTTGCTATTTTGGGAATATAAGCAGTGGAATTAGCTGATTATGCTCCAGGAAGAAAGATCATGATTCTCATAATTATCTATATGTCATTCTACTTTCAGAGCTTCATTAATCGCAATCTTCCTAGGATAATTTGAGTCCAAAACTCTCACTGTAACTGAACCCAAAGGACCAATGTAATCTGAGCTTACACATGCACCATGAAGTTATTTGGCTTTCTGCCCAACCTCCCCCAAACAAGTGGAGCAATAAGAATGCAACCTATTGACCAGTCAGCATCTTCCAAAACATCCTGTCAATAGCCTTGGAGATTTCCTTTCCAGGAGCACAGATGAGCCTTCATAGCATTCCATGGAAAATTTTGAAAATTTAAATGTTAAGCCGAGGAAGTTAAGATCAAGTGGGCAATGATTCATGAAGTGTCACATGGGACAGAACTTAAAGGCAATCCTTCCAGAAAGCAAAGACCACATGTTAACCAACGGAGAATGAAATTTCTTTCTGCGGAACTCAGAAGTCAGCTTTATAGTGGATTCAAGAATCACCCTTGAATACCCAAAAGGTATAGAATAAAATGCACTTTGTAAACCAGCCTGAAAGCAAAAGACAGCTAGAGGCTGGGACTGAAATCAAAACATTCTAGAGTGAATCTTCAGAGAATGAATACACTCAAATTGACCTCCCTGTGGCCAGCTGCAATGAGAAATTAGATCTGTGTGTTTCCAGACATTGCAAGAAAGGAGAATAGAGAACAGATGTGCTTTTTCTTCTTTCAATGGACTTCAGATACTAACAGTTTGCTCACTTTCTTTTCCTTCTAACTAGGGGAGGAACTTTTAATTTTTTTACAATGCAGATCTCTAAAAAAGGATGCATTTAATTGAGTGATTTGAGTTCACAGATCAAGCTAAGCCTTAAAGTGGTTATTAGATTTGGATGTTTAGTTAGGTGTTACTTCACTTGAAAATGTGTTGTATAGAATGCAGACAAACACATAGGAGCATACCCATAAACACAATAATAATATTAAAAACCAACAACAAACAACTGATAATATAGATACAGAAACTAACAATCACAATGTAAAATGCAACTAAATACAAAACAAAACAAACCTCAGAGAGGAAGCTCAAAACATGTAAAATATGCAGATAAATTTTTACTATCAGGTCATAAATTCTCTATAGTTAAGATTTGTCATTTGGTACCGCTTTACTAGTATAAATTAGCTTTGGAGAAGGAATGTAAAATATACTAAATAATAAACTGTATTACTACATTCATCTTCAAACCTTTCTGAGATTTCAGTTTCTGAACTAAGAACCTCAAAACACTACAGAGACATGAACATTAAAATGTCCTTGTGAAATGAAACAATACAGGCACAAGACCAATTTTAAAAATCATTTGGTTCTGCTATTGCAAAGATACATGCCAGCCAGAAGAGGGAGCATAAGCCAGATTAGAGCCCTGCTGCTGATAAATGCAGCCATTTTGTTCAAAGAGAAAGTTCATGATTAGCCTTCTGAGCTAAAATAATTTAAGGAGAACTCTCATATTCCTGAGATAAAGCATAATTGCAAAGCTGTGGACCTAACACAAACAAATTCTGACACTTTGGATACAAAATTGCTTCCATACATGGATGAAATATTGGATTCCAAACTCCAGCTCTAGCTTTTATACCTGGCTTTTCAATTATACTCATTAAACAAATATTCCTCTCCTCTCTGGGTAATAGTTTCCCCCCAAAATGCTGGGTTAAGAAATTATGTAATAAAAGGCCAGGTTTTTTATTTTTTTTAATGTGCTTAATTTTATAACGATTTTGTGTTGTTTTTACTTCGATTGCTCAGAATTCGGCAGCCACATAAATGTTTTAAATAAATAAAACATTGTGGGTTTTGTTCTTATATGTGAGGCATGCATGCCTGAGGACTATCTGAGATTACCAATTTTCTAATTTACCTATCAATTAATCACTTAGTTTAAGGCAAAGAAGGATTTCATTTATTTGTTCTTTAAATGTACATATTCATCTTAAATACATCGGCAGGGCAAGCTTGTTCAGTGTTTCCTCAAAAACAAAATTGGAAATTTTAATCTTCTGAATTATTTTGTCAGTGAAAATAGCATGGTAAAAAGACTGAGTGTTACAAATGCCTACACTGGAAAAACATTTCACTTTCCATCAGTTTTATAGCAGGTGCCACTTGACACTTACCATCTATGCTTATTGGGGATAGAGATAAATACAATGTATTTTCCACACAGTAAACCTTTTTTCATCATGTCTGAATTTCTTTAAATCTGACAGGGGAAGAATTCATATTGCAGATATTTTGTCTTTTTATAGTCCAATACTGATACTGGATTTTGTCTTTTTATAGAAAAAATGATTTTCTCATTTTGTCTTTTTATAGTCCAATACTGATACTGGATTCTAACATCTATCTAAACATTATCATTTCTTAAGGTTGTTTTCATGTACTGTATGAATTTTTTATTACTCACTTTCAGTGTATCCTTTAATGAAAAGCTCTCTAAATCTCAGTGCAATTTTTAAAAATGTGCAATTCCTGATGGAATATGACTTCTATGGAAGAAAAACATTGATACTGATCTGCGCTGAGCTGGTTCGTCCCTTTGGAACATGCTGGTTCTGACTGCATTTCTGTATGCAACATAAGCAGCTGATAACACATTCATTTAATAGAAAAAATATTTCAAATGATGTTGGGAATGAAATAGAAGGAAATCAATATTTCTGTCATGCTAACTAAGCTAGAGTGTGCAATGAATCAATCATTATTGCCTTTTGGGATTCAGAAAAGGCAGAGGCAGCTGTTCAGGAGTGGGATTCAGAGTTTTGAGTGTTGAGTGTTGAAGGCTTAAATTCTATTAAGAATTCCTAACTTACTGCGTTAAAGTACATGCAACCTCTCTCTTTTGACATTCTTTCAGTACTGCACTTGTAGTTCTTATGCTACCAATGCAATGATGCATAAGCAAAACAAGCTATTTTATTGCTCTTTCTCATTTGGCTTTATTGTTGTGGGATATTAATTCTGACATAAATCAGAAAATAATATAGCTTACATAATAGAACAGAAAATAATTTCATGTAAATGTCCATGTCCTGCTATCAAAAGCAAGAGATTGGTAATTTTAACCAGTATGACAAAAAAATAATTGCAAAAAGCAAATTCTGCCCACATATAGGAAGTTATTTCACACTGGTTCAGTTTTTGCTTATTATAAGAGTATTACCCAATCTCATAAGGTTGTTGTTGCAGTACTGATAATGTGCATTTAATGTATAGGGGAAAAGGAACTTTAAGTTGTACACAAATACTTTGCTTTAGACATTTATACATTGGAAGGAATCTAATGAAACACAAAACTGAGAACGCTTTCACTATTTATTTTATAAGATTTGTGTAGCTGTATTAAAACAACTTTGGGTGGCTTGCTGTAATTGTTTTTGTAAAGACCTATAAGAATATAAATTATGTCTAGTTTTAGTTATTGTTTTATAGTTTGGCATGTTATTTTTATGAAAGTCAAGTCAAATCAATACAAATCAATTCCTGTATTGCATGCTGAAACTATGTAGAGAATTGAACAAACACGGCTCGGCTTTCTTATCAAAAACACCAAATTTAAGTACCAATAAAGGAGAATATCTGTAGCTCCTTGGTGCTCTGAGCTTGGTTGTTTTCTTGCAGACACCTGCAAGAAAACAACTAAGTTTCCAAAGCCCCAAGGACGCCTCAATTAACTCCCTATGTCAGAACAAGAAAAGTTAAGATACATCTACTAGTATAATATTTGCTTACTTTCTTTTGCTCTTTCTCTTTTTTCTCCCGCTTTTCCCTGTTATTCTGTCTCAGAATGCTCCCTTCAATCAAATTAACTTTCTAAAATAGTTTATCTCGAGCAAAGCATAGATCCAACGATGACTGACATCTTTGAGGTGTACTTTGTACCTTATTGGTTTAGTGTCAGTTATTGACAGCTCCAGTTGGGAAAAATTCTAATCGTATCAGCACCAAAAGCAATTCAATTTTATATAGCTCCTTTCACATCACAACCTATCATAAACTGCACTGCCATCAGTTTGTTGATAAAAAAAAGAGGTCGTACCTGAAGATGAGAAGGAGGGTGTGTGTGAGAAATTGATGTCTTAAAATAGAAAGTTCTTCCGAAGAAAATGTGCCTTTATGCAGACATATGAAATCGTGTAACACCTTGTAAATTAGTAAGGCACCTATTCGCACATCTTTTAAATGTCTGCAGGATGCTATTCTCATCATCCAAGCATTGCCTGCATGAATTCAGTAGGGATGGTTCTTGTTTCACTTTTTGTTTTCCTTCCCCTACCTACTTTTTATTTTATTTTAAAGTTTCAGTTTACCTTATTTTATCATTGAACTCTTAAATCATTCCAGTTTTATTTACTGTATATAGATAAGGGCATACAGCAAGAAGAGGAAAATAAATTCTTCCTTTTTGCTGTCTGAGATTTGCTGAAACACCAGTATAACTTTGCCTCACTTTAGATCTAATGAAAACAAAATTAAGTGTTGTTCATCTAATATCACATTAGTCATGTTACATCAGAGGCCGAAGTTCTCGTTCTGTACCACACACAAAGAGTAAATATAGGTAACAAATGCTCCCTCTGAAGTGGCAAGAATATAAAAAATGCATTCATTTGCGTGAGATATAAAAATGTATGTTCACACTTCTGAAATGTATGGCTGCTCCGTTCACACTTTGAGCCAAAGGCAAACAAGCATAATTCTAATTGGCAGCTGGATGACATTCCAAACAGGCACCACAGTAATTTACTCACCTCAGTCAGATTTCCCATGCAACCTGCACAGCACGCAGCCAGGAAATCTGACAATAAATCCTGTGTCTCCGTACAAAATAAACTCCAAAAATCCCTATACAATGAAGTGTGGCAGCCAGGGAATTACTCTTGTTTAACACTAGTAGCAAGTAAGATTCCTGCTTGCTTCCTTCACTGCTTCTGTTTGGGATCTTAAGTATGTTTCTGATCATAAGAAAAACATTTTCCGGTTTATTTTTCTTCATTGTGTGGAGAATGAAACTCAATGAAAAGAGTCTCTTTTGTTGTAACGCTTGGAACAGTTTTGCTAGTCATTCTGATTATCTGATTGTAAGATTAAGTTAGATTTATGGCAGACTGGGAAGAGAAATGGGGTCAAGACAAAGGCAAACATCACTAGGGAGAATTCTCTCAAACCAAACTTCAAGCTTCCTTCTAGTGAGTTGATAGCAGCAGCAGAACCATGAAAGACAATCTTCATAAGGGAATTTCTTTTACATGAGAATGAATGGGGCCACTCCAAGTGGGAAGATGTTTTTCCAATTCCAGAATTAGCAGCTGAATGTATCTATGTATCTCCTGGACTGAGTTGACCTGTAATGACATGCATCTGGTAGGACTGCTGATCTTGGGAAAACGTACAGTACTACATCTGAACTCTTTCATTTAGTTTGCTGTGTTTCTAAGACTCATTTCTTTGATAGTCTTTTTTCTAACTTGGCACCTTCCCTTATATGTTGGGACTCGAATCTCAAGCATTCATTTTCTAACTAAGTTACTTCTGTTTAAAAGAAATTTCTAGCCGTGGAAGGACCATTAAATTTTTTTGCCTGGTTTGTACTGGCTGTTTAACTATTGTGATAATTCAGTCACTATTACGAACAATCGACAGATTAATTTGGTGGAATATTATTCATATATGAATATACTTAAAGAAAAGGTTAGAATTAAAGAATTTCTTTATTCTTTTCTTAATCTATATTTATTCCTAATTTATTTAAATATGGTATTTTTTTAGAAAAGGCAACATATTTCTACACTAGTTCTTCTTTGCATATTGATTTAATTCTCTTCATGTTGTCTTTACTGCAGATTAAAAATTTTGAATTTGTGGGAAACTGTTTTCTCAATCATCTTTTCATTTGTGAGGAGTAGATACACTTCAAATAGAACAGGATTGTTGCTCTTCTCAAGATGTGGAGAACTTGTGTGTATTATATTTGGTGTATTTTGCAATCAAATGTAGCATTAAAACAATGTAAAGATCTATTAGATAAGAGGCATTTGTCCTTCTAGGAAAATTATATAATTTATCTGTAAATTTATGAATATAATTTGAAGCAATGAGGGCTTATTTTAAAGTTGTATACAACTTAAAGTTCCTTTTCCCCTATACATTAAATGCACATTATCAGTACTGCAACAACAACCTTATGAGATTGGGTAATACTCTTATAATAAGCAAAAACTGAACCAGTGTGAAATAACTTCCTATATGGGGCCAGAATTTGCTTTTTGCAATTATTTTTTGTCATACTGGTTAAAATTACCAATCTCTTGCTTTTGATGGCAGGACATGGACATTTACATGAAATTATTTTCTGTTCTATTATGTAAGCTATATTATTTTCTGATTTATGTCAGAATTAATATCCCACAACAATAAAGCCAAATGAGAAAGAGCAATAAAATAGCTTGTTTTGCTTATGCATCATTGCATTGGTAGCATAAGAACTACAAGTGCAGTACTGAAAGAATGTCAAAAGGGAGAGGTTGCATGTACTTTAACGCAGTAAGTTAGGAATTCTTAATAGAATTTAAGCCTTCAACACTCAAAACTCTGAATCCCACTCCTGAACAGCTGCCTCTGCCTTTTCTGAATCCCAAAAGGCAATAATGATTGAATCATTGCACACTCTAGCTTAGTTAGCATGACAGAAATATTGATTTCCTTCTATTTCATTCCCAACATCATTTGAAATATTTTTTCTATTAAATGAATGTGTTATCAGCTGCTTATGTTGCATACAGAAATGCAGTCAGAACCAGCATGTTCCAAAGGGATGAACCAGCTCAGCGCAGATCAGTATCAATGTTTTTCTTCCATAGAAGTCATATTCCATCAGGAATTGCACATTTTTAAAAATTGCACTGAGATTTAGAGAGCTTTTTCAAGAACTCTAAAGGAGGGGAGCAACTCTCTCACATGCAATTCTTATTACAAAATCCATGTACAGTGTGGAAACACAAAAAGGAATGGCATACTTCCCAATTCACAAGGGATTTTGTATTCATGCACATTTCCTCTGCCTTGGGATACTTGGATTGTAAAGAAAATTAAATGAACTGGGGTGGGGGCAGTTCACAGAATCCACAGAACCGTGTGACAAACAAGGAGAAATCTGGTAGCTGGTTTTCTGACCTACAAGTTTCATTAAAGCCTCCAAAAGTGTTTGCATTTTAATAAAATGTGCTAGTTGACAAAGCTGCTAGCAGATTCCTCCTGATTTTGTACTATTATAAACTAACAAGGGATTCCTATAATGTCCAGAATTGCAGGATAACTCTTCTCTTCAACTATTATAAAAAACAGATTCAACAATTTTACCGACACATAATAGGATTCCAAAAGGGGATGATTAGCATATTTTTTGTTTTCAAATTTAGATTTTAATTTTAATGCACCCAGTATTTGGGAGAATATTTTAATAAAAAATGTTAAAACATGCAATTCTCTGAATCCTGAAGGGCTGTAGCATCAAGCCAGTATTTACCCTTTTGTTCTACTAATTGTGCATGAGTTTCATATATATAATAATTTTGACATAACATTCATTGATGTTGTTATTGCTATTGTTCAGTGGAATAAAAACATATAATTCCAAAGATTAAAAATAAGTGGCAAATGAATAAAACTAAAAAAGGAAAAAGTAATTTCAGACATTTTCCCAATTAATAGGATATTTTTCACCAAGCACTCACATTGAAAATAATAAAAAAATCATATTTATTTCTACAAGAGATATCTGCGCCAGAAGAAAGTCTGCCTCATGCCATGAATTTGTATCATAAATTTAAAACAAAGTAATTGCTAGTCCAATAGGAAGGAAGGAAGGAAGGAAGGAAGGAAGGAAGGAAGGAAGGAAGGAAGGAAGGAAGGAAGGAAGGAGCGGCCAGCCTCAGCATCCATGTGCACGGCCATCTTGAAAATCATATGCTGAAAATTCTTGGAAAAGAAACTTGTTCTCAATTTCCAGCTGTACTCTAAACCAGCGGTCATCAACCGGTGGGCCACGGCCCACTGGTGGGCCATGAGAAAATTTTGGTGGGCCGCAGAGAAATCTCACCCCCCGAGCACCCCCCCCCAAAGCAATTAATCCAGGCTGTGCAGAAACACAAGGCCCATGGGAACCCTCCCCGCCCACTCACTCCTTACCTGGCAAACTTGCCTGCTAAGTTGCTATTTTTCCTTTTTCTGACCATCATCTCTTCTGCTGTGCTGGGAGATTTAGATTAGCTAGGAAGCAGGAAATGATGGGATTTCTTGCTTTCTAGCTAATCTTTAGATCTTCAGCTCTGCTTTTAAGCACAGCCGAACCTCCCTTAGGACTGAAGGTTCTATTATTCAGTGCAGACTCACGGCAAACAAATTTGGGAGACTGAGCTAGCTAATGGCAGATAGATAGATCACTGAATGATTCTGTAAGCAACTCAATCTGCCTGCCTGCTTTGCCCAATTTTGGGTAAGTTGCTCTTTTTTTAATAAAAAAATTCAATATTTACATACATGGTGTATTGGGAGTTAATTTTGTGAGTTTGCTTGCTAGCAAATTTTATGAGTTTGCTTGCAAGCAAATTTTATGTGACAGACTGAGCTAACCGTTGGCAGATAGATAGATCACTGAATGATTCTGTCAGCAACTCAATCTGCCTGCCTGCTTTGACTGATTTTGGGTAAAAGTTGCTCTTTTTTTATAAAAAATTCAATATTTATATAAATATTTATAATATTTACATACAAGCCATGCCCAGCCAGTCACATGACCACCAAGCCACACCCACAAATTAGGCCATGCCCACATAACCAGTTAGTGGTCCCTGAGGTCCAAAAGGTTGGTGACCCCCGCTCTAAACTGATGATGCTTCCTTCCACTGAAACTGTTCAATTTACAGATTTGCCAGATAGACAATTAAACCTGTCTATGCAATTAAGATGGCAGCTATCATGGCACATTTTTATTTCATAGAATAAAAATGGACTGATCAAGACTGAAATGTGATAAATAACTAGGATATATTGCAGGGATGTCAAACTCGTGTCATCATGGTAGCATCACGTGATGTATCGGGACTTTTTTTCCCTTCACTAAACTGGGCGGGAGGCAAGGCCAGCATGTGATGCATCCGGCCTGCGGGCTGTGAGTTTGATACCCCTGATATATCGGATGATATTTACCTACTTTTATAGAACATTTAATACATGCAAAGATTAAGCTTAGTCTCCAACCTTTGTTTCTCAGCAAGATCCTACTTAAATATACTTCTGAAATTACCAGTTTTGAAAATGATCTTCTCATACAAACAGAAAACTGGAGTATGCTATATTCATGAAATAGTGTAAAATAATTTCAAAAGAAATTATCTATCTCAGTGTAAGAATCCACAATAAGGGAAGTTAAAAGACATTATACAAGTGTGTACTATAAACCTAAAAATAAAATTACTTTATTGGTATTTATTCCCAAATAGATGAGCACAAAATTTTGACACATCCAGGTTGAATAATAAGAATAAGAATATATTTTATTTTATTTTATTTATTTATTTTGTCAATCACTTACAAGATAATAAGTATAAGGATAAACATAGTTATGAATACATGAAATGAATACATATAAGAAAAATAAAAGAAACAATAGGACAGGGACGGGAGGCACGTTGATGCACTTATGCACGCCCCCTACAGACCTCTTAGGAAAGGGGTGAGGTCAATAGTAGACAGTCTAAGGTTAAATTTTTGGGGGTTTGGAGAAGAAACACAGAGTCAGGTAGAGTATTCCAGACATTGACCAATCTGTTGCTGAAGTCGTATTTCCTGCAATCAAGTTTGGTGCAGTTAACCTTGAGTTTGTATCTATTGTGTGCTCTTGTATTGTTATGGTTGAAGCTGAAGTATTCATTGACTGGAAGGACATTGCAATGTATGATTTTATATACTATACTTAGATCGGACCAAAGGTGGCGTAGTTCTAGGTTTTCTAGGTCTAGAATTTCAAGTCTGGTGGCATAAGGTATTCCACAACAAGTAGAGGAGTGTAGAACTCTTCTTGTGAAATATTTCTGGACTTTCTCAACTGCGTTAATATCAGATATGTGATGTGGGTACCAGACTGATGAGCTGTATTCGAGTATTGGTCTGGCAAATGTTTTGTATGCCCTAGTTAGTAGTACGATATTACCAAAGAAAAAGCTACATAGGATTAGGTTAACAACTCTTAATGCCTTTTTGGCTATGTAGTTACAGTGGGCTCTAGTACTTAGATCATTAGAGATGAGTATTCCAAGGTCCTTGATGGAGTTTGGATCACTTACTGACGGTATCTCTTATTGTATGATACATGATTTACTTCTAAGTAGACATACATATGGCTACATTTTTAGACAAGAATCAGAAGCTACTTAAGTAAGGCTATTGAAAGTATTATGGTGGAATGTAATTTGTCAAAGGATCCTTTGGTCATTTTACTCTGATTACATGTTTGAAGTTCACAGTATAAAGGATATAAGCTGAGATCCTTTACCTAGCCAAAGTTTTGCCTTATGTAGCTGTAGCCTGCCATGTATTTAAACATATCTCATCAGCAAAGTGGAAACAGATTTTTCTTAACTAAGTGCTTTCAGTTAAATCTAAAAATACTGTCTTTGTCAAAGGTTAAACTGTTGCTTGATTTACTCTTGTAAGCATTTTAAGCAAGCTGCTTTATATAGCATAAATATGAACTAAAGGAGAAAAAGTAAACATGAACACAAAATATACCAAAAAAATGTGGAAAAATGTGGAAGGCACAATTTGCTATTTTTATTTTTATTTTATTTATTTGATTTGTCAATCTCTTACAAGATAATAAGTATAAGAATAAACATAGTTATAAATACATGAAATGAATACATATAAGAAAAATAAAAGAAACAATAGGACAGGGACGGTAAGCACGTTGGTGCACTTATGCATGCCCCCTACAGACCTCTTAGGAAAGGGGTGAGGTCAATAGAAGAAAGTCTAAGGTTAAAGTTTTGGGGGTTTGGGAAGAAACCACAGAGTCAGGTAGAGTATTGCTTGAATTAGTTTCAAATTGTCACAGATGGTTTGACAAAAAAATCCAGAATAATGCATAATGCATTCTGTTTACATTAAACATGTGAAAATGTATTTTATATGTACAGTTAAAATGTCAAAATGCTATTTATAGAATATGCTTAAAAAAGATGACTTGGAACCTGAGAAGCCAGTGTAGAGACTGAAATTTCATTAGTATTAAAACCCAAAAGTGCTGTGTATCAATAAATAATTATATGTAAATAACTGTTGTGGTTACTAGCTGAATAATCCAGTACTGTCATCCTTCAGGACATCTATATGATCTTGAAATGTATCCAGCAATTCTGTACTCTGCATTCTATTTTCCCTCTTTGCAGGATCCTTAGAAGCTTGTCCAGTCTCCAGAGGGTTTAAAAAACACTCTAGTGCTTATTGTCAGTTTTGTTGAAAATAGTTAAATTGAGAAGTCCTTTAGAAAAAAAAACCTTGCACAGAAGCTTTACAAGCCAATTAAAATCTGTTACATTATTATTTTAGTGGTAAAAGGGAACTAGGCCGCCAAAGAGCACAGCAGCTGGACACCATCAAAGCTGACACCAGCCAGAGCATAGAAAAATTCAAAGAAGTAATTCAAGATTGGAAAATGTGGAGACACCTTACCCATAGAAACACCAAGAGTCAGATACATCTGAATAGATAATATCATCATTATCATTTCATTATCCCTTTTGTTTATATTGGTGATGTTCATACAATATATGAAGTCATAATTGGCTGAGTTCCTATTAGGTTATAGTTGATTGGATTAATGCAGTACACTAAGCCATGTCCCAAAACCACAGGTACCCCTTAAAAACTTGGGTACATATCAACTTTCTTTCATCTTAATTACATACTAAAGAATTAATGAAATTAGATTTAGTTTTTTGCTAGACTTAGCATTATTCTTTGGAGTGTGAGTCCCAGCATGGCCACAATTGACACTTAGCCTGTAAGAATTTGTATCTTTGAGCATACAACTGAGAGAGTCCAGAGATATTTCACGAGAAGAGTCCTCCATTCTTCTGCTCGTAACAGAATACTTTATATACCACCAGACTTGACATTTTGGGCTTAGACATCTTAGAACTGAGCTGCCTTCTGTATGACCTACATGTAGTACATAAAATTATCTGCTACATTGTCCTACCTGTCAACGACTACTTCAGCTTCAACCACAACAACACACGAGCACACAATAGTTACAAACTTAAGGTAAACCGCTCCAAACTTGATTGCAGAAAATACGACTTCAGCAACAGAGTTGTCAATGCCTGGAATGCACTACCTGATTCTGTGGTCTTTTCCCCAAACCTCCAAAACTTTAACCTTAGACTATCTACTGTTGACCTCACCCCATTCCTAAGAGGTCTGTAAGGGGCTAACACAAGAACACCAACGTGCCTACCATCCCTGCCCTAATGTCCCCTGTTATTCGTACCCATTTCATATACTCTTAATCATGCTTCCAATTATATCTGTTATCTAAAACATGCTTGACAAAATAAATAAATAAAATAAATAATGATTTACATATCACTCTATTGAGTTCTTAAGTCTGTTCTTAAGTCCCGAGCAGAAAAATTGCATTTGTTCTAATACATTGTTTATTCTTAGCCATTGAATCATTGAAAGTATCTTGTTTTACACAAGAATGGTAGGCAGCATATATAACACCACCTAATGCCTCTGGAAAAACAAAAATGTCAGGTAAGTGGCAGCTTTGTTTTGCAGTATCTCTAAATTCATTCAATTCAAACAGGAAAAAAATAGAGCTATTGCTGCCTAATAAATATATGTATGTAGTAGGGAGAGGAAATATGAATAGGTGGGTGACTGATGAAGGTGGGTCCTATCTTAAGTAGGGAGAAAGTGAACTAGGATGCAAGGAAATTGGATGAGTGAAGGTTACAATGGAATTAGGAAGGTGAGAATAGAGCTAGGAGGGTAAGAATGAAGTGCCATAACATGCATGCAAGGTTCTTGCTCCTTCATTTAGCAGTGCCACAACTTTTTTTTTTAATTCATATTTATATCCCGCCCTTCTCCGGAGACTCAGGGCGGCTTACAGTTTTTGGGATACAACCCAATGCGCTCAGCAATAGCCTTCATTCCATTGTATATGCCTGCTTATTACTAAGTGGCATTTTTTACAAAGTCAGCTTATTGCCCCCAACAATCTTGGGTCCTCACTTTACCTACCCTGAGAGGATGGAAGGCTGAGTCAACCTTGAGCCTGGTGGGATTCGAGCCTGCACTAATTGCAGGCAGCTGGAACTATGCTAGGCGTTTAACAGCCTGCACCACCAAGACTCTTTATTATCTTTCCTCCAAAGATAGAGGGCAGGGTCAGTTGTAGCAAGAATGAAGCCCAACTAGCATTTCTTTTTCCCCAAGTGGGGGGGAAATCTTTTTTCAAAATGTACAAAATAAACTGGTGCCATTTTTCCTTTTGCCTTCCCTCTTTTTCTTTCAAAGCTAGAACGTTGTACATTCTCACAGCAGCACTGGGCTTCTTTCAGAATTTCATTCACTTTTGTAATATTTTTGGAATAATCATGTAGCCATTCAACAGGATATATTGGCATGAGTGTAACAGAAGATGCAATTTGCAAAAGATGCAAAAAAAGAAACAACTTCTCAGGAATGTCTGATATGCTGTAAATGCTTATGCCATTTGTGCTATGAAAAGAAGGAAAAAAGCTGAGAATCATGGCCATTTGTACATTTTCCAAAATAAACTCCTTCTACCACAAGCTGACCAGAGAAAATAAACAAAAGTATGTCCTGTAGAGCAGAAAATAAAATAGTTTGTATTTACACCCGCTTTTTCATTTCTAATGCATCGCAGTGTATTTTTACCCCATACTTAGTGAAATATAGAATTGTTTGGGCATGACTTGGATGATATATCAAAGCCAGCTTGTAATACAAAACGAATAAACATAGACTTTGGTGGTATGTTCACACAGTGTGTACAGTACACTTCGTGTTGTGTCATGGTAGAAATGTCTAGTTGGAACCTGAAGATTTTATGATTGACTGGTGAATATTCTACTGAAGAAGATCTAAGTGAAGATAACATTTTTCAAAGAGGTGAGATCATTGGACCTTGACTAGTAAGAAACATAATGAGATTCTGTAGAAGACTTATTTGCATTCACATCAATCAACTAAATTGGAGCTTGAAACGTCACTGTTTGTATAAAATATTGTCCCGTTCTATCAGCACTTCTATATGCACCATATTTACTATGAATCAACTTATAAAACATACACATAACCTAAAAGTCACTTATTATTTTTGCTAAGCATGCACAATGAATGTTGTGCAATGATCAAGGTGAAAGAACATAGACTTACATGCAGCTAAGGTTGGCATATAGTTTACTTTGGGATTGCTTAATTATTACTATTTTCTTCCTGGTGACAAATAGTCCTTGAGCTATGTTTAACAAAGAAAAAAAACAAAAAATCATAATACTCTTCTTAAAGTGAATTACATTTGGCTAGCCATCAATCATAACAATTGGTTCTTTCCATTTTAGGATTTACTTATCCAAAGACTTGTGTCTGTGTGATACAATGCATTATAAAGTAGCCAGCATGAAAGCCTTTCATATGGCACTCTGCTTTTATAAATTTACAGATTTTAAAGCTTCTGTTATTTTGAATTAGATGCTAATGACATTGAATACCTTTGAAAAAAGTTACATTGAAATTTGTCTTGAAGTTATATAAACAATAATGAAGACAGAATTCTGAAAGCTGGATAAAGCCTTCCCAAGATTTATGTATGTCTTGAGTGGGTTAGGAGACATATTATGGATCTGCCCTTCTTTATCCCAATCAGTGAATTGTTCCGATGATCGATGATACTTTAGGCTAGAAAAGCAAATTTAAACTTTGGTCCACGATTCCAACCCGCATGCTCATCCCATCATAAATATCTATTTTGAGAGACATAAAAAATGCATCTAACTAGGAAATCCAAATTGCTACTTTAACATCTGAGCAATTTTTTGAACTCTGCAACTCTGCAATCTGTGTAACATTATTTAATTCTTAGTTTTGTTCATGAGTATTATTCATAGCACAGATAACTGCTCAGAACTTCACAAAGTTAAAAATATTTTTAAAATATCTTAAAATAAAAGTCTTGAAAAGTCTGTGAGATCTTGGAAGATTCTGACGACATATGAAATATCACAACATATTAAAACACTAGTCTGATGCAAAATCTCTTTCAATTTCAGTATTAGGGCTTTGAAAAGCTAGCTTTAACATCAAGCCTGAGACTGATATTTATTCAGTGGCCCCTGTTTTATTCTGTTGGTTTTGTTGTTTATTAGATTATTTTAGTCTGGGTTTTCTATTTGATTTAGTATTTTTACCTATTGTTATGTTTTTTCTAGTTTAGTATCCTGCATAGATCCACAGAAGTTGGGCGGCCAATAAATTTAAATGAATACATAAATAAAATGTCCTAATAATGTAAAGATCAGATCTATAAAATCTCCTGAGATCTCATGAAATTAGGGGCAAGTGGGAGAAAACAGATTGCATAGTGATGCTTGAATTGGAAAAACTTTTTCTTTGTATTATTGATAATATGAATAATGATGATGAAATGAGACAAAATGTAAGAGTAGAAATGTAAGGAGAAAAGAAAGGGACTTTCTTGTAAAAGTACATTCCTCCTCTTCTTGTCACTCAGCTTCCTTTCAGATATTTTGAGGATGATGGCATGGCCTACCTCATTCCACCACTGCTGTGATGGCACATTCAGTTCAAAAGTCAGATCTATGTACATTGAATCTTGATGCTAAACCTATGTTTACCTGATATTCAGGAACAGATAACAGGCACAACAATGGAAATGATGGGACTTGTGGCTTTTTTGTTTTGCTTTTTTCAAAGTACCATAGCAGACATAAAAATAGTCACAAGGTCACATTTGAAATTCCACAAGGTACCTCAACGCGTAATATGGTATGTAATCTTTATTATAGTCATCGATCAATTTTAAAAAATGTGAGTCAGCAAGCAAAAACCACAATAAAGTCCAAACTAGTGCGGCCAGAAGAAGAGTATTTTTCAAATAGAAAACAAAATTTAGCCATGTTCATGAAAATAAAATTACACTGATTATTTGCAACTCTAAATAAAATTACTCCAGGTAACCTCAGGCTCCGACTAGATGGGAATTTATTCATTTATTAAATTTATATACCACTGATCTCACAGTGAAGAGACTCTGAATGGCTGCTCAGATAATTATTCATTGTCCCATTGTTATATGGGAACAGTATAACAAAACATGGCTTAATATTTCAGGAACCCCCCCCCATGGGCAAAATCCTTGTTCAAATGGGATGCCCTGTAATTTTCTGTTAAAAGGGCATTAAATCCTGCCAGGGTTCTTCTGAATTTGGTAACTAGTATTTTACTTTGATATCTAACCAGTTGGAAAGAAGATTAGAAGTCTACCCAAGAACAAATCTTTGGATATGTCAGCCAGGTTTTATCAGACTTCCAGTTTTTTGGCATAATTATTAATTCCATAAGTCAAATTTTGAACTACTTTCAGGGAGGTGCATTCTCCAGACAAAGTGAATTTGGATTTACATAAAATTACAGATTTTGAAAATAATTATTATAATTATTTTTCTAGTTATATTTTTATCCCTTTCTGTTTCCTCCAAGAGATCATAATGGCATATAAGCTGTATTCTCTATTCTAATTTGATTCAGTGATGGAAATTGGGCTGAAAAAATGTGACTATGAAGTTACCCAATGGGCTTCCAGGGTCAAATATGGATTTGAATGCTGGTCCAATTCCTCAAATATTACATCACAACAAATATGGGTCCAGGATATTTACGAGAACGACTTCTCCCAGCCTCAAATACCAGCCGCCCGGTATGGTCGCACAGGCGGGGTCTCCTCAGGGTGCCCTCCGTGACTCAATGTCGTTTGGCGGGGACCCGGGGGAGGGCCTATTCTGTGGCGGCCCCCACTCTATGGAATCTCCTTCCGCCGGAGCTCTGGCTGGCTCCCAATCTCCACACCTTCCGCCACGAGCTAAAAACCTGGCTGTTTTTACAATCTGGGCAGTGTTGACCCTTGGAGTTGTTTACGTAATTTTGGGGTTTTAATAATAATACTAATATTAATTCGGCTTTAATTTAATATATTTCTTATTGTTGTATTCTATTTTAGTTGTGAGCCGCCCCGAGTCCCTTGGGAGAGGGGGCGGCATATAAGTCGAATAAATAAATAAATAAATAAATAAATAAATAAATAAATAAATCTCAGTGTATTAGAGAAAATAGTGACTGCTCAGTCCAGGAGTTTCTGAAGGACTAAGACTCCACCTTAGGGGATATTGGTGTTTGAACTGAACTTGGGCTGATTAGTCCTTAAGCATACATAAAAGAAAAGGCCACATAGCTTGCTTCTCCTCTTTTTATAATGCTAAATCAACAAAAATACATAGTGAATGTGTAATAATATGAATGCAATAATCGTAAACTATTACTGCTTGTGTCAGTGTTTGTCTGCAACACCAAATTCTTTTGTGGGGAAGGGAATTGTGTATTTGAGGAGTGTGTGTTTGGGTAGTGGTTCAGAATGCATTTATAGCTGACAAGAATGTTGTTGTATGGTATAAATAGAAAGGTTTTCAATACTTTACAGAGAAGAGTAAAAATCATGTCTTGTTTTCAAACACAAACAAATGCATTAAAACAACACTTAGACAAAAAAGGGAAATGAGGCAATTGGAATTTACAAAGACGAATGCCTGTGACAGGTTAAGATTTATAACAGTTTTACAATTATGCCGATAGCATAGGAGTATTATGTATTTCTCCAATAAAAGAGATGACTAATACACTATTGGATCTTAAATACTGTTGTAAAGTGATGAAAAGCTGAGGGAAAAGGATTCATGAGAAGTGTAAATACAAGTATGTAATGGTTAGCTTGATTTATGAGACAAGTTGAATGATTGATGAGGTATTATTTGAATTAAGAAAAATGATGGCTAAAAAAGAAAAGAAATATCTAATATCATGCTATGCCAAGTTTAATAATGCATCTTGAGAATGTCGTGCAAGCATCATTAATTCATTTTGCTCCCCGGTTTCCACTGAACAAACCAGGAAAAACAAACAAAAGTGAAGTTTGTGTTTAAAAGGCAAAGCAATGAAAAATCAGGCCTAACTTTTGCAGGCTACCTGAGGGTTACAGGAATTGACATCTAATATACTTGGAAACACCAGCTGGAAATGTCTGTCAGACTTCACCAGACATGACAATAGATTCAATCCAAATATAATAACAAGAGTGTCTCTGTAGACCTGCCATGACTAAGTACATTGCTTTATTTTGGCAAAAAAAGATATCACTCATGCACAGAAAATCTAACTACTGCAGAACACAGAAAATTAAGCTATATTTTTCAATCATATGCCTTCTCCTCCTACTTTTGAGTGAATGGATTTTTTGGCCCGTCTTTTTCCTTCTTTCACTATTGGCGACACCTGTTCTCTCTCTACCTAATTATCCTCTCTGGCTTGAGAATCATTGATTTCAGTACCACTAACTTCAAGCCTTGCAATGCTCCATATGTTAACCTCTTGGGGTTTTTTTACATTGTCCTCAGCCCCCAAAACCAGGCTGAGCTATAGCCTGAAAGGAGCAAGGAGAGGGATGGTTTCCTCTAACAATCAAACAGGCCATAATTAAGGAAATAGTAAGGGTCTATATTCGAATTGATTGTGTGTGGTTGTCACAAATTCACTGGGATCTATAATCAGTTCTACGATACCTTGAACAGAAAGGTAGGCAAGCTTTTTCATGCTGTTTGTTTTAGCTTCAGATCACTGCAATGGATGACATTTGTAGAGCAGAATTTTTGGTCCTATATGCATACATGCCTACAGTATTTGAAAGCTTATGTAGATTTAGTAAAATAGATGTGCTGAACTTACTAAAGGCATAATGCACTTATTTAACTGTTTTTTAGATATAACACAAACAATCATGCTATTATAATTTGGCAGCCTGCCACTGAGATTTCATCAGCAGACTAAAATGAGCAGACATGAATTATTCCCATTTGAGAAAATTGGTGTGAACATATTTTATGATCAAGCTTCCTTTGGCAAGCCCTCAGAAATATTAAACTATTCCAATCATCTTCAATGTGATATAGGGTCACATCTAAACATTTGAGGCCTGGCTATATAAATTAACTTTATAAATATTATGCCTTTTTGGTTTTTTTAAAATTTCTAGCTTATAACTTATTTATTAAGTCCATTTTCTGCTAGTGACCAATAGCGTTTTCATCAATCAGACATCAATGAAGTGTTATAAAGCATATAAATATATTAAATAATTAAAGTGAACTTGTTTTCAATCCTAAACAGTTAGTTGATAAGAATATGGGGAAAAGGTGCAAGATAAGGGCCTTCAGAGAATTGGGTAATCATTCTTTTTTGCATGGTGGCCTTCTTGTTCTTTAAATTAGTTTTATTATACATATAAATCAAAATCAAAATAATTACAAATATATTAGAAAGAATAACTTAATAGCTGATGTAGACTTAATTCACTTTATAGAAGCTGGTTGTTAAGTTTACGTGAATTAGATTTGAAAATGACCAAACTTAAAAAGGTCTTTGTCAAGAAAGTCTATGACAAAGAATATCTTCATCCTGCATCAAATGTTTCATCATAAAATAATTCCATATAAAATTGCAATTTCCTAGAAATATCATATGATATGATATGTTATCATTCTCCAGTCTTTCTTTTTATTAATTTTTGTTCCTTCCTAAGGAATTAAATTTCACCGTAGTTAAATACCAATGTATCAAGAGGACCAGCTGGTCTAAAAGTTTGGTTTCAAACTTAAATTATATGATAGAATTTTGTATTATCTAGAAGCGATAATAAACTAAATATTCTGGCTAGTTTCAGTTTACACAAGTAAATACCAAATGAAAATTAGATTAAAAGTACAGCAGCAAAAGAATAGAAGCAGAAGAATGATTATATCTTTTGATAGAAACCGAGTCTAAATAGATGGACTGCTATTCTCCCTGCCCCACCTCATTTTGATTTTAGTTATTCCTTTTAATTAAATCTAAGATCAGTGAGAAGCTGCCATGGTGCGGGGGGCAGGGAAGCTCTAGCCGCTGGCATCATCTCGATCAATGTGAAAATTTCAAATAGGTTTCATTATACTTTCTTAGCAAAGAAGAATGAGTAGCTGCACCCCAATTCTTAGGAAGTAGGTCCACCTCCTGATTAAAGCTAAGGTGGGGTGCCAAAGGACATCCTGAGGGAGAAACCTACCAGTTTAACTCTTTCTAAAGATGGAAAACACTTTATTGTGGCCAGAAGCCAGCAAGCCTTTTGCTAAATGGAGTTTTGGCAAGTGGCCAGGACAACCATTTTATGAATAGGCAAATCCTCATATAATAGCCATTTTGTAAAGCACTTATAATGTGCTCTCAAAATCCCTGATATGGCTACAGGCCAACAAATTATTGTCTTTCCCATAGCTACATCTGTGCAGGTGTAGATGAATCTTTCTTTTTCTTCTCTGTAGCAACAGATGAGTAGAACAGCTCAGTCCAGGCTGAAGCCACAAATATTAGGGAATTCTTATAGCAATGGTTTCCTAGGAGGTGATGAAATTATTACTGACCCTAGACTTGGCCATGAGCATTCTGAAATGGCTTACTGGAGTGGTAGTTTTAAGAAAAGAATATGCTATCCTTTGATCACTATTTTTAGAAGACTAAAATTGACAAATTAAAAGTCCCAAGGTTCAACCAGTAGCGTTTTGAGTCTATGCTGAGAGTTTTTAAAGAGCTGTTACTGAGTTGGGTTTTGGGAAATCTGGCAAGCATTTTTATTTTATTTATTTATTTGATTTGATTTGTCAGTCGCTTACAAGATAATAGGTATAAGTATAAACATGAGTAAGAATACAGGAAATAGGTACGAATAAATGGGGACAATAGGACAGGGACTGTAGGCACGATTGTTGAATATAAAGAATTCAGTTTCTCTGACCTTAATCTAATTTTGGATATGTTGCAGCAGCATTTGCAAGAGAGGGTTAAGCTCTGCAAGATGGTGGATGTTGTGGCCACAATGAAGTGCCAACCATTTTAAATGTGCATCCAGAGCTAGGAAAAACAGAGTCATTAGGGGGTTAGAAGAGTTAGGGGCTTCAGGGCTTAAAACAAAGGTAGGCAAAAGAATTTTATACGAATGTATAAAATTGTGCTAGGCACAAATAATGTGAGTAGAGATACATTATTCCTCCCACTCACACAATTTAAACTCAAGGTCATCCACTGAAATTGAATACAAAAAGATTCAGGACCCAAAGGAGGAAATACTTTTTATATATAATGTTGGATTGTGGGATTGGTTGCTAACAGCTGCAGTAAGCGCAGCCAGTTTGGATAATTTTAACTGCATAGGTTCATGGAGGTTCATGGAGGAACAATAGTTATTATTTTGTTGATTGCTTTTAAGAAGTTTTCACTCTGAAAAAGGAGAAAGAAATGCCTTTTTCAGCACAGCATGTTTGATATTCCTTAAAGTAATATGACTTTTGGAAGCCAGGGAAGTGCCAAAATTCACTCAAAAACTGTTTTAACTGAGTAATACAGTTCGGTCTTCAAACCCCTGTTCAAGCAGGAATCCCGATAACATTTCAGACAAATAATTATCCAATCTCTTCTTAAAAAACCTCTAATGTTGGAGCATTCATAACTTCTGGAGGCAAGTCATTTCAACGATTAATTGTTCTAACTGAAATTTCTCCTTATTTCTCTTCTTGATTAGTTTCCATCCATTGTTTCTGGTTCTGTCTTCCCTAATCTGACATTGTCCCGGTGGATTAAGACTATAGAGACTAAAATTCTCAGGCAATAGTTGAAGATCCAATTTACAGGAAAGCTAAATTTTAGAGGATAATCTAGACCAGTATTTCTCAATTTGGCAAGTTTAGGACTTCAATTCTCAGAATTCTCCAGTCAGCCACACTTAACTGAGATTGAGAAACACTAGTCTAGATCTTGAATTTTACATATTCTACAGGTTTTTAACATATTCCTTTAAAAAGAAAAAGCTACAATCTGGTGCAAGGGTGTTGCAAGAATTATTTTTCATCTAGAGAAGTTTATTTTGGAGTACAGTTGACAAGTTGGTTTCTCTCTCTCCCTTTCAAACCCTGAAGGAGACATCCATGTTTATTCAAAAGAAAGAATCCCAGATCCTGGAATCTACAGAGAAGAATATGTCAGAAGATAGAGTGTGAGACTGCAATTATGATGATTGAATTTGCCTGAGGGTAAGCCCTGTATGAACTAGATACATTCCACTGTAAACAATGTATAGTCTATTCATGTCTTAAAGTGTTTGTTTTGTCTGGGTATTGATCATTTCTCAGGTTATGGATAAGCTTTTCCAAAATGCAATGGACACATCTGATAAGTTAGTGGCTTAATGGAGGTAATTCTCAATTTACAACCACTCATTTAGTGACCATCTGAAGTTACAATGGAACTGACATATATGACAAGACCGTTTTTCACTCTTATAACCGTGCTTGGCAACTGGCATGCATTTACAACAGTTGCACTATCCTCACTCCTGGGGCCATGTGATCTCTGTTTATAACCTTTCCAACAGCTTTTGACAAGCAAAAAGGGGGGAAGCCATATTTGTTTAACAACTGCATGATTCACTTAACAACTGCAGTGATTTGCATAACAACTGTGACACAAAGGTCATAAAATAAATCAAAACTCTGTCTTGCTTAGCAATGGAAATTTGGGGTTCATCTGTGATTGTAAGTCGAGGACTACCTGTAGACTGAAAGTCATCTCTAATTTGTACTAGGACCTTCAGTCTATGAGTCTTGGGTTATCCTGCTACTTTCTATAAAATGGTAACCACCAACTAGGGAATTTTTGATGTTGAAGTTCATACATCTTAAGACTACCGAGTTTGGAAAACACTGTTTTAGCTATTTACTATCTGTAGGCAGAAATCATGTCTACAATACATAAAAAGCATCACCACGTATCACATATATACCATCTTTTGCCAAACATTAATTCCCATACTTCATGCATTTTGCTCAATGATTATATAAATAACATGGGAAGTTGCAATTAATATATATCTTAACAATATGCATATTCCAAAAATGACAGAAAACCCTTTAACGTATATGAAGCCTTAGGTTTTATTTGATTCTTCAAATCTTCCAAATTATTTTGAATACTATCTAGAAAGTCCTGCAAATATATAATATATATCTATGGATATTATTTTTATTAAAGTCTTAGGAAATCTGTAAATCATATGAGCATTTTGAAAGCATTGAAAATGAAGATCCTGCAATTAATTGTCCTTTTTCGCCCTACCTCCTGCTCAAACAAAACCATGCACATTTAACAAAATAAAATTTCAGATTTGCAAGCTATGAAAGTTATCTAATTTTCAAATCTAGCTCTATTATTATATTTTGAACATATAATTTATGGAGGTTTTAAAGTATTTTTTTCACAAAATTAAAGTTTTCTGTTTCTCCCTAAACCTAGCATGACATTTTTTTGTTCCTCTAATAGTGCCTTTCTAAGCATTAAACACTTTTAACATCTCAGTTTGTTGCTGATCTCTTCCTAGCTCCAGATACCAAGCAAAGGTGTTGGGGAAATCTTCCTTACTCTATATCTATAAAGCACATTTGTAATTAAATTGCCATATTGTTGCCATATTGATAAGCTGAGAAGATTGCATAAGATTTTCTTAAGCATCAAGAGCTTCTTTGACTGTAGATACAAAACTATACTAGCTCTGAGACAACATTTTCCTACTTCAAAAATAACATAGAATAAGAAATGTACGTTTTGAAAGAAATGCTGATCAGTAGAAAATGAAGGATTTTTCATAAATTAGACCATAGACAGGAAGGTTGACAAGAACCATTATCTATTTACTAAAAGCAAAATTACAAATTAATAGTAGAAATCCTGTTTTCGCTTGCATTTTATTTGCTATATTTGTTTTTGAGATTCAAAATGAAAGGAAGTACAAGTAAAAAAAAAGCATATTGATACAAAAAAATGTCCAAAAGTACCCTAGAAATTTTTTTAAAGCTCCATTAAAAAAAAAAACATTTTAACTTTAAGGACCAATTTCTTTCCATTAGGTTGACAGCCAATTTATCAGTGGAGCTTGAACAAATACCATCAATCTACAGTGATGGTATCTTTGTATTGTAACAAAAGAAGCTTCTTTACCACAGCAGTTGCTTGGTAAATGTACAGCTTTTCATATTTTATGAACTTTCAAATGTCGGGGAATTATAATTAAATATGTCTCTTCCAAAATCTATATTCTTCAATATTAAACCACAAAGGACAAGACCTTATTACAAATGTAAGTGTTCCTACCATCTTTTACATTTTCAACACAAAGATGCTGACAACTAGACTTTTCTAAATATTTTTTTTGTCCAATACATATTTAAAAAAGAACATTTTGCTGAATTTGTTTTATTTTAATATCATGGCATATTCTCAATATTTAAAAAAAAATCCTGTGAGGTCAAATGGTATTTCAATTGAATATATTGCCATTCTGCTTTTTTTTTTAAAAAAAAAATTATAACCTTAAAGTGTCTCAAATGGTTTAAAAATGGATGAATAAGTTAGTTTATTTATTGTCATTATACCTCGTACAATGAAATTAAATGCCATCTTCAGGGTACGTTATAACTATAAAAAAGAACCACAAACACATATCCTTCACATTCTATACAACTGAATTGAAAACCCGAAATTGCATTAATAGTGTATACAGTAGAATTCAATATAGTTATAGAATAATAACATGATCTAAAATATTAATACCCTTCTTTACCCTAAATATGAAAAATTAGGATTTACCATACATGCAGTGTTCAGACTGGGATTACTCCACAGAAAATCATGAGAATAAATGTCAAAGAAGAAATCCTGACCATCATTGTGAACACTATGCAAAAATCAAAGGGATAATGCTCTAATCCTTTGGTGATTATCTGTACACCTAAGAAGGGGAGAAATATTCCAGCTCTCAGCACATATGCTGGCTTGACTATTCATTCTCAGAAGATTGAACAATCTTTGAAGAGCCATCAAGAGAAAGTAGTGGATTCATTTCCTTCCCCAGTCTTCTTCTTCTTCCTGTGCCATATCGGTCATCGGATATTGGCGATCATGTTGGCAATCCTATTTTTATCAACAACCGCACAAAAAAGTGCTGTTGAGTTTTGTCCAAAACAGTCCCTTAGATTTTGAAGCCAGGATGTTCTTCTTCTGCCTGGAACTCGTTTCCCTCCCATCTTTCCTTGGTCTTAGCATGTCCAAATCAATGGACTTCAACTCCAAGAATTCTCAGTAATGACCATATTGTTTGGGAATTTTAATGGTTGAAACACTCATATGTTGAGAAATGGTGTAATAAGGTAAGAATAAGATTTATTTATTATTTACTTGATTTATGGCCACCCATACCCTTAATTGGATTCCTTATACTATGAAGATATTTAACTATTTATTTAAGGACCTAGGAGAGTTCCAGTAGAAGGTAGATGTTTCTTCTGCACTAAGGAGTCAATGAAACTTTTAAACCATATTGTTCAATTAACAAATCTAAAGTGAATGGACAATAGGTCTCACTTCAGTTAAAAATAAGAAGATTGTAAAGAGTACTCCAGTATTTTATGCAGGAGTGCCACATTATTTCTCAGTGGGGAGTGGCTGTGACAAGTCCTACACAGTTAGTGAAATGTTGAAACTACAAATTTGGATTCTTGAGAATCTCAGGGAAGAAATCATTCTCCAGAAGTAGAAGTTATTACTTTCTGACTTCTGCTGGAGTAGTCCTAAGGAGTGTGTATAAGCTACTGATGATGTGGTTTTTAAAGGAACTTAGATAGCAATAGCAGTAGCACTTAGACTTATATACCGCTTCACAGTGCTTTACAGAGCAGTTTCCAGAGTCAGCATATTGCCCCAAACAATCTGAGTCCTTATTTTACCCACCTCGGAAGGATGGAAGGCTGAGTCAACCTTAGATAAATTCATGGCTTGTGATATTAGCTGTGATAGCAATATGGAATCTCCAGAAGTAATATCTTTCTGAATACAATTAAGTTACAGAACAGAAGAAGAGACCTAGTTGTTACAAAAGGAGAAGTCAGCATAGATCGGGGTGTCAACCTCATGATAACACATTGTTGTCATGTGATGTATCGCAACTTTTCCCCCTTTGCTAAACCAGGGGTGGGGGTGGCCAATGTGTGACCCATCCGGCCCACCAGCTGCAAGTTTGACACCCCTGACGTAGATTCATACAAGGGCCTTGGTGGTGCAGGCTGATAATAGCCTAGCACTTAGCTCCAGCTGCCTGTAATTATTGCAGGCTCGAATCCCACCAGGCTCAAGGTTGACTCAGCCTTCCATCCTCTTGGGGTAGGTAAACTGAGGACCCAAGATTGTTGGGGGCAATAAGCTGACTTTGTAAAAATGCCGCTTAGTAATAAGCAGGCATATACAATGGAATGAAGGCTATTGCTGAGCGCATTGGGTTGTATCCCAAAAACTGTAAGCCGCCCTGAGTCTCCGGAGAAGGGCGGGATATAAATATGAATTAAAAAAAAAAGAACAGATGGTGATTTAGTACTTAAGTCTGTAAAAGTTATAATTATTATTTTTTGAGCTAGTGACAACTCTAACTGTCATACTTTGGACCCAACTGTAGTTTCTGAAAGTTCTTCAAAAGCAATCCCACACAGAGATTGTCACAATAACCTAACCAACACTGCAAAAGTCTGGGACATTCTGGCAAGGTCAGCACAATTCAGACATAGTCACAGCTGGCGCTTCAAGAAATTTATTATTTCAATAACATACCATTCATCAAAATTAACAATTCTGCTTTAAAAAGTTTTTAAAGAGCACAATATAATAAAATCATTAAAACAAACGAAGTCTTTCAATCCAGTCATTCGCAGTATGCAAATACAGTACTTTATATCACAAACTGTTTTAATATCAGTTAAATATATTAAGCCAACCAATTTCATATGCAAAGAAGAGAGACATTAAATACAATTCTTTATATAAAAGCATTCTACAGTTGAGGGGTCTCCCCCCGCAAAATGAAAAGAATTGCATAGATGAAAAGCCAAGGCTTAGTCATCATTATGTGACAGTGGTCTTTCACCTTACATGATTTGAAACCATTTAGAACAGGGCTGTCAAACTCCTGGACCATGGGCCAGATGTGTCATGTGCTGGCCACACCCATGCCCAGTTTAGCAAAGGGGGGAAAAGTCTCAATACATCACCTGACACTGCTGTGATGATGTGAGTTTGAGACTCCTGATTTAGAGCTTTAAAGTTCAATAGTAATAAGCTTTCTTTGGTCTGAAAACAGTAGTCAGTCAATGTAATTTTTCTAAAGTTGGGGTGATATGGTTGACACTCTTCATAATTTGGCAACACAATTAAGCTGATACAACCTGCTATATATTTTGAACCATAAACTAGCTGAACAAACTCACTACTAGATACTACAGATAATCCTCAAGTTACAAACATTCATTTAGCCACCATTTGAAGTTACAACAGTGCTGAAAAAAACATACAACTGGTCCTCACCACTATGACTATCATGATGTTCCCACAATCATGTGATCAAAAGCCAGGCATTTGGCAACCAGCATGTATTATAACAGCAGCAGCATTCTGATCACCCCTGGCAACCTTACCAGCCAGCCAAATCAATGGGGGAAGCCACAGTCGCTTAACAATTGTTGTAAAAAAAAAAGGTAATAAAATCAGGCATGACTCACTTAATGACTAACTGATAGAATTCTAGTCCCAGTTGTGGTTGTAAGTTGAGGACTACCTCTAATCTACAATAGCAGAACAAAAATTAAAACAACATATGCTGCCACTATTTTTTTCATCGGACTGGCTAAATATGTTGTCAGATCCATCCATTTAGTCATAATCTGATTTTTTAGATTTTGGGATTTAGTGCTGTGTGAAGTCAATTTTAGTATGGGTAGTATGATGTAAAAACCAGCAACCGTGGGCTTCATCAACAAACCATAGCTTGACAGGTGAACCATGTTAGCATTTGCAATCTTCCTGGCTGCCTTCTAAAGCTGCTTCCCTCTCCTGTGAGGTAAATCAAAGTTTTCAACGATGCCCTTGGACTGACCTTATCCTTGTCTCCGCTTGAATCAGTCCAGTAGCTGACATCTCCAAGCATCAATAGGGCCAAGTGATCATTTGCATGTAGATGCCTGTTTCTTAGATGTTTCCCCCACAATGGAAGAAAGATCTTAGAAATACTATCTGCCTTTTGGTATTACACCCTGTAGCATCTTATTAGAATGGGACAGTGGATCTAAGGAATGACTTGTCAAAAATCATGAAAATTAGCATCTCTTTGAAATGTGAGACTGGTTGCATTGAGAGCTTTTAGAAAGGGACCTGGCTGTCATCCCCCACTTGCTTTTTTCCCTAGAACTTCTTGTGACAAAAGTGTCTGTAAGTGCCTATGATAACATATAATAGCATTCAAATAGCATTTATTACCACATGCAAAAAGAAAGTTTGAAGAATCTTGAAATTAAGACAAAAACCACAAACCCCTAACAAATGCAGACATTTTTTAAAAATCAGCTGTACTAGCAATTAGCTGCCAGACTGCGCACCAGTAAAATTACGCTTATCAATAAACAGGAATGGGGATCTCTATTTTGCAAAATAAATTCAGAAACTGACGTGAAAAAAATCTTAGACTCTGCCAGCTGAGATGCATGTATTTCTTCATAAAATTTATGCCCTAGCTTTCATTCAGGAGCTTGAGGCAATGTACATTGTGCTTCCTCTTCCCACTTTTCCCTAGAGCAACCGGACTGGACTGAGAGAGAGAGAAAATGCAAATTCAGCACGTGAGCTTCCATGTCTGAGAGTGGACTAGAACTGGGTCTCCCTATTCTTAGCCCAATATCTTAATTACTACACCACACTGACTCTCAGTTATCACTGAGGAATCCAGTGTTTCAGTGTTGTTGAAAAACCTGGAACTTGAAAGAAAGTGCAGTGCTCTATATCTGATATATTAGTGGGGGGGGGAACCTAGAATGGAAGGAAGAGGGAGGAGGGAGGGAGGGAGGGAGGGAAGGATGAGCAAGCTGATTATAGGGGTGTCAGATCTACTCAGCTTTTCCACTGACTTCCATATTTCTGACCCAATATTACCCAATATCCAATCATCTAACAGGAGTCAGGCTGCCAAAGACTGATCCAGCATATCATTCTACAAAATAAAATGTTCCCCACCTATTTAGGCACATTCAGCTAGGTAACCTTTCCCATCTCATGCTAATGTTTTTTTTAACATGGAATAACAGCCCAAATTGCATCAACTTTGTTAATATAAAGATTTCCCTGGGGATATCTGTGTATCTCTATTAGATATAAATAAGTTATATTTTAATACTGGAATTTATACATTCTCCATTTTTGAAATATATTCCATGTAATAATGAAAAGTGGTTCAGGCATAACTGCAAAACCAGCATCTTTTTCCTTCCTCCATTTTTTTAAATTAATGGTCTGATGTAGTTTTGAAATTCAAAATTCAAAAATTCAAAAGCTTGCAACAATCTGGTATAACTTAGGCAAGCCTTATGAAAATAGTGGGGCTTTTTATTTATTTTTTTAAAACTCACTGTCATTAAAACATCAACAGAACAAACTTGATCTCCGATCCCCTCCTTAAAAAGACAAAAACAAAAACAGTATGAGAAAATATTACTTAGAGAAAAACAAGCAGCTTTTCCCAAGCTTCCGTTTTTCCAAAAGGGTTTGACATAATGGGTCATTCCTTTCTATCCATCATGAGGCCCTCTGCCAATAGGCATTCAATCATCCAGATATAAGCTTATGAAAATCTAAAGATTCCACCTGTCTCAGGATGTTTTGTATTACTTGTAGTAAACCAGATACCTCACACTTCCCAAGAGACCTATAGTTGACAACCCCTAGCACTGGCTGATGCTAATTTTAGGCAGAATTGAAGATGCTCCAAGTTTTTTTTTCTCTCTCTCTAATTCCCATTCCTAGGGTCAGGAAGAAATTAATACCCAGGTCAGAGCACACTGTATTTTTTCCCCTCTGAATCAAAATAAAATTATATTTTCAACATAGAATCTGTAACATCAGCTGGAACTACGATGTTGTGGCTATGATCATTCAGTGAGAACAAAATGATACAGAAAACTAACCCTTTACTACCATTGATGGTCATCTAGCCTCAATATGAACGCCCAAGTCCTAATATCCTGTAAAAATTAAGTAAGGGTAATCATTTCCATTTAACATTTAAGATATTGGCTGTGTTCAATCAGAAAATTTAGTTAGGAATTGTTTAATTCTAGTTAGTTAAATAAAGTAAGGTTCGATTCCCACATTGGACAATTATCCTCTTTTAAATGTTAGCTTAATGCAATATGGACCATCCATTGTGGACATAGATCTGAATTTATAGAGTGGCAGTATGTGCATAGGATTTAACTATGGTCATAACAGCCGTGGGTGAGGACAATGTGTGAGTTCAGTATTATCTTCAAAGACGGAATTTCAGTATCTCTTTTACCGAGGGAAAGTGCTTTCTCTTCTACAAATTTTGATCTGTTAATTATCAAGTCAGTTGATAGGTTGAAAAAGTGATATAGAAATTGCTCAAAATAAGAATAGATAAGGCTGAACTTTTCTGTCTTTGTACATCTTTAAATATTGATCAATATCAGCATCATCATACTATCATCAGTGAAAAGGTGATCTTCTCTTACCCTGACTAGATCATTCCAGAAATTACAGTCTTTCCATGGATTTTGTAATACAAAGACCATAAGGCAAAATTTAAGAGTATTGAAGCATTCCATCATTTTTCTAAAAGAAGATCATTAGAAGTATAATTCGTAACTGGAGTTATACACAAGGAGAGAGTGGAATATGTCAAGGAAAGCATTTTTACCTTAACCCTTAACAGAAACAATGCTTAAAATGTCATGTCATTATGAGGTCAGATTCAATGGAACTCAAATATTCTATGAAAAATAGATTTTAAAAATGAGTCCTGAAGAAATAATTCCTGCATGTTAAAACATATTGCATGTCACACCCCATTTATCTTTCATATTTTAAAATAAAAGAGCCTGTCCTACAGCAATTATCATACAACATGTTCTTTGTTTTAAAAATGCAAGAACTTTGGCACAAAGAACAAAAAAAAAAGGAACTGATGAAAAGCATTTATGTCATGGTTTAAATTAAGATTTCTGTAATGCAAAAATGATATCAGCAGGAAGCTAACTTAATGAAAATAAGACAGTGGGTTTTTTTTTTAAACATGCATATATAAATCCTCCCTGCTGACTAAAGAAGACAGTGAAAATGTGGACTTAAAATATATAAAATGAAAAAAGTAGTGCAATATTATCTACATGTTTAGGAGACAGAAGGAAAGGGAGGATTTGGGAGGGTAAATTGTGGTGAGTAACGATACTATCTAGGAGCATCTGAAAAGGGTTGAATGGGGATAAACAAAATGTGATCAAAGCCTGGACCTTTTTTACATGTGTTGCAATCCTTGTAAAATGGGGTGATTGTGATTGAACGACCACAATTGCCACATTGACTTTTTTGGCCTATGTGCCCCTGATCTTATTAGTCCTCTGTTTATTTACAGTTCCTCATCATGGGGAAACATGTCTCTAACATTATATATTTCCAAATATTTTAAAAGACGAGACGTGCCACCAGAGCTCACATGAGAATAAGCCAAAAGGACTCATGTCATTTTGTAACCTTTACGAAGTTGTAAACTTTAGAAACAGCTCAATTTCTAAGATTAAACCCATAAATACCAATAGTTAATATCAATTAACAATAATTAATATCAATATCAAAGCTTAGAGAACTCAGAGGTTAGAATGTCCAGTTTTTATATATATCTCTTGAGTTGCAAGGATGGAGCAGAACACTTTCAGAACAATGAAATGATTTTGATCTGCAGAGGCTCTATGGAGATAAAAAGAGCAGTTTGATATTATATTTCCCCCCTCCAAGGTAGGATGCACCTGGGCTCCAGTCTTGGGAAAGTTATCTTTGGAGACCCTCCATGCCTCAAGAACCATAGGCTGTCACTAAACACCATATTTAGATTACTGTGGAATTTATAACACCATTATTTTAAATCATGTTTTAAACCGCATTGAGGAACTGTTGAATGAGTTATATAAACTGAAGCAATGAATAAATTAATAGCAGTTCAGCTGTTCTTATTGATATCCCTATGATGAAATTTTATTCTATTTCTCTATTGCATTTTTCAGTCTTCCTGTCAAACTTTGGGTCAAATAATAATAATATTGATTTTTTGCAAATACAGTGTCTTGAAATAGAAACATAAGACAAGATGAGCGAATGTGGGTCTAAAATTTTAAAAAGAATCGTACAAGTTAAGAGCTCTTGAGAATGGCTTGGTTCTGGTTGTAAAGGGAATTGCATTTATAATAAATAACTTTAAAAGAATTTAGGGCATTAGCAGGTTTCACAATTAATAACCAAAAGTCAAAGATGTTAACAAAAAATATGAACATATAAAATCAAAGAGAATTGATGAATAAAATGGATTTTAAAATTGAAAATAAGCTATAACAAATATGAGTTGTATGTTACTTCAAAGTAACTATGTTAAGATATAGAGAGAAGTTAAAAACAATATGTCAAGATGGGATTGTTGGGGTAGAATTGTCACTGTTGGAGTAGAATTTGTGTGACTAAGATGAATGTTTACATAGAATGTGATTTTTTGTTTCAGACAATACTTTTTTTTGACAACTGATGTAACATTTAAACAATAATGGAACAATATATTTAAGTTTGTATGGCTGAGAAAAAAAAACATGAGTTAAATATAAAATAGTCTAAGATGACAAGGAAAATGGAGGATTGGGTCTACCAGATTTGAAATTATATTTTGCTGCCTGTTATTTAGTTGGATGGAAGTTAAATGGAAGAGTGGGTGCTGTTAAGCCGCCTTGAGTCACCATGGGCGAATAGGCGGCAAAATAAATTCAATAAATAAATAAATAAATAAATAAAATACAAATGTAAGCTTTACCTGAAAACATCTTTGTGACTTTCAGTGCAAGAAGAATTTTATAGACAAGAAATTATAATTATATAATTAAGTAAATATAAGTGGCTAACTTATTGTGATGTGCTGGAATTTTCTCAAGAAGATTGTAAAATAAAATCAAAACAAGATTTAATAATGGAAGAATATGCTTCTCAATGGTTTTGTTCTGTACAATTACCGGAAAGATTTAAAGTGGATAAAAGATTTGATGGTTTTGATTAATGTAATGAAACAGAATTGTGTATTAATAATATGTTACTGCTGCTAAAATGTATTATCTTCTGTTGAAATATGAGACAGAAGAAGACCAAGTAAAAGAATATAAGACAAAATGGAATTTTAAAAAGGTTACAATATACAGTTGGAGCAATGGGAAAATACATGGCTGAAAAAACATTTACATTATGGTCTAACCTTAAAGAGAATGTCGATAAAATGATATATTGTTGGTATTTGTCAGAGAAATTATACAGGATCCAATCTGAGTTGGTCACCAAGACCAGAGGTTTAGTCTTCCAAGCTTTAGGACTCGTGCTGGAACCCATCCTCAGGCAACGTCTCTTCTCTCTTTCTCATCCTTGAGGATGGGCTTCAGTAAACTTCTGGTCGTGGTGACTGACCCAGATTGGATCCTGCAACATTATCCTGGGACATCATATATTTGCCCTCATTTGTGACCAAAAAAAAAATGTCTAGAATGTATAAATGTGTTTTGAATCTTTGCTGGAAATTTGAACAACATGAAAAGACATTTTACCATGCTTGGTGGATGTGTAAAAAAGCTGGAAAAAAATGGATACAAATGCATACATTAATTCTGAAGATCTTAAAGATTAAAGTAGAATAAAACCAGAGGCTTTTCTTGTGGCATTAATGGACAGGCAGCTAATAAAAAGTCACAGAACTTTTTGTTTTTATATATGACAACTGCAGCAAGAAAGTGGAAAGGTTCGACATTACTCACAATGGAGGAAGGATTTGTGAAGATAAAGAGTTTGCATGGATGGTTAAATGAACTTCCTCGATCAGAGAAAAGACAATATCTATATTTATGGTTGACTGGAAGCCCCTTATAGACTTTCTTGCATGAAATGGAAAAAAAGTCCACTTATGACCTGTGGTTTTGATGATTAGGGGGGGAAATAGATAATAGAAAAACCTGAACTTTTTGTAATCCTAGAATAAGATATAATGTTGTAATCATACTTGTATTTGTTGTAGAAGAAATCAGAAGTTGCTATTTCTTTTTATTCTTTCTAACTGCACTGTTGTCTTTTCTTTTCCCCTTCTTTCCTTCCTTCTTCCTTCTTTCTAGTTTCTATTTATTTGTGTCCTCTTTAAAACGTTGAATAAAAGTTATTTTTAAAGTTCCTCAAATACAATTTTTGAAATACAAACACACATAAAACCTGAAACAACTGAACCCAGAGAATTTGCATAAAATGAAATAAAAGCAAAGAAATAAGCAAATATTTTAACCTTTTTACTCCTCCTGAGATGTTATCAGCACCCGATCAGACTTCCATTAGAAAAATAAAGCAATGCTTGCATGTGTTGCCAAAGTTTTAAATAATTTTTCCTAAAATATAAACTATGAACAACTTTGCCTACAGCCTTGGCAAGATAGAGATTACACATCACAGGAATGTGTTATTTTCCACACAATTATAAAAGGAATGTGAGGAATGAGCTTCAACAATCAGGCCCAGTCAATTCAATTATTTTTAACATTTTAATTGTATTATTATTCTAATCATTACAGTATTTTATTTTCATCCATTTGACATTTGCCTGTTTCGCAGAGTGTGAATGTTTTTGCTGATGTATATGCTGATACAGATGTGTGTAGGAGATGTGTCTTTGTCACGCCACTATTCCTGATTGTTGGACATGGATAGTTGGACTTGAATGGTAAGAAAAAGTGGACATATTTTATACTCCCTTAGTTCTCTCCATGACTTCGTGGATTTCAGCTGTGGTGACTATTCCACTGTCATCTATCTTTCCACTAAACAATTATTTGTGTCTTTATTAAGGCATGATCTGCACCACGGCTCTTCAAACTTGACAGCTTTAAGACTTGTGGACTTCAACTCCCAGAATTCCTCCTCCAGTCATGTTAGCTCAGGAATTCTGGGAGTTGAAGTCCACAAGTCTTCAACTTGCCAAGTTTGAAGACCCTTCATCTATACCATGAAAATATTTTAACTTGTAAACTTTATGAGTTAACTTTATTTGCCTCTGCAGGTAATATCACTTAACTGACCATGAAACAGCTAACTAAGGTCAGACCTGGTTTAGAATTGGTAGGGAGATCACCCCAAAATCCTATGTGTATAAGCTAGACTGAGATATAGAAAACAATCCAGAAAAGCACAACGGCCAACCACTTCCACATGGATGCCAGGAAAAAGACATGGCTTGTTAGCAGAAGTCAGGTTCCAGTTTTATCTCTGATCAGTTTTGTTTTCAATGGGACCACAACTTGCAAATATTTGAGCAAGGACCCCATCTCCTACTCTTTAATATTTACAAAATGCATGGCATAGTTCTAATTGCATGCTCAGCTGGGTCTTTTGTGAACCCACATCTGCCCATCATTGCATTGCCTACTTTGTGAGTAAGCAGTTTCTTTGCTTTAATTATTCTTGTCAGCAAAATGGATTGCATAGCCAGGTGTTTGCAACATGGAACCCATGCAACTGCCCATTAGCTCTCAACAAGTAATGACTGAGAAACTGTGGCCCAACTGCTTTTTCCAGAATAGCAAAAGACCAAGCCCAGAAATATAAAGTGGACAGATGCTTTCTCCTGATTCCCTTTCATGGGTAATAAAACCCATGATAAATAGAATCTCCATGCAGATGTATATCAAAATAAGTTCAAACAGAGAGCTGGTCTGAGTCAACTTATTTTACTCACCCTGTCAAGAAAGTTTTATTTTTTATTAAATATGTATTTATGAAGCTATTCTGCTGACCAAGATTCCTGCAAGTGTAAAGATTAAAAAATAGATAATTGTATCATGTTTCTGTGGAACTAAACTTCCACACATGAAATAAGCCAATTAAAAAGAAAGTAGAACAAATAGAGGCAAATGAACTATGATGGGCAATTCCATAATTTTTCTGCATTGGTTGAAGTCCATGACATGTCTGTTGTGTTGATGGATGCAGATTGCTCTGGCACCTGAACTGTCACTGTATTTCTTCTGAGTTTTAAGTTTATTATATTGTTTTTCTATGTTGTCAGCCACTCAGAGTCACCATGGCAAGATGGGCAGCTATATTAAACAAACAAACACTTTCTTTTAATTAAAAGCATTTGAGAGTTATTGAAATGTGAGTAAGAGATGAGAATTTTAACCCATTCCCTACTTTTCGTAACAATTCCAGGCTGCTTTTCCACCCGCCCAGGGGTAACTCTTAAACCTTGTTGGAACCCATTAAAAGAACATAGCTCAGAAAGGGTTATTTTCGATGGGCAAATGACTGGAGAGTTATCTTATGCCATTCCCCTCTCCAATCTTTTGTATTTCTTTTCATTTTCCTATGATTATGGAAATGCTTGACACACTCAATTTAATCAGCAGCTATATAGAAAAATTGGATAGGGAAATCTGCCTGTTACTTCTCTTTCACACAATTTTTTCATTCATTGCATGCAACTCGTATTATTTACAGCTCTCGTGTCTGGGCTGAAAAATCTAGATTTACCCAAAACGACAGCAAAGACGTACATTTTTCTGTATCTCTTTGCAGCCACTTATTTCTTCTCTAGATCAGTGTTTTTCAAACTTGGCTGGCTAGCTGGGAAAGTCTGGGACTTCAAGTCCACACCTGTTAAAGTTGCCAAATTTGAAAAACACTGATCTAGAACTTTACAGCCCAGATCTGGTTGTCTAGTTTTATTTCCTAGAAAAATTTGCAATTTGTAAACAAAGCTGCCTTGTTAATTGGAGTTTAATGTCAGTAAATCCTAAATCACAGTTCCAAATTACCAACTGGATAGGAATTTTGGGATAATGACCCATTTTAATCAGTAGGAGCCCTCCAAAATCAAAGTGGATGCGGTGTTGAAATCTGTTTCTATTAAATGTAATTTTTTTAAAATGTAAATTGGGAGATGCCATTTAATAGAATGAAAATAGACATGAAGAAACAATTTAATCCTTCCCTTCTTTTCTTTAATCCTGAAGAAATAACAATAGTTGTTATAGTTGACCAAATTACCTAAGATTTTGATCTGCAACAAAGCTTCATACAGTAATACTTTTTGACACTCACCCTGTTCTTTTCAAATGCTTCTTTCAAGTCTGTATCCCATGCAGCTGGTAAAATATGTGAAAGGTTGGGTAATAACATGATCAATCATTATTCTAAAATGTTACAGAACTCTGTCTTTTGGCTCCATGAGATTCACGTAGGTACTTTTTTAGAACAGGTACAAAATATTTAATCTGCCGTACATTCTCAATGATGTTCCCTATAATTCATTAAATCTAGCTGCCCAGGAAAAAATACTCAGAAAGAATACCGAATTTGAAAAACACACACAGAACATAATTCTTGGAAGTGAACTTTGCTGAGTTGAGTGGGATTTGTGCTCAATTAAATGTGTTACACAATTATGTTGAAATAAGTTCCACCAGAAACAGTGGACTTACTTCCAAGTAGACATGATTTGATTTGTACTCACTATTAATCTCATGTGCATATTTGATTTCATCAGTATCTTCTGAAAATTAAATTCATACTGATGTTTACTAAGATAATAACTGAGAAAGAGAGATGAGTAAGAGACAGTAGGTAGAATCATGCTGCTGCTTGAAATTTGGGACATTTGATCAAAGCCGATTGACATGTACATGTAGAAAAACAACAGGTAAAAAGGTGAGCATGGAAACATAAGGCAAGGTTTCAGCCACCTGCAGCAAGTGTTTGACAGAGGAATCAGCCAACAGATTGACTTGTAGCTGCCTCAAGACACATTGCTCTGAGCAACCAGCCCCTACCTCTCTGACCTCTTTGCAAATTGTGTCAGATCAGAGCAAAAACTGCTATGCAGAGATCATGTCACAAAAACATCAAGGCTCCCAAATCAACCTCCAGATTGCAAAAGGAAAGCCAAGTCTAAAATTTTGCCCCCACAATTACACCAACAGGAACATCATTAGGCTTCAACAATGGTACACACAAGATTATAAATGCCTTCACATGCTTCTTCTCTGATGTGATATATATGCCATCATCTGCCAGAAATATCCCTCTGGATTCTCTCTCTGTAAGACAAACAGGTCAAATTTTGCGCAAAAAAATTAAAAGACACAAATTTGACATCAGAACTCAAAACAAGGACAAAGTAATCTCAGAACATTTGTGACCTCTCAGAACACTTCATTACAGATTTTAAAGAACAATTTTGTTGTGTTCTTTACCAACACAGTTGAGCAAAACACTGATGAATTCACAGACATCAAAAAGTTTTAAACTGTCTCAAAGCTCAATAAACATAATAAACATAATGGGCTTTTATCATGTTACATAACTAACTTGTATTCCTTTCCTTTTTCTGCAGCCTCATCCCAATTTAAATTCTACACCGGTTTAGCCATTCTACGCATCTAATAAAATAAGCTTAGTTCACAAAAGTTTGTGTCTTTACCTATTGTAAAAAACAGACAAATTACATAATTAGGTCTACCAAAGCTTATTTGCACCCCAAGCCTGTCAGTGTTGCAAGAATCTGTGCAACCATTAGATGATAACAAACTTGTTCTCACCAGCTCAAGGTTGACTCAGTCCTTCTGAGGTAAGTAAAATGAGGACCCAGATTGTTGGGGTCAATATGCTGACTCTGTAAACCGCTTAAAGAGGGCTGTAAGACACTTGAAGTGGTATATAAGTCTAAATGCTAAATGCTATCTGGAGGGCATCCGTATTTTTGCACACTAAATAACGTGCACCCTATACCCATTATACATTAGTGTTATGTGTGAATCCAGTCATCCCAAATTGTTCAACAAATCATGAATAAGGAAACATAGCTTAGTGTGACCAAATCTTTATTACTCTGCTAAGTTTTAGTATGAATCAGATTAGAAAATCCAAGGTTAGAGATATATGAAGATTATATATCCAATAACTGAAGTAAATCTCAATAGATTAATTGGTGCTCTTTCTCAATTAAATCTATACAGAATTGTAGCCCAAATAGGGCATCTGCCAGTTAATCATGGCAAAGTCAAAGAATCTGGCTGATTCTGCAATAATCCAGTTTTAATATACCTTTGTCATCTCATTTTGATGATGTGTTAGTACACATTAAGCTTTACTAAGCCACCTATATGTATTGTCAGATAAATGAAATATTAAACATATAATTAGTATCCACAGATTTTAAAAGATCTGATTGGGGAATTTGAAAGTATTATCTCCTGACATTTCTTCTTCTTAATTTTATTATTTATACATTTAGAGTTTTAAATATTATTAGAAAGAAACCTTCAATATCCCTAGATGGAATGGTAGTCTAGAAATATTATATATACATATATGTACAATACTTTTAACATACATTTCTAGGGTGCTATTCAAGCCATACATTCTCAAAATATCTTACAGTGCAGTACTTCATTAATGTCAAATCGTTTCAATACATAAGGAACAGTAGAGACAGTAGCACTCAATAAATTAAAAAAGTAATTCAGAAATAAAAGGTTCAAAGAACGGAGCTCTGGTAAAATGAAAGTACTCCAACTAGCATTCTTGTAGAGGAAGATCCTCCAATAAATCACTCAAAAGTGGAACTGAGTTTTGCTCAGTATTTCATGTTGCTAAAGAAGGATTGAACTGGATAATAATCAATTAACTCTTAAAAGAATCACAGAATGGTGACCACTGACTGAGCTCCCTATAAATCAGTTTTGTATAGACAGCGCTTTATCTATTTACTAGATTTTTATCTCATCTTTATTATTTTTTATAAATAACTCAAGGCAAACATACCTAATACTCCTTCCTCCTCCTATTTTTCACAAAACAAGCCTAAGAGGTGAGTTAGGCTGAAAGAGAATCACCCAGCAGGTTTTTCATACTAAGGTACTAACTCACAGACTCCTGGTTTCTAAGCCAGCACCTTAATCACTGGACCACACTGGCTCTCAGATCTGGAGTGAAAAATCTGGATAACTTCTAAGTGACAGCAAATAATTAATTTTCTGCATTTATTTTCTATCATTTAGCTCTACTCTGATTTTTCAATCAGAGCTGTAGGCCTACTACAATTACTAGATCCTAGGATTGCTAAATGGAAAGAAGATCTGAGTTACACTACTGTCCTGTGCATGGCTGATGCAAACATATTCTGATATCACATATATTGAAACGATCATAAGATCATGCTAAATAAATTTGTATAGATATGCTTCCTTTTTCCCCTTAATGAGTGGAAGCTCAAAGGCCCCCTAGGGCCATAACCATTAAACTAATTCGTCACAGACATCTATGAATATGAGTGGCAGTCATATGAATGCCTTTGTGCATTTAGCTGAGATGATCATATGATTCATCCCAGTCCCTATGGTATTTAACTAATAGAGCTCTGAAATCGGCAGATTACGATTGGCTTCAATGTCTGATTAGAAATAAGCCAACCTGACTTCCAATCCCCCTTTATGAAGTCACCAGGCAAGTGACCTTTTCAGCATTACCTAATTTCTCCAAAACACTCCAAAACACTGGGAAAAACAGGATACAAAACAGATAAAGTATATGCTGAAAATCTTAACTGGAGCCAATTTTACTATTTTTTTTATATTATTTAAAAATTTGCCCATGTTTAAAACTTCTGAGCAGCTTATAATTAGAATCATTGTATAACAAAAAACAAGCCCTTTAAAAATATTATAATTTAGCCATATGTAATATGAACAAAACCAGCGGCAGTACGATTCCTCCAAGTATACAAAATCAATGGCAATCAACACAGGTCCTCTAGCAGCATAACTGGAAACAGCCACCATTCCTAGACTGCCTTATTTTGCACCAGCTATAGGTTCCAAATACTTGTCAATATAGAGTGGGTTAAAGCCCTCCTGCCACAATTGCCACCTGCTCCGAACAAACCCAGGGAGATAAAGTAGAAGAACAATGATGATACTCAGCTATAGATAAATAGATGATAGATGATAGATAGATAGATAGATAGATAGATAGATAGATAGATAGACAGACAGACAGACAGAAAGAAAGAAAATGTAGATATAGATGAGATATATAGATATAGCTGAGTATATATATACATATACATATAACACACTCCCTTCCCCTCTCTCTCTCTCTCTCTCTCTCTCTCTGTATCTACTTTATCTCCCTGGGTTTGGTGATTTGGGATCTCAAATGAACTGCCCATCAGATACTTTGGAAACTTCTGCAAAGCTCCCAATGTGGAGGGGAGTCCATAGGGAAACTCCAGTGATCTATCCACATCAGGGGGAAAACTCATTGACTTCTATTTTCAGATTGTGTAGCATCTGCTATGAGATAAAAACCAGATTTAGCATGTGACTGCTTTTTGTACTGAGTCCCCAATAAGTTGGGTTAGGTCCATGATTGCTACAGCATCCATGAACTTCTGGGTCATTCCAGTCCCCTCAAGAAGGGAGGCAGGTGAAGATTAAAGTTCCCCTGCATCACAAGTCTAGGGAAATCCAACATCATTCAGCAATCAGGTGGAGCAGCCCTGATAGGCAGGCACTGTACAGCAGGGAGAATATTATACAAACATACATTCATCTGATCCCAACTGCCCAAACAAGGTCTCACATCCAGTTGACTGTGAAATAGCACATCCTGATGCCAACACAGTTTCCTAATTAACAATGATTACCTTACCCATCTTTTGCTGGGACTGCTGCTGGTGCCAGCCCTGAGTCACAGCTGGGAAGAACTCAGAATAGGGAACACCTGCTGCTCCACCAGCCAAGTGTTGGTAATATAAAGCACATTTATCTTCACATCCATAATTCCCTTATGGATATAGATGTTTTTTTTATTACAGGTTTATTAAAACCTGGCATTTAGCAGCTGCAGCTAAGGTCCTAGGGTTCCAAAGATCTAGTATTAGCTGTTGGGATGAAGATTTAGAGTGAAAAGAAAGCATAAATTAGAGATATCAATCTCTATTCCTCTAGTGCAAGGGTCTTCAAACTTGGCAAGTTTAAGACTTGTGGACTTCAACTTCCAGAATTCCTGAGCTAACATGACTGGAGGTGCAACCTGGTCTCAACCTCCCATCATATCTTGCTCATCAAGATTGTAACACTGTTTCTCCAAGATGGCCCTCTATCATCACCCCCTATCCAGAAGAGTGCTCTACCAACTCATTCCAGACTGAATCAACCTGAATGACACTTGAGCTGTTAAACTCCTCACTCACCCCACTCCACCTCATTCCACCTACCCTCCCACTCTATTTTCATTAAAAAGGGGGGTAACTAATAAAACTGAGGGCCATGGCATCCAATGCAACTTCCTAAGACTTCCTAAGAACTCCAAATCCAGTGACCACTTCCTGATGGACTTGTGTGAAGACCAAGCATAGAAGAACTCACACTGATGGTGATTAATCTCATAACTCAATCTCATGATAAAAAGTTGATGCAGTAGGGAGCCACTTTTTACCCCAAATATGGGAAGGGGGCAATGATTCAGAGCATCCCTAGAGCTGAAGTAGACATGCTCCAAAGCCAATCCCGCACTGGCAGCCACAGGTCCTAACTTCCTTGGGGACTCCATCTGCTTCCACTGCCAGCTGTCCACAAACATGCAGTGATCAATGCAACTAAGGAAGTTAAAGGAGCTAAGGCCACCCCAAGCAAAAAATGACACCAAGTTTGTGACTGTCTAAACCTGGCAACAAGCTATTCCCCAGTGCCTGAGAAAACAGTATATGATCTGGATGCTGTTCCCAGTCTAATCCATTGCACTTCACTTCTCTCCAGACAGATCATCACTGACCTCCATTGAGGTTCAGTGGCCTCCTCCTTCACCCTGCAGTCCATCATTACAATCCTTTAATGCGTAAACAACTATTGTTTTACTTCCACACCCATCCCAATCTCCTCAAAAAGAAATCAAGCATTCCTCAACACTATCCATTGCATTCCAGCAACCATGCAATTCTCCACTCTTCCACAATCACAGCAATAATAGTGCTGTGAAAAAAAAGAAACAAGAAGCTACCTAATTGCTAGTGTAAGGTCCTGTCCCACTTGCACTTTAATCCTTCAGAGTCACACCCTGTTGACACCAATTTTCCCCCAGTCAGCCACATGACATTGCTTGGAGATAAACTACTTTTAATATGATGGACAGAAGCAACTGCATTCTCCCTTACCAATGATCCATAAATAAAAGGTCACCAAGAGATTTAGAAACTGTACTTTTTAATCCATTCCAAGGAAATCCAATGCTGACACGTCTTATGGCTGACATATCTTCAAGCATCCTTAAGATACCTTAGGCAATAGTTTATGCTCTTTTTCTATGATTGAAATGATGCTACAGGACATCAATTTGTGCCTTCAGACTTTTTATTGTGAAATAAAATACTTTGCTACTTCTTCATTTCAGGAAAATCAGACAGATATGCAAACTGGCATAAGGGCTTGCAAATGTTTCAGAGAAAAATAATTTTTCAAAATGAACAGAATAGGAATATTGCCAATCCGACATTAAATGTTCAAAGTATTATTCTAGGACTCACTTTGCACATTACACAGTAAACCATGATTTGTTTCACTATGATGTATTGAATAAACTACAATTGTTGGTTGTTATTGTACACTGTTGAAAATCTGTAGTTGATCTGGTAGTATTTCAGATGCAATATATAAATAAATTCACACAATATGTTAAACATAAAAGATGGTTTATAAATTAAAATGATTGGATTTATAACACAATGGACCAAGGCCTAGCAAACAATGTTATGGTTAAATCTGATTTGGAACTTACTGTATTGATGTCAATAAAGACACTGCCATGAACTGCTTTTTGGTCCCTTCTAGATTAATGTATCTAACATCCTTTTTATTATTCTTTTATACATAGTAATCAACAACCTGTTATAATTACTATAATGAATAGCATTTTTCTTTTTAAAAAAACCAGAACGCAAACAGTACCCCACAGAAAATAAAAAAGGCATTTGTATAAATGGAACTAATGGATAGAAATTACTTGGTTGCAATTGAGACAAAAAGGGAATACAATAGTGTTTAATATTCATATGGCTTAACATCATATAAAAAGTTTAGCAGTTAACAACTTAAAATTAATTTCTTATGTTGTAGGATCACAGTTGAAGGACAAGGGAAGACTGATGGGAGCCAGTGGGAGGGTGTTCACAGGGAACATGGTCATTGTGTTTTGTATAGATACAATTCAACCTCTGAATTTGCTCCATTTACCAGGTTATCCAGCCTTAAGAGCTGAAGCTCTTTAAAACGTGCTCATCTGGGTTTTGAGTGTGGCACTAGCCATGACCACAAAGAGGGGTAACTATGATTATCCAAGAGAATCTGGATATTGTGGTGGTTCACCAGCAGCAGGTGTGGACCGCTGAGGTTTCGGAGAGCGAGGACTCAGTGGAGGGGCCTGCGTGTGATGCAGGGATGGGGCCAGGACCATCAGGGAGTGGAATGCTGCCTTTGGAGATTGTGGAGGCTGGCAGCAGTGATGAAGAGGTCCCTGAGGAGCCTATGCCCAGTGTGTGTGTGCGTGCAGGGCTGCTCAAAGGAAAGAACAGGTGCAGCAGCATGGGCGACTCGGGAATAAGGCTGCAAGGTAATGGCCCTTCCCTCAAGAGTTAAAAGCCAGTTGAGAAACCGGAGTTCTTTGCAGGAAGCAAAGAAGTTTTTGCACGCATGCCTTGTGGACGTTCAGAATATCTTGGTTGGTGTTTGGAGATACTTTGTATTTGAAATATTTCTTAGTAACTTTATCTGGTGTTCTTGGCAGCCTTGCACCACCTTGGCAAGGCTTGTTTTTATCAGAGATAATTAGTTTGAAACAGCCTTTTAACCATGAAGGAACGGAATTCATAAAGAATCATTAAAAGTTTTTTCTGTTACCTGTTTCGTGTTTGTTTCCTTGGAACAAGGTTTTGGTCAGAACAGATATTTTCAGGGATGCTGCTACTCAAATACCGGGTGTGGGACTCTACATGTGAGATTGAGATTTAAGGATTAATCTGTTGGGATTGCTGATACTGTATCATTCTCCATGTTGTGCATCAGCTTTTCAGTCTTACATTGTTCGTTATGATGTTTGGATATCATATGGGCTTTTGGTGCTGAGGACTTCAACCTGTTTTCCCTTGCCACAGACTCTAAAAAATTCATGTCTTGCCTAGCAACTATGGGCCTGATCCAACTTATTGAGGGCCTAGTTCACTGTGGGGAGGGGCAGATGATGTTGGATCTTTTCTTGGAGCAATGGTGATGTGATCTGGAGTTGGAGGATATTACTTACCATCATCAGTCCTTGCTGTGGACGAAATACTCCCTGCTAATCCTGAAATGTACTGTTCTCTATTGCAAGGAGGTAAGAACTATTTAAGTAGTTTACCCCAGGTGAACCTCAAGTGACTGATGGACCCAGTAGGCTTTCAGAGGGAACTTGGGATTCATAGAGAACCCATGTTTTGATACATGATCCAACTGAGGCTTTAAGTCGCCGCTTGGAATGAGAATGCAAAGAATCAGGTTGTGCATGGACAGACTTGCTCCAGGTACAACTCAAGTTGCTGGATTTCATTTATAAAGTCCTACTTGGCACAGGACTGGATTATTTGGAGGAGCACCTATCCCCAGTGGTATCCATCCAATTCATACATTCTAATAGAGATGGACATATTTTGGATCCTTTCATTGAAGTAATATTATCTGTTGGGATTCGGGAAGCATGTCTTTTTTGTTGCAACATCTGCCTGATGGAATGACCCTCTGCTTCAATATGCAGTTAGTCCAGACTTTGTTGGTCTTTAGATAGGTTCCAAAACTCTGATTTGTTTCTCAGGCATTGGATCCAATTTGACTGGAGTTTCTGTTTAAAGGGATACAATATAAATTTGAATACTCAATCATCTATTCCTGTTTGTTTTTGTTTTAAAATGTTTGTGCTTCATGATTGTACATCATGTCATCCAAAGATGTTGTTGAGTTGAACAGCCATAAACATTTATTAAGGATTCTATGTCCTAGAAAAAGTGGACAATGAAATTATATTGTTCCTTATTAAAAAGTGTTGTTTAAATTTCTCAACATCTTTTAATCAAAGTGAATAAATGATGTGCATTGCCACCAGAGATGCACTATTTTTATTACAACTCCTCCAACACTTATTTAGATTTTAGATTAGAAAGCAAAATGGAAAAAGAAGCAGTTTCTGGAGTTGTCACTTTTTGTGTAAGGCTGTTCTGGGACACTGAGTCAGCAGTAGAAACAGAAGACTAATCCTTTATTAACTCTCGGGGTCATGTTTGTATAGGGCAGTTGATCAGAGAAAGTTAGTTTAACCAATAACAGTGGAGACGTTTCAAGCCAAAACATCTTCACTCTAACTCCAATTCTGAAGTGGTTATGATGTTCACAAGACAATAACCCACTCTTGCCCCACTGATGCTTCACATGAAGACAGTCAGGTTCTCTTTGCATATACACTGAACCACAAATTAATCGACCGCATTTTATCCTACTCTTGGGCAAACCCAGCAGATAGGATTTGCTATGCGATGCAAGCTCAGAAAAATGGGTTGAGTAAACAATGGTTAAGTTAGTCATGGATAAATATGAAATGCAAACAGAACCACTTAAAAGCATGCAAAACAGCCCCTCCTCTTACAATGGGGAGAGACGGAGCCAAACAAAGCCCAAAGAGTTTTGAACAGTTTTTATCCTGCCAGTTGGATGCTGCCTGTTGCATAAGACAATTGAATTGCCTAGACCAGCCTTCCCTAACCTGTCCAACTCAGTTAGAACTTCAATCCCCATGATGTAGGGAGTGCCAGTTCTGGAATGCCACTTCAAAAAAGGCTTGGGAAACAGCATACAACTCACTCTGGAACAGAGGCTGGTTCAGGTCCCAGTTGAATAATTCTCTGAGTGCTTGATCTACTGCTGAAATAGTTAAAAAAGCCCAGAGGGAACAGAAGTTTCCATCTGGTTGCAAGGAGCTATGAATGCTTTTGCTGCCAGAATAAACCATCTGCAGGCTGACCTTGATCCATTAACTAGACCAGTGTGTTTCTCAAATTTGGCAACTTTAAAATGTGGACTTCTGTTCCCAGAATTCCCCAGCCAGAGTTGAAGTCCATAAATCTTAAAATTTCCAAGTTTGAGAAACACTGAACTAGACACTGAAAACCACCATTCTAGCAAAAGCGTATCACTTATATGGCCACCATCTGGGGAGGCATTTAAAGTGGCATCATGCTGCGTAACCAACTGGGCCTCTTGCATAGCCACATTATCCTCCAGTGTGTTGTGAGACAAGTTTGGTCTGCGTACAAGTGATGGAATCAATGGAGGAAAACAAGTATCACAGTAGAGAAGTGTATAAGCCTTTAACCATATTCTGTTGGTCCAAAGCACTGATGCTAAATGTAAAAGGTGACATTTGGACTTCAGTAAAGAGGGAAATTGTGGACCAACTAAATACCAAAATTTTGTTCTCTGGTATAGATTTTTTTCAAATGAACCCTTCTATCTAGCTCTACTCCCAGATGAATGGCTTGGTTTGAATATTGTCATTTATTTATTTATTTATTATTTATTTATTTATTTAATGACAAAAATGTTAAAAAGCACAACAGAATTACATTTTCAACGAGCAATATGACATTAGTTACCCTATTTACAAATTCAAAAGTAGACTATGTAGTTAATACATGAGATAGTTGCATAAAAAAATCTCTGGAGTTTCTGAATATTGTCTAAAGCACTGAAATTGTAATTAAAATCTAGTTCCAGATTTACACACACACACACACAATATATATGTGTATGCACCATGGAGTATACCCCACAGATTCTAAACCAACAGGATGATGCATATTGCATACATTTCATTTACAAATTGTTATCAATGGTACAACCGACAAAATAAAGTAAATGTGGGTTGGTAAAACGCAGCAATAGTAAAGAAGGAGAAAGGCTGCAAAAATGAAAATCCATGTATAAAACGTCTCAAAAATACATTATGTAGCCAATAAATTTTAATCAGGAATTCTTCCATTTTTAAAAACTAGATCTTTTTGTTGGTTGTGAAAGGAATGGAAGAAATAATCTGTATTTAATAGTTCTGGAACTGAGCACAGAAGTATTTTTCATAGCAGAACTCAGTGACAGAATATAACAGAAGGGGACATCTAAACATGTGTGACATGCAACTGCTATCATCACTGAATAACCCCAGTTCATCTCAATGTTAAATATTAAAGGAAAATATTCTTTGATCAAATTAAATCATCCCAGGAAAACTATCCCAATATCTTTGACATCAGAAACATACTGGTAAAATTCAACCTCCCTCCATATAGTAAAAAATATACATTTTAATTAAAAAGCTGACAGCTGCATGTCCTTTAATTGCACCCCAAATTCTCTACATGAAGAGACCTGTCTCCCTTGCCTAATGGCATTTTCACATTGATTACTGGTACTAATTGGTGAGGCCTGGCTTTTAATCAGCGTTTGAATCTAATATACTTCATCTTGTTGTTGTTGTTTAATCTTGGGAAAAGTGTGATTCAGCTGCCATGACTGCTAATCATTTTTTTCTCTTTCAAATTCAAAATACAGATCAATGAACATGTCTGTTTGTGGTTCTCTGGGTGAATCACTCAATGCCACTGATGTTGGCTTGTGTTATCCAAGATGATCATTTCTTTTGCCTGTAGAAAAAGTTTGAATCTGAAAATGCTAGGGAAGTGGGGAAAAGAACTCTTGAAATGTTTCATAAATTCTTCATCTCCAGATGTGGAAAGCATTTCCATACGCAGACTACAGCTCTCATCACTGATCATTCACCATATTGGCTTCAGCTGATATAATTTGCAGTCACTGTTGAGCTGGATTGTCTTCCTATAGATGTCAGTTTGTGGTGTATTAATTTTTTCATACTCAAGCAACATGTTTTCATGGTGTGCAGGCAAGTGAATAACAACAATTATAACTATAACTAAACTATAACTATAATTATAACTATAACATACATGCACACCATATATATATACTATGTGTATGTATATATCTATAATACACTATCTCACACACACACATCACACACACAGAGATATTAGTTGGGGTTTGCTATTTTTTAATGGTTTCTAAAAGATGAAGCAACAATAGCAGCTGTTTTTAATGGTCACAAAGCAGTGTGAACTACACATTTGGAATACTTTTTTAAAGGGAGGAAGTCATATTTCTTGGAGCAATACTGAGTAAGTACTTGTCCATCAGAAACATGACAAAAGTCATGCTTCTGACACTAATTGAGACCACACATTAACAAACCACAGTGGCTGAAACCAGTCATATTATTAAGCAATAAATAAAGCATCTTGGTTCGTATAACCCTTCCAAGTCAAAACTAAACACACTGTTTTTTGGAACTTAGATATTGCCTCCCCCAATTAGGGAAGGTCATACATGTCTGATACAAACCATATTGATATCAAATGCATCATGACATTGTTACACAAATGACACAAATGTTTCTTCCCTTGGCTATGATGTTGGATGAGCCTATCTTCCAATGATTGGGAATGTGTGAATGTAAATTGGGGCCTTTTTTTAATTATTATTTTTACTGGGTGGTTAACCTTTTATTCTTTTTAATCCTATGTTAGCTGACTAGTATTTTTAAATTGGGCAGATATACAAGTTGATATAATGAATAAATTTGCAATTTGTGTGATAACATCTTGTTAGATATGACTTCCTTCCTCCTGTTCCCCCTCGAAAACGATGCGGATAACATAAGCTTTGGACTTGCCTCTGCTCTTAGGGGGATCCTGAAAGAATGCCCTACTTCCTACATCCTTCAGTGGCATGAGACTGTGATTAAAAAGTCACAGCAGCTGGATGGACAGACCATATTTTTGAATTACGGACAAACTCTATGAAGAAATCTTTGGAAACAAACAGCCCACACTCTGTACTACATGGCTCTGTTACTTTCAGCTGCCTGGATATTTTTAGCATGAGCATTGTCTTATGTTGGTTTCAAATTTTAGGTTGGTGTATTAGCACATGTTCTGCAAGCATAACTGTAATAAATGACCTAGCAAAGTGTCTGGAAAAATAGGTCTACTCCGTTTGTATCATGCTGAATAGAGTAATAGAAATCTTGAAAATTGTTTTCAGCTTTATTAATGTCATTTGCATTAAGAAGGCCAAATATATTTTCTTGTATTCTGCAATATTTGAACGTTGCAACATGTAGATTATGTATATGTTTATTTGTGCATATGGACCAGTTTACCAAACACAATAATACTGTGTTTTCTTTAGTTTTACTGTAATATGCCCTATGCATGCAAACAAAACCATGTTTAAACAAACCTAGCTTAAGTTGCACTTCACACTTTTTTCAAAAAGCCAAAATATGATCTCTTTTTCACTTAGCATGTTAGCTAGGATAGCAAATGGTTTCTCAAATAACCTTGGTGAAGCAAACCACTTCTTAGCATAACACGTGAACTAGCCAACATAGAAAAAATAATTAGATGTCCCCCCCAAATAAAAATATGTTAAGAGGAATATGTCTCACTTGGACTCTTTTCTCAAGTTAAGAAAAGGGAGAATGGTATACCTTGGCTTTCTTCTTCTCTTCCCCGACAGCATTGGCCACCAATTGCCTGGAGTAAGCACATAAAGAAGATGCCCAGAAAGATCTGTTCTTGGCAGAAGAAGGATGAGCAGGCTGGGAAAGTGCTCCTCAGTCTTGGCAGGATCACTTTGGGCAGCACTCAGGAGTGCATTTGATTTAAAGGAGCTGTTGCTGTAAGTACAGCCAGAAGAGAGCCCTGGCTGGTTCCAGCAGCTTGGTAAAGGTCCCCCACATCTGAGCAAAGCAGGACCATGAAAGATGGCCTTCAAAGATGCTCATCCATCCCATTCCCTCTAGCAGCCCACCGTTTGAAAACCTCTGGCTTGCCCAACACGTGTGTCCCAGCTCAGAATTAAAAGTAACTGTACCTTTGGTTTGCTGTGCTGAACTTGCAGCCAATGTTTCGAGGGTCCCAAAAAATTGCCATTTGCAATCCTGATGCTAAGATGGCACATTCACATGTACCACGTTTCAGAGGCTTACTGACACATTTTGATTTATTGGGACTACCAAATTTGGGCTGTAAAGATCCGGACAACGAATGAATGGCACCAAGGCTTTGAGTTTCCTTGCTCTCAATTTAAAAGCTCTCCAATGTTTGCACACTACCTCAGTTAGCCCTAATCTACCGGTAGTTATATCTCTGGCTTATGTGACGCTTAATATAGGGAAGCAAGTGAGCTGTTCTGGGATGTTTGGAACTACAATTGGCGTCATCACAGGCTGTCCAGGCAGGGGCTTATGGGAGCTGTAGTCAGTCATATTTGGGAAAGGCCAGGTTGCTCCTCCTGGAAGACTTCTACATGAAAACCCACGCAGCAACGCGCGACTTGAGGTGCCGTCGATTAATTTGCTGCTTCCTTTCCTTCGAAGAAGAAACATGAGGCGTGACCATTTCAAAACTGGATCGCGACGATTATGAGCCCCGCCCATCCGGGATTCGGCGCGAAAAGTGTTCTGCTGCGCTCGTTCACTGGGCTGCCTCTCGCCTCCGAGCGACCCCCTCTTTCCCCCCTCCGCCCGTGCAAGCTCTCGCCCGCTTTCCCTCCGCGCGGCTCTCTCCAGCGAGAGGCGCCGCAAGGAGCTGCGGGCGCCCTGGGGAAGCTCCCTCAGGGCCAAGGCGAGCCTCAGAGCCGTCGGAAGGGAGCATCTCCACTTCCGCGGGACTTTCTGCCCTTTCCTCCCGAGACTGTAGGTCGCGATCCCGCGCGTTTTTTTTTTAGAAGTCGGGAGTCAGCGACGGCCGAGGCAGAAGCTGCCCTCAAAACGCCGGGGATGAAGTGGTGATGGAGGTTTTGCGCCCTTCCGGGGCTCGCGATTTGGATGAACTCGGAGCGCAACGCGGCTCCCTCTGGGAAGCCCTTCGGCCGAGGCGGCCACCGCCCCACCGGGCAGCTTTATTGAAGCCGCTCTGTTTGCTTTCCAGAGCTTCCCGGCCGGGGCTCGTCTTGGGCGGTGTAAAGTCCCTGTCTCTAAGCTGCAGCCGCCTGCGTTCAAAGTCTAACAAAAGGAGGCAATCGCTCGGGAAGAGCTGGCCTGATTGCCAATAAGTAACTAATAAATCCTTTTAGGCTTTAGGGAGGATTTGAAGGCATTTCCCGGCCTTTGCCTTTCTTTCAATCATTATATGCCGGCTGAATCCTGGAGGGGAAGCAAAGAAACCCATAGGTCAGGGGTCCCCAAACTTGGCAATTTTAAGACTTGTGGACTTCCAATTCCCAGAGTTCTCCAGCCAGCATAGCTGGCTGGAGAACTCTGGGAGTTGAAAGTCCACAGTCTTAAAGTTGCCAAGTTTGGAGACCTCTGTCATAGGTTGAGTTCATCCCAAACTGGAATGCTTTGACCATGAGGTAGAAGCCATGACTGTGCTTTGTAAGCAGCCAATGTTAGCTACGATTGATGGTTTAAGCCTGCTGAGGGAACGTAATCCAGTGGAGCAGTAGTAAGGACTTTAACCTGAAAGTGTTTACAGAGTACAATTAGATGAATTTGGTGTGATTTATTTCAGAGTAAATCCCACAGAATTATGGAGGTAAATTCCATGGCTTCAGTGAAGACAGGGTTGGATTCCACAAAAATGACCAGTCTATGCTTAGGTTTTACAGGGGATCAGTAGAGTTCCTTTCTATAAACATTCCTATCTCATTACCTGCTGCAAGTAAGTCCCATTGAACTCAATCACACTTGGTAAATACAACTGCACTAAATTCAGTTCAATATTGACAGTTCTTCCACAAGGCTTTTGAGTGCATAAATCACTTTGCCTGTGTCATCAATTATGGAGGATACCCAACCATCATAGTTACAATCCTTCTGTGTTCTTCTCCAGCCCAGACATTAAAAAAGAGTTTTTTAAATTACCATAGCTATTTACCCATGTCACAGGAATAGCCTGCTCCCCTCCCCAGGCCAGTTAATGCTTCCCCATGAGGCTAACCTTGTGTTCTGGCATTCCATTGCATCAGGAGAAGCAACACACAAAAACAGAAGAGCTGCCCAATCTGTTTTGACTGCCATAGCATAGCGGAGTCCCATCCAGAAGTACTCAAGATCAAGTTTTGATTTGATGTGCCTAGATTGCCTCTTCTCAAAACCAGGGACAATGAGATCATAAAGCCAGCTGGGTGACTTGAGTCAGTCATCTTCTCTCTGCCCTCTCTCAGGAAGGGCTGTGGGAAACCACTTCAAAAAAAAAAATCTGCCATGAAAATGGCAGACTAGATTCCCCCCACCCCCCAATAAGTACATGCACACACATCTCTCAGAAAGTTTTCCCCCCAAAGAACAGTTTCAGCTCTTGTGACTATCAGAAAGGGAGAGAAGAAAACTCACTTATTCAAACTCAGAATGAGAATTATATTTTGAGGGAAAGTGTTTATTTGGAAATACAATTTGTAAAAGTATTTTCACTCCTAGGTTTTGCTGTTGGTACCAATGTGCATTTGGTAAGACAATAGAAAGCCAACATATTGCTGTGCAGAGCTCGAAAATGAGCTGCTCTGTTACTATATACAAGAAACCAGCTGGCCCTCTCAGTGCAGGGAGAATGCTTGGAACAGGTATCAGCTCCCACCACCATATCAGAAAGAGGACCGGCTGGCACTGAGGGACATGGAATCAAGCCCCCTAGATGCACCTGTCCACATCACCCATGTGGACATAAAGATTACGCTACAGTTCAAGTCCTTGAGCCAGAATTAGCTCCCCGGGGGAGGGGTTCTCGGCTGTTCTAGAAGTCCTGCCGTGGGGTGTGAGTTAGACTGTGCCTCCGCAGATCACAGTTGCGCCTGAACACTTTGCCGCACTGCTCACAGTTGTAGGGCTTGATGTCTGTATGGGTGAGAAGGTGAGTTTTCAGGTTACTTCTTTGATTAAAGGTTCTTCCACATGTGGGGCATTTGTGTGGAGATTCCTGTTCAGATTTGAAGCAAGCAAAGGATTAAACCCTTGACAAACTACTTGGATTATTGAGCTTTTCAAAGTTCACTCAACATTTCCACCCCCACCGCCTCCACCCCGCTCTCATTTTTGGCCTCATTAAATTGCTGTAGGACAAGAAGAACATGGCAAGACAAAATAAACTCGTAATCTGTGAAGACAGAAAAACCAATGCAATTCTGTACAAATGTAAATTGACAGTAATAGGCAACAATGAAGGCTACAGACTAAAGTGCACAGGACTGCACTGTGCACGCATTTATAGTTTGGTTTTAGGCAAATTTACTTTAAAGTCTTTCCAACAGGATTCAGTAGGGATTACTCCCAAATAAGTACACACATACACTTTCAGATTTGGAATCTGAGATTCATACCCTTCTATGTTTACTGTCCATTACAAGTACATTTAAATAAAATCTGAATACACTTCAATTACTAAGATTTCTCCAATCACCATTTTTGTGCCTCCAAACATGCACGTGATTTCACCTTTTTTTTTTATCCAATTGGCCAGTTTTCTTTAAAAACTGATCTCAGAATCACAGCTTTACTTTCACATTAACTGCAGTTTTAGCTGCAGGCACAATTATTTCCAGAAAATGCATCTGGAACCCAGAAGCAGATCTACTGATTTACTCTCAGTCCCTTGTAAGTGTGTTTAAGATTATAGTCTTAATTGCACAGACATATCTTCCTGCCTGTCAAGGCCAGTCCTTGCTTTGCAGTTCCTGGAATCTAAGGGGAAAATTCTCCTGCTAATCCACCCGGCTTCCAAGGGAGTCTTGGTTCATCTCTCTAAGTGAGAAGTCTTCCACAAGAGCTCATCTCATTTAGCCATTGGTAGGTTGGTCCGGCTACTTTAGGAGCTTTTTCAAGTGTTAGAACAGGGAAGTCTTGAATGAGAGAAGTCAACTTTAGGTAGGCTATCTTTCCTCAAATGTAAATGCTCCATAATTCAATATACTCTTAAGTAAATTTATATAGGCTCCCAGTCCCTAGGAAATATTACTTATTTTAGGGTTTTTTAAATTTTACTGATATCCCATTTTTCTCCTAGCATTTGAGTGCTTATTGGGGTTTTTTAGTAGCTGAAGAAACGTAGGGCAAATGCAGTGAATTGCAATTACGGTACATCAAAATGATGACATGCAGGCAGAGATGTCTTAACATGAATGCTATTACATACTCTGATGCAAGTAAGTGAGTCTCAGCACTGGCATGTTGGTATCACTTTGCACATTTAACCATTTACCCCCTTGTCCTCACCATCTAAATGGCCATGTTACAAACATCATATACATTAAGTATGGATTTCTGTTGTGTTCTACCTATCCGCATTTAAGAAAAATAGCACAAAATATTTCAGATTATTAAAAAGAAGCACATCTCTATCTCTTTTATTTTGCATCTAGAAAATAATTACTATGTGTTTTGAATTCACAATCAATTAAAATCAAAGTAGAATGTGTAAAGTAATTGAGCCTGATCTTACCTGCATATGTAAAGTTTTATGAACAGCTAGGGTCCTAGATTGGCAAAATCCTTTCCCACATTCTTGGCACTTGAAGGGTTTTTCTTTAGAGTGGATATACCTGGAAATCAACCAAAGTGTTTGGAGTCAATATCTCTACACACACAACAAATGCCGTAACAAATTTTTAAAACCAAAATTATGTGCTGCCTAGCTGTTCATCCCCAAGGTCCCTTTTTAACATATTGAGACACTTTGACAGTGTTCTTCATTGCTTTTTTAGGAATAAGCCTCTTTAAATAGGAAAAATGTATTTCTGGGTAAATATGCATGCATTTGAGTAAACATGCTTAGCAAGGGCTTAATCCCATGTAAATGTTCATGGTGTAAGCCCTATTTACTACTTTGGCAGGTAATTCCAGGTGAAGTTAATCAAAACTGCCCTTTGATTAATGTCAGCTTGAATGTTTGTGTTCAAGTTTATAAATCTGACAGGAGAATGTAGAGGTTTTATGGAATAAAGAGACCAACATTCTTCGGCTTCTCAAAACAAGCCACAAAAGAGTCTCTGTAGAGATTTGTATATCGTTACAAACCCATAAATATTTTTGTGCTCTTACTGCCAAGTCTTTAGTGATAGTTATATTATAGCCCAAAGGCAAAGAAAAAAGGAGAGAGGCAAACACGATCAAGAACATCAGAGGATCTTCAAGTGAGGGAGAACTCTAAACTTTAGATTCTAACTTTAGAAATATGTTTCATTGAAGACAATAAGACTAAAGTCAATCATTCTTCCTCAAAGCAATAGGAATTCTGCCTCCTGCTCCAACCAGATTAAGTAGTTTAGCTCCACCATCTTAAAAATCCCTTGGCTTTAAAATCAGGCACGTCCCCTTCGGATGAAGGGTTGAAGGCAAATCAACAGAATGACTACATCCTTGGCTCCAACTTTATTTTCTTGGAAATAAATCCTACTGACCTCGTTCAGAGGTATAACAAGAACACCTCTTGTTTAGATTGGGTCTGCAGGCGATAACCGTGTTCCTACAACATGCTAAATCATGATTTGTTTGAAGTAGGATTTACTGAACGGGTCATAAACAATCGTGAAGCAACGGCTTCCTAGCAAACAATCAACATATATAGCTTAGCGTTGTATTTGAATTCAGCCTCTGATTACGTTCAAGCAGCTATAAGCCTTGGTTTATTTTAACTATGGTTTTCGGAAGAAAACACTCGACAACCTTCGAGGTATAAGCCAGGCTCTCCATAAACCGATTAAGCCCAGACAAGTAAAACCTCCCTGCGGGCCTGCAGCCCCGCCATCTGGGGAGGCCTGGCGGAGGCAGAGGCTGACCTGTGGTCGCGAAGGTGATCTTGCCTCCGGAAGGCCTTGTGGCAGATGTCGCAGGTGTAAGGCCGCTCGTCGGTGTGGGTCCTTTCGTGGATGAGCAGGTTGTAGGACTTGGTGAAGTGTCGCCCACAGAACTTGCAGATGAACTCCTTCTTGGTCTTGGAGGGCAGCCGGCCCCGCGCGGGCTTCCGGCTCTCGGGGGAGAGCTTGCCCAGAGCCGCTGATAGAGGCCCTCCCAGCTTGGCCAGCTCCCCCTGAGCTTGCGCGGCCGCCGCCGCCACCGCGTGAGCCTTGGGCGGGTCCTCTTGAGTGGCGGCCGCCGCCAGGTTGGCAAAGTCAAAGCGGGGCCGCTCCTTGCGCAGCGCCGGCAAGACGTGCGCGATGGCGGCGGCCTGCTTGGGGTGGAACAGGTGCGTGGTGAAAGGCAAGCCCGGGAAAGGGAAGCGCTCCACCAGGCCTTGCGCCGCCGCCATTTCGCTCAGCGCCGAGCAGCGGCTGATCTCGGCCGAGCCGCTGCCGCCGCCCGAGGCAGCCGCGGCCGCGGCCGCGTAACAACCCAGCGTCCAGTGGTTCATGTGCATGGTGTGGACAGCGCTCAGGCCGTAGAGGCCTTGCAGGTGGTCCACGGCAGCAGGGAACGTATTGACCGCTTGCAAGAAGGAATAGTTGGTTAGCTGCAGCGAAGGGTGCAGTGGGATCGGCGCCGGCAGGGCCTTGCTCCCCATGGCGCCAGGCCAGGCTTGCCTTGCTTTGACTGGTTGAACCCGGCGGTCGGAAAGCGCGCAAGGGCCTCTTTCTCCGGTGGTCGAATCCTAAGCAGAAACAGGAACATGAGGGGGAGGGAAGTAGAAGAGATTGAGGGTTATTCGAGGAGGCGCACAAAGCGGCCCTTTCCCCACGGCCCTTTCCCCACGTTCTTTCGCCCCTAAGCCGCCTGCCAGTCTCACATGCCCCCGTGCTTCCCACCACCCCAGGCCAGACCTTAATCCGTTTTATGCCCACCGCTGATGGGACGCGCTGCGACGAAGGGGGAAGTGGGGAGGGGGACCAAAAAAGTTCTGCGCTTCCTTTTTTTCAAGGCGGCCGAGTCAGAAGATTAGTGGGCGCGGATGACCAGGGATACGGCCTGGGAGAGCAAAGCGGGAAGGAGAAAAGCAGGCCAGGCAAGCCTTTGAGCAAACCCTGGCTCATGTCCGAACTGGAAACACGGGCACGCGAAGCGCGAGGAGTGCGGGTGGGCAGCGCAATCCGGACATCCCGATTTATGGTGGCCAGTTCTTCTTGCCAACCTGCCAGCGCTGGTTGATGACTTCAGCTCCATCGCAGCCAAGGCCGGAGGAAAGAGCTTTGAAGAAGGGCCAGGTCCTGCGGAGCAGCGAGAGGGTAATAATGCAAGCGATACCTTGGAGCTTATTGGGATCAGGCCACCCGAACTGGCAGGGGAGCACCACCAACTCTGCGGTGCAGAGTTACGCACTTGGCGAGGGGATCAGTCAGAGGCCTCTGAACCGAAGACACGCCATGCTTGGCCGAGGCGCTCAAGGTAAAGAGCCAAGCAAACACCGGCGTGCCAGGAAGCACAGGTGTCCTGACACCAAGCCGACCTAACGCCGATTTTTCTCGCCTCCTGTAAGGGTGATGCTTAACTGCCCCCTGCCCTATTCAGAAGCGGGTGAAATGGAAATAAAACCACGACTTCCATGGACACTTAAGAGCCAGAAACTTTTTATTAAGACGAAGAGGAACCCGATTCGGCTATCCCTCCTGGTCCCGCTCGGGAGGCGAAGAGCAGCTGCGTTCTGCCCCTCGCAAACTACGAAGCCTTTCTCTCTCTTTGAAGGGACCGTGAAGGGGAAGTCGGTCATCCCTTGCCGCCTAAACACTCCAAGGAGGCTGTTCTGCAAGGCGGACAGAGAAGGACGGGATGGGGCCTAGTGAGCACAGGGGGAAAGGGCTGCCCTCCGAAACACCCCGATTGTCTTCCTCACAGGATTGTGTTGGCGGCACAGGGCTTATGCCAGAGCAGTTCTAGGTAGGTCAAGCCCTTGGCAGCTCTAAGCTGTGCGCGGCGGCCTAGGAAGAAGGGAGACACGTGCAAGTCTTCTCGGGAAAGGGGAACGTGCGGTCTCCTCGCATTACTTGCAGGCTCGGGTCATTAACCAGCGAGAAAGAAGAGAAGCTTTACCAAGCAGGGGGCCTCAAGCGAATGGCTTCAGCCCGCCTCCAAAGTGCAACATTGCACCTCCCATCTAAAGTGGGAGCCGGCAGTGCCGTGGTTTTGAATTAAGCTTTCCTGCTTTTTATAAGCTTCCCGCCACGTGATGTGGGAACAGCAAGTCGGTGTTTACTTGCCCAGCGCTGAACCCGTAGCAGTCGATATTAATTCCTTAACCCGGAAAAAAGCAATGCGATCCTAGGAAATCTGTCGTAGGATGCCCACCCTCACTTCCCCGTTCTTGAAATAAAATCTTATTGTAACCCGGTCATAGATGCGTGAGAGTTCGGGGGGGACGGGACTGCAGGGATCGCTCTTTCGGCAGAACTGACTTGCGAACAGAAGTGCGCGGAGCCTGGAGCCAACCAAACCCTGTTGTTTCTTCGGGACAGCGGGAATTTCACTTGCAAAGGGAGGGGGAGGAACAAGAAAGGAGGAAAAAAAGAAGACCAGACAGACCTCTCCGTTGGCGTAAGCTTGGAGAGGAGTCGGTCGGTTGCTCTGTGTCTTTCCTGCATCTGTTCTCTCTCTCTCTCCCTCCCATTTATGCCTGCCTCAGCTTCTAGGCCTTGGCACCCGTGGTCCCGATCCTGGCGCTGAACCCAGGCCTTGGAAAAAGTCGGGCCTGGAAGCTAAGCCTGGAAAGGCAAAGGGTCGCTGTCCTGAAGTCCAGCCAGTGCCTCGTTCGGAAACAACGGACATCAAGGCCTAGAACACTTGCATCTGGAAAGCAGGGGAATGGGAAAGAACTGTGGAAACGTGAAGGCTCAGAATCTTAAGTGAGACTTCTGAACGGCGTGGAGATAGTTTCCCCAGGCACAGGCCTTTTCAGGGCTTCCAAAGTAGCCGGCTGAGATTGGCCGTGTTTGAACGCTGTGGCAAAGGGGTGGGGGAATCGATGGCTGCTTCTCTCTTCCTGCCCGCATCCCGCCTGCAGCGCGGTGCTTATTTTTCTTCCTTCAGCAACAAGTCATTGATCAAGATAAGCGATTCAGAGAAAAGCAACGCCCGGTTCTCGCGCGCTTGGGGGCGCCTAAAGAAAATGGCCCGGAGTCCTTCCAGCTGGCTTTTGGCCTGCTGTGCTTTGCGCTGGCCGGAGCGACACCCCCGCGGATTTCGGGAATGGGCGATCGCGATCTAGCTTGGGCCTACTCGGCGGTGGTCAACTCCCACGCGGACTGCGGGCAAGAAACGGGCGATGCAGGGAGGTGGGGTGATTGGTCTCAACAAACCCCAAAGGAGCAGGTGAGGCTCCTCTGTCTTTCTTCCTCTCCCCGCCGCCCGCTTTCCTCTCATATTGTTGCCTTATGGCCATCGGCCTGCAGTAGGAATTCGGCTGTTCCCGGCTCCGCGTTCTTACTACATTTGGAACCTGTTACCGGAGTTGTGGAAAGTGTGGGAAATGTGATATTGCTTAGGAAAAGAAAGAGGCACCAAAACCTAATCGGGAGTTACAAGGCTGTGCTGAGCAGCCCGATTCACCCGAATCCCTTCAGCTGGCTCCCTCTCTCGCACGCAGCGCAAAGCCCAAAATGCCTTCAGGTGGTGCCACTTTATATTCCGAACTAGAAATAATTCAGTATTTTAAAGAATCCCAAGTTGAACGCTGTGCACACTCATTTAGCCACCAGCTTGGTCGAGTGTCAGCGGCGATCTTCGCCAGTGGTGAAGGCTTTAATGTGTCCCGCGCCAATTTAACTGGGGGGGGGGGTGTAATGTGTGGAAGACAACCGACCTGCTTAAGCATTTGTATTTTTTTTCCTTTATAAAAAAATAGGTATAATTTCCTGGTGAATCGATAATTAATTTAAGTCAACCTTCCCCAAGCGGGTGACTTCCAAATATGCTGGACTACAAATCCCATCGCCCCAACGGCGTGGGAAAAGAGTCACTCAGCAGCAGTGGCGGCTCCGTGGCCTCATTCTTGGGCAGTTGAAGGGTTTGCCCTGGCCTTCCTGCGGCCTTTGGGCTTGACAGAAGCCAAAGGGCAGCCGAAGCCCGCAATCTGGGCCCTGGGTGGATTTTCTCCTTCCCTTCTGGCCCTTCTTTGAAGTGCGCCAATTCTTTTTTTTTCCCTCCCATATAAACCAGCCGAGCTACCTCCAAACCTTCCTTTCTTGCGGCCTGGGATCCTAGCGTGCAGGGGAGGGAATTGATGGGAGGTGTGTGACAGAGGGGGGGGACTGCTTAGCTCAGCCCCTTTAACCGAAACTATAAGCTGACGCTTCCCCCTCCTTTCTCTCAGCTTCAATTTCCCTTATGAAATTGGCAGATTGAGGGCCCACAGCCTCTGAGTAGCAGTAGCTGGTCTCTGAGACCTGTCCACAACACGAACAGACCCTCCTCCAGTTGGGAATCAGGCCACGGTGAGAAATGGGGGAGAAGTAGGTGTGGGGGAGAACTGGTGCTAATCCTGGACCACTTCACTTTTCAACTGAAGTTTCCATTTTATTGGGAAGGGGTGTGTGTTAGTTAAATGATACTCTCTACTTCAAAGGACACTCTGTAAGAAGGCAAGTCTGAAGATCTGGAGTCCAGTTTTCGATTTCTATAAAACATGCAGCATTCCCTCAAACACCCCCCCCCAGTTGTTGGAGAAGTGAGAGTGCTTTAAAAAAATTGGAACCCTTCCCCCTCAATTTTTTTAAATGACTGTCCTTTATGAAATTAGTTGCATTAAATTAGAAGCATCACAGCAATTAGGTCTATTTCCATTAGAAAACTGGTTTCTCCCTCTCCTTTCCCAAGAACATGTCCATCGTGCCTGTTTACCGAGTAGAAAGTTGCATTGCTTTCAGTGGCACTTGCTTCCAAATTGTTTTCCAAACTGGGAATAATTCTAATACTATCTAATAGTTCCATCCAAATGGACTAAATAGCTTGTCTTGTCTTTAAAATGTATCCCATGTAGGCATCATAACAAATAGACAAACACATTCATTAAAACATTAACTGAATTCATTCAACCAGATTTTACTTATGGCCGCAGGTGGATGCTTTTCTGTTGAATCCTATACATGCTTATCAGCAGGTAGATTCCTTTAAATTTGTCTGAGTAAGCTAAGCTAGGATTATGCTCAGCAAACTTGCACAGAACTCTATTAAAATCAATGGAAATTGGTTTCAAGGTAAACTCATTTAAGACTTGCAAGCAGGAAAAACTACGTTTTAATAAGTACTAGATAAAGGTGAGTTTTTAAAATATGGATATTATTTTCCTATTAACATCAGGGTATAATAAAAGGAATTCCAAATGTGTGAGAATAAATTTGCTTAAAATACAAGCACCTTTAAACAGAAATATTATGCAAGCTTAAATTCAAAGTGAGCTTAACTTACTAGCACTTACTTAGGAATAGATATGTCTAGATTTTCCCACTATAATAGGCCAATTCAATGCATGTTTACTCAGAAGTAGGTCGCATTGATCTTAATAGTGCTTATTAAGTGAGCTTATTAAGTTTATTATCATTAAGCTTATTAAGTATTGCTTATTAAGTTTAATAGTGCTTAGTAAGTAAACTTAGTAAGATCCCTTGATACTTAACAAATACAGCTTTTAGCAATACTAGCGAGGCTGTTTAGGTTGTCTTACAAATGTTCCTAAATCCACATTTTTATTTGACACAAGGAGACATGGCTTGATCTCTTTTAGTTATTTCAGTAATACTCCTTTTGCTTAAAATATATTAAAAATGGTTTTGAGGTTATTGAACTTAAACAGCACAATGTAACAAAAGGATCTTTGTTTCAAGATACAGCAAACTTTCTACATGTTGTACACCGATTAATGCGTGTTTTCCATTGGATAAGGTTAATACTTCCATGAAATCAAGCTGGAGATAGCAATAAAACACTTCTCAAACCGCACACAGTACTCTCTTTCTCCTCCTTGGAAAGCCATTAAGTACCGATTAAGCTATGAATGGGATTGTACGCGGCAGCCATTGAAACCAGAACAACGTAAAATAAATAGGTCCAGGTGCCAAGTTGACAATCGGAAATCGCCTGCAGAGAACGGTCGGGAAACGGTACCTTTTACTCGGAGACGCCGCTGCTAGTCAGGCGCGAATCAAACATGGGTGTAATTTAGAAGCCCTGTCACTTTCCTTCCAGATCGGGATCCCGAATTTAATGAAAATCGGTGTCTAGAGCGCGAGTTCTCTCCCCCCCCCCGAAATGCCACCGTGCTGCCAATGGGCTCTTCTTTCTCGGCTCTTCCCAAGATCAGGGCTGGCGGATACTTTTCGTAGTCGCCTCGACTTTGGTGTGTGAGAGTGAAACCACCAACTGTGCTCTAGAAAGGAGGAGGAGGGGGGAGGCACGCAGGGCTGGGGTGGACTGGGGGGCTAAGAATAGCGTTTGATGATCCCCAGCTATCAGGTATACAAACATTGGGGGATGGAGACGGCGGGAGGGGCGAAGAAACCACCCATGGTTAAGTCACCCGACATTTGTGTGTGTGGGGGTGTCGGATAATTTGATTTCGGCTCCACAGAAGCGTCCCGCGAGGGTCCTTCCGCTCGGGCAGGTATAACACCAAAGGCAAAAAAGCGCGTCTCCAGATCTCCTGCCTGCGTGGGGCGATCTGACTAACGGGACTCTCCGCGCGCGCCCCGTGGGAGCGCAGAACCACGCCGGCTCTTCGCGCACCCTGGCCCGCCTTCAGCGACTGAGGGCAAGCGGTCAAACCGAAAGTAAACGCGCGATCCTCTCGGAGTTCCACTCGGAGCTGACTAAGCGCCTCCATTTCCACCCCCCCGGGGGGCCCCTCCGGCCTCGCTTCCCGAAAGCGAAGCCACCCGGTCAAGCGGGACTTAACTCTCGGGCAAGGCAGCCGGCAGCTTCCCGGGTTCCCTCCGCCAGCCGCGAGAGGGACGCGTCGCTTCTCCCCTTCCGATGCAGAGTTGCATTGAGGAGACTCGGCTGGCCCGGGCCGCGCTTTCCTGGATGCTGCCAACCCTCCCTGGCCGCTCGGCGTGCCCTTCGAGAAGCCGGGCGGTCGCTGTGCAGCCGCCGCCAAGGCGAAGGGTCTGCGGAGCGCGCGCGCGCGAACTGGAGCCGCTTACCTGCCTCCCCCTCGAGCCTCCTTCCGCCTGGCCTCAGGGGAGCCCCGCGTCAGCCCACCGGCCTTAACGCCGGAGCCGTCTCATTTAGATCCACGCGGAGAGGGCGGGAAACCCCAGGAGCTCTTTCATATTATTGCCTCTCAGGAGGGCTTCAAAAAGCCGGCAGAAGGCAGCTTCGGGGGCCCGCCGCCTCCCGTCTTCAGAGTTTCCCTAGCGGCGGGTAGGTGGTAGGCAAAAGACCCCGCATAAGGTTTTTTTTTCCCCGACCGCACTTCTCTTGGAGCGCCTCGCTTTCGACTCCAGCGAAGTTTGATACAAGTCTGAAACTCCCCCTCTCGGGTCCATCACATTTCAGCAGTTCCAGCGGCGAGGAGTTCTGTCCCCGCCCGCTGTCCCACCCCGAGCCGCTGCGAGTCGAATGTTCACGGCTTGAACGTTCTGACCACGCCCAGCGCCGAATGTTCAGCGGGCTGTAAAAATGGTGAGACCGCCCCTCAAAATCCCGCCTCCACTTTCTTTTCTACCACTCTGTTTACTTGTGTTTGGATAGCAACTTGGCTTTAAAGGGACAGAGATCTTTTTTCCCTCTCTCTCCCTCTCTCCCCACTTCTTACACATTACCTAAGGTGACTTTTTCTTTCAGAAAACAGGGCCAGGTCATAAATCAAACCTTTCTTTCTTAGACTTCTGCGTCCCTAATCTCTATCAGCCGCAGGAACTTCGGTAGTTGTGTCAAAGCAACCCCATCTCCCACCTTAATGTATCCAGAAAATCAGCGATGGACATTAAACATTCTAATTGTATTTGCGTTACTATGCGGAGCGTATTTTCTAAGCTTTTACATTCTACTTGCCCCATGTGTATAAAACAAAGCATTATTAAATCAACTGTTTCCCGAAGTTCTGGTCCTTATTCCCCGTTTAACTAATATTCTTCATTGGACTGCAAAGTTTGGGAAATCTCGTGTTTAAATAAGAATTTATAGTGTCATTGTTATGGTTGGTCATACAGACAGCTAGATATTTAGACTGATTTGGCATTTTTATCCACCTATCGAGTCCTTCCTAAGGACCTGGAATTATTATTATGGTTAGTCGCTCAGTCAGTCTGATGTTCAGCCTGGATTTGATATTTTTATCCACCTGGCGATTATTATTATCGTTACGCTCATCATCCTCATATCCAGAGTAGATTTTCCAGCGGAATTCTGACGATATGTTTTCTTCTAGCTGAAACAGGTGGATCCAAAGATAAACGGCAGCAACTTTTCTGCATCGTAGAGAGTGTTGAAAACTTCTTTTAAAACTTCTCCGAACTCACACTATAAAATTCTGAAGTGCCTCTGCCGCTCTGCTTCAGAAATTTCCTTTAGATTTGTTTTATCACTCCTCAGCTGTAAGAGCTATGCAGAAATTCACAGACTTGAGATCCGTTTGCTAGCAATTTTTCTCCATTCCGACCCAAGACAGTATTTTGTTCTTGCTTTTTTCCCCTTTTTTTCTCATCCCAAGTGATCAATCACAAGGGATAAATAGAAACAGATTACTTGTTCTGAAATTGTGGTCGTGCGTTGCATTTTAGACGAATATTACTTAACTACAGTATTCATTCGTGGAGCGGAGTAGCAAGAAAGATTGATTACTCTCCCCAGGCGGAATTTTACAGGGCCGACCGGCTCCCTGAAACCTAACACGACCCACCGAGTGGCATGGCGTTGAAAAGCAGGTTCCCCACCCTGCCGGGTCTCGGAACAAGACCTGCTCAGTGAGATTTTGGAGAGGGGAGGAGAGAGATCAGGACAAATGGGCCAGATGCGAAAGCCTTTGGTTTCAAATAATGAGCGAGGAACAAATACAATCAATCAGGAGTCCAGAAATTGGAAACATTGGAAAATTTAAGGTACTGGATGGTGCAATGAAAAAAAAATTCGCTTTCTATTGCAAAAGACCCACGCAGGCGCGCACACACAAAAACAATGGGTATTCAATAATTCTCTTTTCCCCCCACTCGCCCCGGAAGTATTGTTTATACTTTTCCTTTATGGAAAAGAAAATTAGGACGTTTGAAAAGAGGAAAACCCCTGTTCTCTAAACTAAAGGCAATTCCAAGAACCTGGAAGTGTTGATTCAGAGGAAAACCAAGCCACCAGAACGGGCGAATGTGCCCCCTCTCCCAGGATTCACCCTGGAATGGAAGCTGAGCAGATTGTAGGAACAGGTTTCCAAGGGTGACTCCAGTTTATCGGGCACTCTGGCAGACTCTGATTTCACCTAATCCTAAATTGTGTTGGGGGTGAGCATAGGATTACTGGATTACTCTTGTAGGATGTTTTTTTTAATAAGTAAACATCTCGAAGGAAGCAGGAATTTGTTCCAATTTGAGCACGATTAAACACCGGCATTAAGAACGACTCTATTTTTCGGTAACATACCCTGCCTTTTCTCCCTGACGATCTCTCTTCAAATGATCGCCCCAACAGGAACCCTGTGAGGTAGGCTCGAGTGGAGAGAGTGATTGGTGCATAGTCATTCCGTAGATTTTCTTGGCTGGACTTAATCCTGGTTTCCCCCTCACCGAATCCACTGCTCTGCCCTGAAAGAACACCTCTCACCTGGCATAGTCTGCACTCACCGCGGCTGGCATCTTTTGTTCTCTGCCTTAGCTTGAGAAGCTAAGATTCATGTTCCGAACACATTCAAACACGTCTTCCCCCCTTTTATTAGTTGGCATTTTCTGGGAGAGTGGCAGATACTGATTAAGCATCTCCAAAAATAACTCCTTCTGCCTCCTGTAACGTTGACTCCCTTCACCATTTCAAAGAAGAACAATAAATTCTAGGGGGTATCAATATTCCAGTAAGAAAGAAAAAAACACAGACATCCGATCGCAGTACTTCCTGAATGATTACCGTGAGTGTTCTCAGATTTAATATTCTAAAAATGTTAAAGGACCAAAATTAAAAAATAACCTATGCAGATTTTGCATGAAGTATTGGCAAGGAAATGACAGTAAGAGGTAAATAGACATCTAAGTAAAATCTCCGAGTGGTATTATTATTATTATTATTATTATTATTATTATTATTATTATTATTATTATTAAATTGGTTGAACAGTCAGACAGATATTTAGATAGGACTAGACATTTTAATCCACCACTGGAGTCCTTTTCAAGGCTAGGCAGATGTTGTTGTTTGGGGATGTTAAAGTTATAGTAGCAGGATGTAAGCTGTTCCCAGTAAAGCTGCCTGATGAATTTGTCAATGCCATTGATGTTCAAGTGATACTCCAGAAGTTTTGGGATTACACCCAAGGTGTCGATTACTATTAGTACTATCTTTGCTTTTTTTATTGTTATGGTTCTTCGCACAGTCAGACAATGTTAAGACCTGTTTGGCATTTTTTCCACCTTTTGGGGAGGGGAAGTTCTTCCCAAAGACCTGCAGTTGGAAAATGTTGTTTGAGGGTGTTAAAGGTATCGCCTTCAGGAGGTAAGCTGGTCCAAGCGAAGCTGCCCTTTGCACTTTATTATTATTATTAATCTTCAATTCGATTCATTCTGGGACTAGTAAAAACTTAACAACTCGGGTCCTAACCAACGATCTAAGAGCTGTTAAGGTAACGTCTAAGTATATAGGTAGAGTGTTCTTTTTTTGTAAAGTCAGAATTTTCAGGTGTATCTAGTCTTTAATCTTTAAGACTTGTGTACTTCAACTTCTAGAATTTTCAGATTTCCATGTATCTAGGCTGCCTTTTGGGTGTTGCTTTAAAGGATCCTATTCCTATCCGAACAAGCATGGATTTCTTCCTCCACAATTATTCAGCGACCAAAGTCACAGTTAGCAGGGGTAGAGCAGATAAAGACATTTTCTCTTTTGGGATCGGTGAGACTTCCTGGAAGGTCCTTCCCCGGGGGAGCTAAAGGAAAAGGTTGATCCCCCAAAGAAAGTTAGGGAAGGCCGAGCAGGTGTTACTTGCCAGCCAAGTTGAACGGCTTGTTCCCAGTCTGGCTGGTGTAGCAGCTGCCCTCATTGGGAGGTCAGCTTTGCGGAGGCTTCCTGCCAAGGCAGCTCCCTAAATGCCGTCCTCTTGTCCCTCCTATTACTTATCCAGACGTTTCCTCCCTAAAAAAACTTAGGACCAGGAAGGGAATGGGGTGAAAGCAACAGAAGACCCGCATTTGCGGAGGGAGCTTATTTTTGTGGCATTTGGGGCCCCTTTTTAATTAAGCGAAGGAAGGAGGCGGTGAGTTGATTACCCTACCACCTCTCTCTTTTCCCGGTTGAACGAAAGTGGGGCCCACAGGGAACTTCGAAGCCGCCGTGCGGTGGTGGGAGCTTTGAGCCTCCTTCTCCCCGCTGCCTCTCTTCCTCGACCTGGCCGGGGCTCTGGAAAGGAAGGAGCATCTCCGAGGGAAAGATCTCCGAGATTTCTAACGCGCCTCTCTTCCTTTGCACCAGCAACACATCTTCACCCTTCCTCCTCCAGAAAAGCCCAGGAGGACTTCAACTGCAAGCCCCCCTCCGGCTCATTCTGCAAACACCGCGTTGTACCATCAAAGGACAGAGGTCTCCAAACTTGGCAACTTTAAGACTTGTGGATTTCAACTGCCTTTTGTAGTTGACTGGTGATTCTATCAATGCCACTGATATTCAAGTGATACTCCAGAAGGTTTGGGTTGCACCCAAGGTGCCGATTACTATTGGTTCTATCTTTGCTTTCTTGAAGTCCACAAGTCTTAAAGTTGCCAAGTTTGGGACCCCTGATCAAGGAAACCAACAATCGGGAGACGAGGGGCCAGGGCTGCTTTCCGAGGAAAGGAAGAATGGCTTTCCACATCCGCTTATCTCTCCCTTTTTTTTTCATTAGAGAACTCCTCTATCTGAGTAAACGTACTCTGCACATGGTCGGAAGCACTCTCGCTGCGAATCTTCTCCCGCGGGTGCCCTCGGTCAAGCACTCCCTGCCTTTTAGTGCCTTAAAGGCCGCCTTCTCCCTCAGTCAGCCGAATGGGTTATTGGCGGACTCATCCAGAGGGCACCGGGTTGGGGAAAGCCAAGGCCAGTAACCTCTTCTTCGCTGGAAGCCAAGAGGCTGGCAGTTCCCAGAGCAGGTGCACGTTTTCCCCGCGCTGCTCTTTCCCTCCGGGAATTCCGTGCGCTGGACAAGTTGCAACCGCTGCCGGTGATGGAGCTGAGTGTCTCCCCGGCGTTCACTAGCTGAGCAGTCTTCACCCTTCGCGAGGCCGAGACGGGACGGGCCATCCCTAAGTAGGCGCGATCTGGAGGGGCCCGCAAAGGCGCTCACTGGGAAGAACCGGGTTAGAAAGCGGGTGCGAGGGAAGTTGCGGCAGACATTTAGTAGCAGGAAACTAAGGCCTCCGGCGCCCCCTGGAGGCATCCCGCAGAGTTGCGGGTGGGGGGGGAGGAAGGAAGGAAGGAGGGAGGGAGGGAAGGAAGGAAGGAAGGAAGGAAGGAAGGAAGGAAGGAAGGAAGGAAGGAAGGAAGGAAGGAAGGAAGGAAGGAAGGAAGGAAGGAGACGTCAATATTGTAAGTCCCCCTCCCCAAATAGCCAGAAACTCGGACCAGTCCCCCACAGTTTGAGCATTGGGGTCTCGTGAAGAAGAGGGTATGTAAGCACCTGCAGAATGCTTTCTTCATTCCGTAACAATTCCGCCTGTTACTCAGACACCACGGATCCATAGAAGAATGCTAAGTAATTAATTAATCCTGGTGTGTTCCGTTCTGTAATAACACTGCACTACAGATTTATACTTGTCCAGAAAATTCCTTTAGTCAAATGCAATTTTGCATCTCTAAGAAACCCATTCCACTGATTTTACTACGGGATTACGGCTAGATAAGGAGTCATAGAATTGCTTTTTTTAAAATCCCCAAATCCAAATCGTGATGAAAGCAGTCTTTTGAAGCTGTGTACTTGTCTGTTTAGACTCCGTACAGCATGTTCATGTGCAACATAATCGTAATAATCAAACACAGCACTGGCCAGAAGAACAGCAATGTGCAATAGAACAGGGCTCTCCAACCTTGGCAACTTTAAGCCTGGCGGACTTTAAGCAAAGCTGGCTGGGGAATTCTGGGAGTTGAAGTCTGCCAGGCTTAAAGTTGCCAAGACTGGAGACCCCTGCAATAGGACTTTTGGCTCCTTTAAAAAAAACCCTAATGCATTGTCCACATAATAGCAATAACGATAGCACTTAGACTTCTATACTGCTTTATAGTGCTTTACAGCCCTCTCTAAGCGATTTACAGAGTCAGCATATTGCCCCCAACAATTTGGTTCCTCATTTTACCCACCTCGGAAGGATGGAAGGCTGAGTCAGCCTTGAGCCTGGTAGGATTTGAACTGCCAAATTGTAGACAGCTGGCTGCAGCAGAAGTAGCTTGCAGTACTGCACTCTAATCACTGTGCCACAGAGGCTCCTTAAGATTATTATACACAAAAAACAACAGGGTACACAGCAAATGAGATGACTATGCTGGGTTTCGTATCACAAATCACTAGTCGAACACTTCCCAAGCATTTAGGACTGTGTGATGTATCAGCAGATTATGCAAGCAGATCCCAGTAAGGTGGCCTTCTGCAGCTGACTAATGGTGATCTTGTCAGTGCCAATTGTTTTTAAGTGCTTGCCTAGGTCTTTAGGCACAGCACCCAGTGTGCCGAGTACCACTAGAACCACCTGCACTGGTTTATGCCAGAGTCTCTGCAGTTCGATTCTCAAGTCCAGTAATAATAATAATAATAATAATAATAATAATAATAATAATAATCATTATCATTATCATTATCATTATCATTATTATTAATCCTAGCATCGTAGGAAGCAGGACTATGTCAAGCAAGTTGCTACAGTACATGAGACGTCCGTGGGTGAGAAGGAGCTTGGCAGATATTTTCGCTGGCAGGAGCAACGGCCCAGTGGGGAACAGGTGGACTGTTAGCTCCATTCAGCCCACACGGAGCGTTTATTTACGGGCCAAAGCTCTGCGGAGTCCCAGATGCATTTCTGCTTGGGAGGTTAAGGTTTCAAGTCTGAGCACGTGGAGCCGAGGAAGCCTGTGCCAGTTCAGGCAGAGCAGGCCAGGTTGCGCTTCCGGCTCCCCTGGCCAGCCTCCCGGCTGATTTAGCCAGCTTCGGCTAAAGAAGAGCTTCGTCCGCCCGAGCATGATTGACAGGCTACATTCTAGAACGGCCAGAGAACTTGCTGCCCACCGAGGAAGAGGGGGGTCTCCCTGCCCGCGAGGCAGAGGCGTGGCTTCAGCAAGGTGTCCCACCCCACCCCACCCCACCCCCAGGGAGCATCTGAAGGTGGCCGTTGCTGGGACCAGAAAAAGCTTGGAGGACACCGAAAGAGCCCCAAGAAGAACGGCCGCCTGTCGACTCTTTCAGGGAGTTTGGCTTGGCTTGGCTTGGCTTGGCTTGGCTTGGCTTGGCTTGGCTTGGCTTGGCTTGAAGATTTCTCATGTTGCCTGGTAAATTCTGGGGAAATGGTTTAATCAGAGTCGGCTGCTGCTTAGAAAGGAATCTTTTCTTTTGTCTCCAGCCGGGGATTCGGGGGTTTGATAGCCTCTGACGCATGGCAGGTGAATGGCTCGCCCAGCTGATATCATGCATGCCAGGCATGAACTGCGCCAACTGTGGGAGCAGAAACTGCTGGAGCTGAGGCTGGAAGTGTCGCAGTCCAACTTCCAGGGAGGAGGAGGAGGAGGAGGAGGAGGAGGAGGAGGAGGAGGAGGAGGAGGAGGACTTGCCATTTGGCTGGCCTTGAAAAGATTACACTGAAGGTTTGAGGGGCACCAGGCTGGGGAAACTGCCCTACCCCAAAAGACATGCAGTGTACAGTACATTGGATCCAGTGCCAGCCTTCTATTATTTCCATAATAAACTTTTCCATTAATAACAATGGTATACAACTTTCTTCAAAGGAAGTCGCCTTCAATTAAACCGTGGTAGGGAATTGTAAGAAGTGGGGAAGAGGAATTAGAGTCCTCTGTCTCCTGGGCCAAGAAAGGCAGCTTGGGCGACCACTGTTGTCCCCAACATGTGACAGTTATAGGAGAGCGCAAGAAGCTTCGGGACCAAGGGAAGAGAGGACTGGCAGCCATGTTTACCCAATGCTCAGCAGAGACAGCTATTTGCCTCCCTCCTCCTCCACTTCCACAGCTCAGGTGGCCCCTCCTCACTTCAACCAGGTTACTTATGAGGTGGGCCAAGGAGAGGGAGCCTGGGCACGGCTCCTAGGAGTCACCTTCCTCTTACACTTGATACGCCTTAAACATACCCAAACATACCATTCAATTTAACTGAATTTAATATGGTTTGACTAGAGGCCCGGACTTGTGAAAGCAAACCCAAGTTGCTCGGAGGTGCCTAGAAATGAACAAGGGCCAAAACTAGCCAAGGAATGGGAAGCCAAGTGGTGCATTTATAGGAAAGGAGAAATCTGAGCCAGGTTGTTACTGCTCTGGGCCTCTGGCCACAAATACCTGACAGGAGTCCAGGCAAGAGTAAAGGGATCATTTCCTGAAGTAAAAGATCACCTAAAGATCAGGGCTCTCTCCATTAGGTCAACTGGCTCCCTTTCCCATTGAAGGTGGCAGATCTTTTGTTCCTATTGGTTTTGTAACTCACTCCTGAAACAAATGCATTTGAATTTTACAATTTCTTTTAGCACTTCTCCAACCATGACTGTAGTGACCTAGCAATAAATAAAGGCAGACTTTATTCCGAAACAACTGGATTGACCCAGGAAGGTAATTCACAGCACTGAGGGAATGAATCTTCCAACACTCTGGAGTTCTGCTAATGCCATCACCTTTACAGTTCTCAACACATTGGCCTGAATCATCCATTGATCCAAATAAATGGTTTGTTTGGGCTTGGCATGCCAATAAACCACAATTGCTGGATTCAACCAACACACTAAGCCAGAATGAAACCAACCCCATATCTGAAGCCAGCTGTTGATTTAGCTCTCCCTTCCGCTATCAAAATTCAAATTCTTCCCAAACAGTTGGTGTCTGCCAGCAACTCAAAGAGAGAATCAAAGACTCTGGAGTGTTCCTTTCCCTCACCTAAGAATATTTTTCCCAGGTGCTCCTGCCACCCCAGTAAATCCTGAAGGTGCCAACAAGGACCTGCTTGTCTCAACCCTGCTTTCCTCATGTCACCCCATATTCTGGGGTTTGAGGACAGAGTGACCACGAACCAGCCACAGGGCTGAGTTTGCACAACTTCCACGCACAGGCGAGATTGACTGCTTTGTCAAAGCCCAGCTAGCACCTGAAGTTTGCTCAGGTGAATCAAAGCAGACCACCTAGATTTTCATTGCCCTGCCTTGTCTACATTTGAATCCCCTTCTCCCCATCCGGAGTTACTTCGGGTAGCAACTTTATGTGGCTACTTACACCAACTCGTTGGTTCTGTTAAACCCAATTGCGTGGATTTCAGAGGAGTCGCGGTCATGTCTTTCGACCCAAATCCAAGTGTTTGGGCCTTTTCAGCACGAAGCGGATTAGTCCGCAAGAGAGTTTTGTTACCGTTAATTGGATTTATTGAGTTTTCAAAACAACGTTTTTATAATCTCTGGACCTCGTCCCAGAAGCATGAAAAACTTTTAAAGTTTATTTATTCCTATTGTGAAAGGGGGAAGAAATGGAAGGAGTTGGTTTATTTTATTGTGAACCATACATTTGATGCACATCCCTCTTCACCCTGACTCTTATTTTCACTTGCAAAAGATATAAAGCGAGTCCTGGATTTGATTAACACCCCACCGTGTTTCTAAATACTACACTAACAATGCGGATATTTGTGTACTATTCAGCATTCTTCACGTGCCATTCGGACCAAGATCGCCCCACATGCCACTCCCAAGTTTGTTTCTTTTTCTTTCTCCTTTTAAACAAAATTCAACGGGCTTTATTTCCAACCCTACCCACAACCTCAAGCAAGTCCTGTGCTTTGCGTCTAAGGCTGCATCTGCATCTCATCCAGAGAAGAGACGGAGGGTGGGGAGATGATGATGGGCTGTTTTGGAGAAATTGGTTTTCAGAATTCAGTTGCTTCCTAATTTTCAACAAGTCCTTAAGAAGTCAATGGGATTATTTTTTTTCAATAGCATCGTTTTTTGTTTATTCATATTTATATGCCGCCCTTCTCCGGAGACTCAGGGCGGCTTACAATTTTTGGAGCACAACCAAATGCGCTCAGCAATAACCTTCATTCCATTGTATATGCCTGCTTATTACTAAGCTGGCATTTTTACAAAGTCAGCTTAATGCCCCCAACAATCTTGGGTCCTCACTTTACCTACCCCGAGAGGATGGAAGGCTGAGTCAACCTTGAGCCTGGTGGGATTGGAGCCTGGACTAATTGCAGGCAGCTGGAGCTAAGTGCTAGGTGTTTAACAGCCTGCACTTCCAAGGCTCTTTAAAGGGATGGGGAGAGATGATCTGGTGGTTTTTAAATCACACCCGTTGGATTTAATGGTGCAGGCGAGTCGAGGCACTGGGGAAAAATTTTTGACAGTCAAAATCCAGCACTGATTGGCTTTTAGAAGTCATTCGCCTTCTGGGCTTTCTCAGATCCGGACTTCAGAGAGGGACAGGCTGCAACCAGGGAGCCCTAAGCCAGAGGACCAGGGCACCTCTTCCCAAAGGAATCCGACTCTGGGACACCCACCCCCCACCTAGGATTAGCTGTGGCATTACGTTCTCCTTCAGACCGTCCTAAAAGGGAAACGATCGAAGAGCTGGAATACAGCGAGCGATGCGGGAGAACTAGATTCCTGGCTCTGGGCCGGCCCTTTCATATACTTCCCTTGGCAGCGTTCCAGGAGTGGGTTGCCCCCCCCCGTAAGGAGTTGGGGAATTTTTTGTGTGGTCTCCTATCCAAGAAGAAACCTAATGGGATCTTACTGGGTTTGGGAGCCCTGGCAAGGGAGGCCAGATGGCCAGTCCACAAACTAGTGTCAGAAGATTAATTGGAGCCGAGCATATTTAGAGCTGTGCTGGTTTGTAGCCTAGGACGAAGATAAAAAGATGAGTTTTTCTTTTTAATACTCTTCGGTCCAAAACCGAAGTCATTACCATCGTCTTCCTAAATCTATTATGGACATACATTAAATCCGGACAGAAAAATTAGTGATGATTTTTTTTAAATTCGTTAGGTTTGTAAAACAAACGATCTATCCAGTCTACCCAATAACAACGTTTAGCAGATTTGCGAGCTTGGTTTTAATGGAGAAATGGTTTTATTTACTATATACATTATACACATATGTTATTATACGTTATGCTGATAAACAATGATTGTAAACCATTCAGCAAAGCAGATGGCAATTTAGAGTCTAATTTTCCAGAAGTGCCCCCTCCCTTAAGAATGTGTCTTCCCAAGTGGAAAAAAAATAAAACTCGATGGTTTTCAAAACCGGGAACTCTTATATGACGAGCCTCCAGGAATAAATCGGGACTACGTTGGTGTCCCGAAAACACAGGCAACGAAATCCTAAAGCCTCTAACGCTGTTCCGACGAAACCAGTAGTTGAGCTAAGAGTGAACACTTCCCATTAACGAGCCACTTTTTAAAACTCTCATCTTTTAATCGATAGTGGGACCATGTCAGGTACTTGGTAACCAAACTCACTCTCGGTTTTTTTCTTTTAAAGCAACCTTGTTCTCGAGCGACGTTTTGCTCGATCGCTGTTTATACTTGCAAAGAATCTTATCAATCTGCGTTATTCGCCGACGGATTCCTAAAGGGAGTAGTAGAGAATAAGGAGGAGGGGGCGGGAGGGTTTCGGTTGAGAACTGCAATGGATGTATTCCGGGACAAGAAGAGGCGAACCGGGGTTACTTTTAATGTGGTGGTGGTGGGGACTCTATTTCCCCCAGCACATCCATAGTCAGAATTTCTTTGCAACCCCGGAGCGATCCAGCACAGCCTCCCACCTCCGAGAGCAACCATGGATGGTGACTTGTCTATAGAGATTCTCAGTCATCCACGGTGCTTTTTTTCCCCCAAGAGGCAACGGGGCTTTCTGGTTTTTCTTTCAGGACGTTTCACTTCTTATCCCAGAAGCTTCTTCACCTCTGGCGGATGGTGAGGCATGCGATGTAGAGAAAGAGATTGACAACCAATCAGGCGAGAAGTCTCGTGGTCAGAACATTGGTGCTCGTGGGTGTTTCTGTCTTTTGGAACAGAGGTCTTCAACCTTGGCAACTTTAAGCCTGGCGGACTTCAACTCCCAGAATTCCCCAACCAGCCCGTGAGGCTTAAAGTTGTCAAGGTTGGAGACCCCGGCTCTAGAACACAAGGCAGCAGCTCTTTCGGAGAGGCTCTGCTTCCCATAAGAGGAGCTGGCTCGACATTCAATGCCCTTCGCTGTAAGAAGACCAAAGGGAGGGCAAGATTTGGCTTTCCTAATCCGGCTTTACCAAGCCCACCTTCGTGCATTCTTCAAAACTCAACTCTTCAAGTCTATGTTCATCTATGCCAAGGGTCTTCAAACTTGGCAAGTTTTAAGACTTGTGGGCTTCAATTCCCAGAATTCCTGAGCCAGGAATTTTTGGGGAATTCTGGAAATTGAAGTCCACAGTAAAGGTGTGCCATAGTTGCCCACTCGTGTTCTAATATGACGTTTTCCAAACATGGCAACTTTACCATGCGTGGATTTCTACCTCCAGAATTCCAGCACCAGCAATTCTGAGAAGTGAAGTTAACATATCTTCCAGTCACTAAGTTTGAAAATCATTGTTCTAATGCACTTCCTTTCTTGTGTTTTTCTGGCTGTTTGAGAAGTATGGAAAGTAACAGTGCAGCTAAGAAAATCATTGCAGTTTTAACTGAAACAAGATAAAAGAACCATTTTTTTTGGTGAGCCCACATTTATGCTTTCCCTTAAATTTAGCCTGGACAGCAGTGTTTCTCAACTTTGACTATTTGAAGATGCGTGAACTTCAACTCCCAGAATTCTCCAGACAACATGAGTTGTGGTTTACATGCAGGCTTGCTTCTTTTCACCTTCAGGCTGTGCAAAGAAAGCTATGAGAAGCTCAAAAAGCATCAAAAACCCAACAACTCAACTCTGAACTACATATATTCTCCACCATGACAGGGTTGGGTTTTTTGGAGAAATCATATGGGACAGGAGAGTTGTATTAGACAAGATGTTTTGGTTTCTTTTTTCAGATGTGTACTGTAATGCTTGTAGTTTTTACTGTCTCCCTTTCAATGATATTTCTGAACTTCCTTGTTTATTTACACCTTTCTGTTTCATTCAAGAAATGCAGGATATCTTCAGGACATTGTCGTGCCACTGTTGGAGTCTGAATCTGAGGAGGAAGACAAACAACTGACAGGGAGTGGGAGTGTGGCTCTGTTGGCTGTGGAGGAAACTGGGGAAGGGCAAAGTCCGTCTGGGCAGAGCAGGGAAGAGGTAGAACAAGGGAGAGGGAGTTCAGAGGAAGACCCAGACCCACCCCCTCTTCCTCCTAGGGCACGCAGGGAGGAACAGAGCAGAGAGCAACATGGGTTGCGTGGCTTATGGGGGAAGAAAGGGCCCAGATTCCCTTCATTAGGCACATCTGGGAAGAGAGTTTAAAAGAGATGCAAGCTGAGAGTGGCAGCTTCTGGAAACAAACGTGAGTTTATCTTGTGTTGACTGTGGTTATCTGTGTTCCTAGTATCCTCCCAACTGGGTTGATTTACTGCCATTCCTTCATGTCTGGAATTCCCTCTCTTGCCCTGCTAGATTAATTACCTTATCTTGCCTTGATTGGACTTAAAGTTTTTGTTGACAACTTTCTGGACTTAAATCTCTGCAGCCAAAGGCTGTTCCAGACCAGAAGGTAACCAGGACATTGGGGGCAAAGTTGGAGTTAATAAAGGGACTCCTACTTATTATTTGACTGAATTGCCTTTGTGCCATGCCCCGGGTCATCACAGACATATTGCTAGTATTGCCAGAGATAAATACATGCACCCAGTTCCCTTATTCCCCGTTCTAACATAATATTTCACAGAAAACTAATTCAAATTGTCATGGTTTTCTACAATTCTAGTGATACTATTAAGCACTTGTGGATTCTGTTCTCTGTGTTCTTATGGGGCTGGACGATGGACTTTAGATGAAATTGTCTATTACTTTACTTCACAATGTGACAGGTGAGCCACATTCTTCGAAGTACAGGTAGTCCTTGGCCGACTGTAATTGAGCTTGGTAATTATGATTGTAAGTCATGAGAGCTGTAAAATAGGTCACCATGTGGTTCCACCTGATTTTATGAGCTTTTTTCTGGCAGTCATTAAACAAATACAGTTAAGTGAACACTGTGGTTGTTAAGTGAACCTATTATTCACTATGGGATGGATTTTGCCGGAAACTGGAAGTAAATACTGGCTTCTGGCAAAAACATAAATCATGGTCACATGATTATGGGTCACTGCAAACAGCCATAAATGTGACCCAGTTGCCAAGCACCCAAAATGTAGCCATGTGACCACAGGGGAGGGAGGATAATGATGGAACTTAAAAACTGGGCCATAAGTAGCTTTTGGGGTGGAGAGACGGAGTTCATTGTAACTTTGAATGGTCATTAAGAGGCTAGTTGTAAATTAAGGACTACCTGTAGGGCCTTCAGTTCTATGGAAAATGTATATTCTGGCAGCAGTACTTAAATCAGGCAATTAATAAACTTGCAATGATAGTTTGTTGGTGTCAATATATTGTCCTTTTATAGTGTTGTCGCAATAGCTGTTAAAATCCAGTAATAATCTTGAAAAAGTGACTACTAATGCTAACTAAGAGCTTTATAGATCCCGCTGCCTTAAGAAAGTTCAAAACATTCTCAAAGATCCATTTCATCCTGGGAACCCTTTTTTGAACTATTACCATCTGGCAGACGGTACAGAATAATAAAAACAAGGACAAACAGGCTGAAAAACAGCTTCTATCCCTGGGCAGTAGCTTTGTTGAATTCTACTGTATAGTGCAGTGTTGGTGCAGTGTCGGGGGTTTTCAATTCAATGTGTGGAGTGTGAAGGATGTGTGTTTGTGTTTATTTTCATGGCCGTAACGTGCACTGAAGATAGTGTTTGATTTCATTGTACGAGGTGCAATGACAATAAAGTAAAGTAAAGTAAAGTAAACTAAACTAAACTAAACTAATATAAAGATGTTTAAGCCACTGATACTTTCTGAAGTTGGTCTAAGATTTTTGTTTTCAAAAAATATGTTTATTCAGAATACAGAAAGCAGGATTTTTATATATGTACCGTGTTTCCCCGAAAATAAGACCTACCCCGAAAATAAGACCTACCCCAAAAATAAGACCTAGTGTGTTTTTGGGAGCCAAAAAAATATAAGACAGTGTCTTATGTTAGGGGAAACACGGTATGTGATTTGTTCGTGGTTTCGTACATGAATAAATGTACATTGTTCTACATGAATATGGTAAGTGTTTTTTTAATTAAAAAAAATATATAAGACCTACCCCAAAAATAAGACCTAGTGTGTTTTTGGGAGCCAAAAAAAATAAGACAGTGTCTTATTTTCGGGGAAACATGGTATATGTATCTTGGAACAGTGGCCTTCTCATTCAATATGCCACTGGTAGAGATTTGAATACAGATGTCTGAATCACTTACCAATATGGCTTGAACTGACCCAGCATACACAATCATCATTATTTTAATGAATTAAAATGCCATTTACTCCCCAGGGGGTGGGTGGGATGGGAAACCAGCAGGCTGCTTTTTTTTTCATTATTCCAGCAATTTTTGGAAGAGTCTTTGGTGAAACATAACACCACTTCTGCAGATGATAGGATTAATTTGCTTGTCTGCAGTTGATGCTCATATTACATCAAAGACTTTCCTTGAGCATAGCCATGGTTTGAACAAATGACTACATGCTCTCTTTTTCTTCCCCTTTAATTTTCTTTAAACCATCTTGTCTGGTGAAAAGTTCAAGAAAATCAAATGCTTGCACATTAATCTGAAACCCTAAGCTGGAAAATGTTATTGCTTTAATGTGGATTTTGGATTTTTCGCCTCACAGCCTAAATAATTATGCCTTTTGTGTTTAAAGGATGAAGAAGACTGGTAGATACTGGTAACTCACCTGTTTCCAAAAAGCTCTTATGGGGTTTTAAAGCACAGAGCAATGCTCAAAAAATAAATACCCCGAAGAAAAATCCTACCTAAGTCACTACTGCTGTCTATGTATTCATCTGCTGTTAGCAACCTTTGAAAATTGGCTTGTTTGAAGTCAACCATTCCTTTCCCATATTGCTAGAACTTTTTATGTCTCATTCAAAATCTGTGGTACATTTCTGGATAATGCATATTTATTTATTTATTTGGTAAATCACCTCCCATCTTACATATGTAGATCAGTGGTGGTATTCAGCCGGTTCGCACCGCATCGAGCGAACCGGTAGCAAGAATTTGGCATGGGTCGCCGAATTGGTAGTAAGTTCTGGCTGGCCACGCCCCCAACCCGGTCATCCTCCCGCCTGATGCTCGCTCAACCCACCTGCCTTACGTTCGCCTAAGGTATTTCTTTTTTTCCCTCCCAACAATCAGCTGTACATAGATCAGCTGTGCCGGGATTCCCCTTGCTGAGGCCCAGGAAGGTAAAAAATGGCTCAGCCCCCACCCACCCCCAGACGCTCTTCTGAGGCCAGGAAGCTCCCAAAACGGAGCGTGGAGGGGTGCTGTGCGCCCCTCCCATGCTGTTTATTTTCTTCCTGAGCCTCAGAGGAGCCTTAGGGGAGCAAAAACTCCCCCCCAGAGGCTCCTCTGTGGCCCAGAAGGCCAAAAAATGGGTGGGGGCTGCAAAAAAACAAAAAAAAAGCCATGCCCACCCAGTCACCTGGCCACGCCCACCAAGCCACACCCACAGAACCGGTAGTAAAAAAAATTGAATCCCACCACTGATGTGGATGGTGAAAAAAGTTTTTAAAAAGAACAGTATAATAAGTAACAAAAAACATAACAAAACACATTAAAAGCACTAAAAACATCAAAGTTATAAAGTGCAATTTGTGAATGTGATATAACTATATAGGTTGTCCTAAACTTATGGCCATAATTGAGCCCAACGATTCTGTTGCTGAGATGGTTAAGTGGGTTTTACCACATTTTACGACTTTTCTTGCCGCAGTTGTCAAGTGAACCGCTGCAGTTGTTAAACTAATAACATGGATGTTAAGTGAACCTGGCTTCCCCATTGGCTTTGCTTGTCAGAAGGTTGCAAAAGGGGATTACATGATCCTGGGACATTGCACCCATCATAACTACGGGCCAGTTGCCAAGCATTTTAATTTTGATCACATGACCTTGGGGATGCTGCAGCAGTCCTGAGTGTGAAAAATGGTCATAAGTCATTTTTTCCAGTGCCGCTGTAACTTTGGTTATTAAATGAACTGTTGTAAATTGAGGGCTACCTGTGTAACTACTTAAGAGCCGAGGTGGCGCAGTGGTTAGAACGCAGTACTGCAGGCTACTTCTGCTGACTGCCGGCTGCCTGAAATTTGGCAGTTTAAATCTCACCAGGCTCAAGGATGACTCAGTCTTCCATACTTCTGAGGTTGGTAAAATGGGGGCAATATGCTGACTCTGTAAACCACTTAGAGAGGGCTGTAAAGCACTAGGAAGCAGCATATAAGTCTAAGAGCTATTGCTATTGCTATTTTACAGACATCATAGCCACATTACTAGGTCCCCAGCAGTGGTGGTATTCTACTGGCTTGGTCTGGTTCTGCCGAGCCGGTAGCGGCGATGAGCAGCGGAGACCGAACTGGTTCTCTCCGCCACTCTGCTGTTGGGCCCACCCACCCGCCTGGGCTCCCATACTCACCTTTATCCTCTGAATTTGAAGCGCAGCTGCTTTGTGCGGCACAGCAGAGTGCTGTGCGGCAGCTGCTGAAGTGACTGGGAGAGTGCAGGCTTGCAGGAGGTAAGTTAGAACTCTGCGTGTGTGCACGCGCGCAAAGCGCGCCCACCAAGCCATGCCCACCGAACTGGTGGTAAAAATATTTGAATCCCTCCACTGGTCCCCAGGCCAGATAATAAAACCATGTTTCTGGCCCTTCTGGAATGCCAGCAAGGGCAAGGGCAAGGCCAATGCCAATCTGACCGCCAGCAAAATAATGTTCCAAAGGGCAAGTACCAGAGCAGAAAGCTCTGCCATTGCTTCTCTCTTCTCTCAATTTCTTTGCGCCCCTTGATTTCACCTGGTGTGGCTGCTCAGTGTCCAGGAGCAAGATCAGCATTCCACCTACTGGAGGAGAGTACAGCCCTACAGGTTTGTTTTGAGAAGAAAACCTAGCCAAGGATACTGGCTAATTCATGAGATCTGTTCAGGGAGGTAAAGTTCTCTAATAATTATCTTCCTAATCCTCATCACCTTTAGCCCAGAGTATATCACATTTCCATGCCTTATTGTTGCAACTGCAAATTAGCGACACTAACCTTATATTCAAAGTAATAATCATAAGAACCATAAACAACAATGTCTGCTTATGCCAGCTCCTTGGGAAGTATTCAATAGGTGGACAAAAATGTCTAAATCCAGTCTAAATATCTGACTGACTGTGCAATGAATCATAATAACAATAATAAATACCATCAAGGCAATTAACACCTGAGCAATTCCAGTCATTAGATACACAGCTGGAATAGTGGACTGGCCTTAAGCAGACGTAAAAACCCTGGGATAGGAAGACCAGAAAAGTAATGACAATGAATCACTCCTTCATCTAGGCAGCGATGTTGACAGAATATTTACCAAGGCAAATAGGTGGGTGTGGAATGCTGCAAGTATGCCAGACGGCTGGAGAAGAAAAAGGGGCATTGGAAAAATATCTGACGGACATTGAATCAAACCATGAAGGCTTACTGAATACTGGGAAACCAAAGTGGCTTATAAGAAAGACCAAAACAGGAATAGAAAAGAGACATGGCAAGACAAAATATTACATGGCCAGAAAAATGGACATAAGTACAATCGAGCAGGTTCAGAAGTACTTCACAAAAAAAGTCTTGCACTCTTCTGTACACAATAGAATTCCTTATGAATTCTAGAATTTCCTCGAAATTCTGGGTTTGGCTAACTTAGAACTGCGTCGCTTGTGGTCAGACCTAGGTATCACATACAAAATTATATGTAGTAATGTTTACCTGTTAATGACTTTTTCTGTTTTAATCACAATAATATGTGCATGAACAACCGCTTTAAACTCAATGTAAATCATTCTAAACTTGACTGTAAAAATATGATTTCTGTAATAGAGTTATCGAAGTCTGGAATGCCCTACCTGATTCAGTTGTTTCAGCTACAAATTTTCACAAAAGTTTCAGTCACAAATTAACTTCTGTGGACTTTACTTCACACATAAGTGGTCATTAGAAGGGGCGTGCATAAGTGCACTAACGTGCCTATCGTCCCTGTCATTGTATTTTTATTCTCTTACTTCTTGTTCTCGTTTTTGTTTGACAAATTCCAATAAATAAATAAATAAAAAAGAAACTAGCAGGCAAAACAGGTAACACCAAGACCTGAGAATGACTAAGAAAGGGAAAATTAAGAAAAAGACATAGGGTTTAATTCTGGTTGTACAAGCCTTAAGAATAAATGCATACAAAGCAAGAATTGAGAAGGTAGCAACAGACAGCAAATGCCATCTCTGCAAAGAAGCTGAAGAAACAGTAGACCACCCAGTTAGCTGCTTCAAGAAGATTGCACAGACCAACTATAAACAATGGCATGGCAAAGTAGCAACAATGGTACCTGTACGTTGAACATATAATAGTATAGAAGAAATACTATTTGCCTGCAAGCAAGAATGGATGGGTGTCACAAAATAGACAAAATAATAGGAAATGAAGACTAAAGCCCTTTGGAACTTTAGAAACCAAACAGACAAGCACATAACACCCCATACTTTAACAAGTGACAATAAGAAAGACAAAAGAGTCCAGACATTGGATGCTACAATACCTGGCGACAGCAGTATAGAAGAGAAAGAACTGGAGAAAATCACAACATACCAAGAGCTACAATACAAATAGAACACCTGTGGTAAAAGATAGTATCAATAGTAAAAGTGTTTTGGGTGCAATCTCAAAACATCTGACACCACTCAAACACCATCAACATTGACAAAATCACTTATCAGTCAATTTCAAAAGGCAGCTTTACTTGGAACAGCTTACATTCTGCAAAGATATCTTTAATATTATTGAACAACATTTCTACCTATCCTGGGTCCTTGAGAAGGACTGAATAGGTGAATAAAAATGCTTAATTTAGTCTTAATAGCTGGTTGACTATGTCTGCTGAGGGAATATGACCAAAATTCAGATGAAATGCATCTTGATGATGCCACAGGTGCTGGACTATCTAAAATTGAGGTCATCTCCACTTCAAATTACTGGCTAGCATCTCTTCTAAGTCCTTCAAGGTAGCCAGGTCAGGAAATAGACACCGTAAAGACTTTACATCTATAGGGGATATGAATATAATCTTGGAAGTCTGGCAGAGCTGCTTTCTGCCCCCTCTTATACGAAAGAATATCAAGATGAGGTTATCTTGAGTTACTTTCTCATTCCTTTTTCATTCCCAGGACTAAGTGGAAGTTTACCAAACTGCTCTTGCATTGTTTCTTCAATGTTAGCTCTGAACTCCTCTACATTTTGTGTGGTTTTTGCCTTCTCTGTTAGGATTCTTTACTTCTCCATACAAAATGATGTATTTGATTGAATATCAGCCCAATTGCTTCTCATAGCACGCTTCTTTTTCTCTTTTCCCCCATCACCTGCCACATACAAGCACAATGCACCATTCTCACAATCACCTCCCCAAAGAATTTTTTTTTCAAAATGAAGTCAATATTGAGAAACACAGAAAGAAATATTTTTGAATGTTCAAAGATTCCTTGTGAATTTCAACAGATTTTCTTGCACCCAGTGTACAGGTAGTCCTCAATTTACAACAGTTTGTTTACTGACCGTTTGAACTTACAACAGCACTGAAAAATGGACTTATGACCATTTTTCACATTTATGACTGTTGCAGCATTCCCACAGTCACATGATTTACAATCAGATTCCTATTTACAATGGTTGCAGTGTCCCAGAGGCCATGTGACCGTCTTCTGAGACCTCCTGACAAGCAAAGTCAATAGGGAAGCCAGATTCACTTAACAACCGGGTTACTAATTTAACAACTGCAGTTGATTCACTTAACAAATGTGGCAAGAAAGGTTATAAAATGGGACCAAACTCACTTAACAAATTTCTCATTTAGTAACATACATTCTGGGCTCAATTTTGGTCATAAGTTGAGGACTACCTGCAATCAATTCTGCTTTTCAGATGAAACTTGCAATCTTTTAGCCTGACATAGGATACCTTGAGCTCTTAGAAATGAAATGAAGAGTATGTGCGTGGGGGAAGGGGGCAACAGGATCAGAAGACATGCTTAAATTTACATTGTAGTGAAGAATGCCAAGCTGAAAGGCACCAGGTCATTGTGGTAGCATGTTTCCTGCCAGTAGGTGATGCTGGTAGAGGGAAGGACAACGACAACAACAGAGGGAAAGGCAGGCAAGGAATGGCTCTATTGCCTATTGGTCTATTGAAATCAAGGAAGTGGAGACAAATTAACGATGACTAATCTAAATCCCATTTATTATTTAAATCCAAGCTCTAAGCACAATAATAACACCAGACGTACTTCTGGAAGGCAAAACCACAAAATTCTGCTTTATTTATTTCAGTCATGTTATGCACTCAAACTTCCTGGAAAAAGGAGTTATGCTTGGAATGGTCAGCAATAAAAGGAAACAAGAATACCAAAGAAATGGTGGCTAGACACCATAAAAGCCAACACCAGCCAGAAGCCCTATAAGATCAGAAAATGTAGAGCGATTTGACTCATAAAATGGATGAAAACTGGACCCGGTTCAATGGGCATTAAGCACAAGAATGTTTTTTTTCTAGCCTACTACACTACATATAGATCCAGCTTTTTCCCCGTCATGGAGACAAGTAGTTATGGTTTAATATTGGACTAATGCGTGGGATTGTAGAAACGTTTTTGTAAAGAGAATAAACAAAGCTATGTTTGCTTACTTTAGTTGCTTATTTTATTGTGCTTATAAGCCATTCCAATCATAAACAATTCTGTGCTGGATGTAGGGATCCAAGCAGAGCAAATGTTATCCATTTGCTATTGCTGCTGAGGATAAAGATGCCTATCTCCTTGACATGTGAAAATCTGATGAAAAATTGGTTGTTCCGCCTCTGCTCCCCCCCACCCCAAAGATTTATGAAAGTGTTTGATTTCATGACAGGGCAACAAATCCTGGGAATCTGCTACAAAATGGCTGAATGAAAAAGTAGATGACTGTGCATTCTGAGTTAGCAGAAGTGACACCTCAGGTACAGGTTGACTGGGAGCACTTTGGACAAGGCTATGTCCCCAAGCTGCTTAAAGCAAAAATCACAAAATGTTGCTTTACTTATTTCAGCCATGTCAGGCACTCAAACTCACTAGAAAAGGAAGTTATGCTCTGAATGGCTGGCGGTAAAAGGAAATGAGGCTGCCAAAAAACCCTGTGGCTAGATCCCATTTGAAGTAGACACTAGCCAGAGTATAAGTAACTGAAAAAAACCATACAAGATCAAAAATGTGGAAATATTTTAATTTTAGAAAGGGCTATGCACATGATAAGAAACTCAGAAGCAGCCAAGATCAAAATCTAGGACAAAGATGTTGATGTGTCCATAGGGATTACCAAACAACCCTAGCCTTCTCAACACATGGAAAGCCAGGCCAAACATGCTTCTCCACATTATCAATCTACCAGTGCAACAGAAAATCTTTAGTTGTACGTGTCATGGATAAGAATATTAGTGGAAGGGAGAATGTTTCTCTATAGCATATTAGAATATCTCTTTATGTATCCATAACAATTTATTTAGATGTTCCCTATTTTTTTCTAGTGGGAATTGTTTGTATTTGCACTTTCAGTCTCTCATTTCATAGGGTTTCCTGTCCCTTCTAGACACACTTTTCCTTCAGGATTTCAAAATCTAGTATAATAACTTGGCTGTTCTCTATTTTTCCTCACATTGCCATGATGAATTCAAGGATAACATGGGCACTTTTTCTGAAGATTCCATTTACCTTTATTCAACCAATTTATTCTTGTTGTAAGAAGTAGGCGCAAGACTACAGATCCCGCAGTTTCTTCTTCTACCTTCTCTGAAATCAAATCAGTAAGGAGAACATTAGATCTCTAACTCTTTGCCAAATTAGATTTGCAACATAGTTAATTATGCCATTCTTATGAAACTTCCATGTTGCTCAAGTATTCTTATTGATGCAAGCAAAGAATTTTGATAATTCTAATTAGAATAGAATATGCCATTTGGTAGATTAATAAGAGTAATACATTTCTGTGTCATCAGCTGCTTTAAAGGGAAATATCTGCACACTTAAAACAAGCTGATAGCCTATAGTTTTGTTCTGTGGCCTTCCTAACAATGACCAGAGATTGTGCGCAGTCTACCAATGTTAGATCTGCTTAACACCTGCTGCTGTAAGAAATGTCCTTTGTGGTTCCTCTCTACCACTGAATGCTCCAGATTGCCTGTTATAGTACCTGCAGACATTCTGAAAATATTTACCTGCACATACACTTCTTCCTTTTGGGAGAGTAAATATTTTGTTGTTGTCTATCCAAACCTCAGGGAGAGTGAATGCGGATGAGAAGAGAAATATGGGATAAAACGGGTGGAGTGTGTGTGAGAGAAACAATGTTCCCAAAACTAGGAAATAGACAAAAAGATTAGCTCTGCAGTTTTTGCTTAAATGTTGCAAATCTGCAACGATCTAGTAAATGACAGCTTATATTGTTGAAATACGTTGTACATACAGGTTTTCTTCAATATACAGGATCAAATCAAAAGGACTTGTAATTATGACACTGGTTTTGAACAAGTCTGGGGCACTGTTTTTTCCCCCCAACTTTGGCAACTTTAAGGTGGCTGAAAAATTCTGGGAATTGAAATCTACACGGTTGAGAAACATAGACCTAGGTTAAAATGCGTCTGGCTATTTTGAATTCAGTGGGTTGTGTGAATGAATCTAGAGGTCTGGATGAATTCAGGGAAGCATGGTTCAGTAAACCAAGGGTTACTGCGTCGTGCAAACACGCCGCTTCCTCAGAAGTGATAAATACTACTCTGCAAAGAATTCAGTTGCTCATAATGATGACTAAACTCCCTAAACCTGCGCAGACTAATAAAAACTACACAACCCAAGATGCATCCTTCTGCGAAGGGACCTCATTGGCGCGGCGCATGATGGGGCATGAAGACCTTTCTCCTCCGCGGTCCTCTGCCCATGACGTCACACCAACTCCCTCGCCGGCCGCTATAGCATTGCAACCACGCAGTTTCGCTCGGCCCGAAGCAACTTTCTTTTCCGTCTTCTCCGGAGTTCCGGCTGGCACTTGGAAAGACCAATGCGCGTTTTGGATCCGCGCGTTCTCCGCCAATTGGAGGGCTGGGGGTGGTATTTCTGGATTAGCCCATCGAGCGCTCAGCTGAGTATTGGAGTCCGACAACGGCCCCCTGGGAGAGGAGGCGTGCTTGGTTTTTTTTTTAAAGGGCCAGTAGCGGAAGAAAGTTGCGGGCAGAGTTTCCTGAGGTGGGGGGTGCTGCTTCTTCGGGCTCCCTGATTGGTCCTTGTCCGGCCCCTTCAGGGTTGGCAAGCAGAGCACCGCGCCTTGGTTGGTGCCGACCGTCTGGGGAGCCTCTGGCCTCAGAATGGAGCAGTCAGCGCCTAAAAGGTAACGGTCAGGGCCTCCCCTCCGTTCCTGGGAGACTGAGGAGGCGGCGGCAGCAGCAGCGGCAGCGAGGTTTATTTTGGGCGGAAGGAAGAAGGCCGGTGTAGGCCGCGTGCCTCGCAGTCCGCCGCTCCTCGAAGACTGGAGTCCCCGAACATCCGGCAGGCCTCCCGGCTTGAGGTGTCCCTCGCCTTTGCTTCACCCCTCGGCGCTTGTAGGGGGCGTGAGGGGACGGCTCATCCGCCCTATTACTGGATGGCACCGAAGGGAGGCTTTGTCCCAGCCTTTCTCAGCGGGATGCCTAGCGGAGATGGGAGTTGTAGTCCCATAGGTTGGAGGGCATTCCGGGCTGGCTAGAGGAGATGGAAGTTGTAGTCCCATAGGTTGGAGGGCATTCCGGGCTGGCTAGAGATGGGAGTTGTAGTCCCATAGATTGGAGGGCTTTCCTCCTGGGACAAGGCTGCTTTACGTGTAAAGAAACCCTTAATACACAACCCCTGGAGAGAAATGGGCTTTTCTTGTTCCCACATACACATGTAGTATGTGGCTGTGTGAGACTCACATGCCTGCTTTCTTAGGGAAAATACTGTAAATTACTCACTTAGCATTCCTTAATCATTCACTCCTTGGTATGGCAGTGTGATTATATTGCTTATGTGCCATCACGTCATTTTGACTCCTAGTAACCACATCGGTAGATTTTCTCCTTGATAATCTATCCATAACCCTTATGTCTCACATGCCTCCCAATGGAGTGCTCCCATTGCCATTGTAACTGAATCCATCCACCTTGCTGTTGGTTGTCCTCTTTTTTTCTTTCTTCCATCTTTCCCAACAGTACATCTTTCCAGAGAGCTGGGTTTTTGCACAATGTGTCCCAAATAAGGTAATTTGAGCCTGGCCCTTTGTATGGCACTAAAATTATATTATATGGAAGCTTCAACATACCGTTAATATGTCCTTGGTGTGCACTGTGTTGTGCTTAAGCCCACGCAGAAATAAAAACCTCCCACCAGCCCTAATACTAGTTCGGTAGTAATGGGACAAGAGATTAATCTGTTATGAAATATGTATTCATACTGCCCACCTAAGACCTCCCTGCTGGTGCCTCCCTGGGGCAGAAAATAGGCCTCCAATGGTTCTCTGGGAAATGACCACCAGAAAGGCATTTGACTCTGTCTTCATGAAAGTGTATGAAAATAGAAACTTGGGAAATCTTTGCATATTGGTATTACCACAATGGGTTTTGAAAATATGTGCTTGAAATGGACAATGGCAGAAGACTGTGGCTTATTTTTAAATTGTGTTTTTGTTCATATTAAATTGTTAATACATTTACAAGGGCAGTAGTTGAGAAGTTGCTCAGTCATGAAATACTGAACTTTTGAATAATGGAAACATATTTTTAGAAGCAGTATTCTACATATACATAAACATTACATTTCCAAAATATTTTCAGAAAAAGCAGGAGTATTTTAAATCATCTTTATTGTATTATCAATATAATATTGTCATCTCCTTGAAAGGAGTGTCAGTGATTGGAGGTACATGTACAAGAGAGGGATTCAAAACTAATTCAAGTAAAACATGCAGTAAGTCATTAAAGATTAAGAGTTTTTAAATCATAAATAACACATAATGCCGGTAAACATATAAACAGTCTTCTTGAAAGGGTAAGCTATTTCTATTAGGCTCTTTGATAGAATGACTGGTGGCACTTAAGAAAATTATATATTGAGTTTCCATATTGTTATGCAACTACACTAAAAAGGAAGTTGATATTAGTGGGTGTGCTTAATGTTTTTTTTATCCTGTGCTGCTTATGTTAATGAGTATATTAAATCTTTAAGCTGGCCATGATTAAGCACCTACAGCTCTTTTTTTCTGTCATTTTAGATTTAGATTAAATTCCAATTTCTTCACCTCCAGAAATTGTCATCCTGTTTATTTTTCCATTTGTAAATTATATGAGCCCTGACTATATAGTTATTGGAACTTTTCTTTGGGATCTTTCTGATGCAGCCTGTCTTTTACAGTACCACCTATTTCATTTAAAACTGCTTGAAAACATCATAGTGCAAAATTCACTACTCTGGATAGCCATCATGTTGTTCCTTCTCTTCTTTCTTTACCTGGATGTTTTTCTGTTCCTGGTAAGAATTAAGAGTTTCTACCTTCAGTTGAGCCTTGTAGTTGAGCCAGAAATTGTAGTTGGCCAGAAATTCCATGCAGGTGAATGAATGAGCTGTTGGAAGAGGGACTCCAACACCAAGGAGGTGCTAGAAAAACAAGACCATTTCATTTGTGTTCAACATAATGCTATATATAATACAGCTCTTATTGTTTCCTGTGTTAGCCTTCAGTAATTTAATAGAATCTCTGTGGGTTCTTTCTTAAGTTTATCTTTTCCTTTCAACTGTACTAGTATGCTTCTGAACGGAAGTTGTAGGATACCCAGTGTTAGCTTTATGATATGTGTGACCATATCAAGTATTTGTTGCTATTTAATTTGAGAAAAGATGAGATAATGAGCAAAATATAATTTTTGACTCTAAAAATTATATGCTGTTTTAGTACAGTAGGCTATATTCAAATTTTGTATATTCAAGCATTGAAATCTTGGGCCTTGGTGGCTCAGGCTGGGCCTTGGTGGCTCAGGCTGTTAATTGCCTGCACTCAAGTTCCAGCTGCCTACAACTGCAGTAGGCTCGAATCCCACCAGGCTCAAGGTTGACTCAGCCTTCCATCCTCTCGGGGTAGGTAAATTGAGGACCCAAGATTGTTGGGGGCAATTAGCTGACTTTGTAAAAATGCCGCTTAGTAATAAGCAGGCATATACAATGGAAGGAAGGCTATTGCTGAGCACACTGGGTTGTATCCCAAAATTGTAAGCCGCCCTGAGTCTTCGGAGAAGGCGGCATATAAATGTAATTAAAAAAAAATCATACCCTTGTGCAAATGTACACTGCACTAAAAATAGGAATAACATTGTTAAACCTAAACCAAAGTAGCACATAAAATATACTATTAGCATGAATCCTCATAACCATATATGGTATCTAACTTCTGAGTATATGAATATTCTCAAGAAAAAAAGAGGACGTTCACATGCAGAGGTATTTGTAGTTTCTTTAAAGCTGTTTTATTGGAGTAAATATGAACATTAGCTTGGTTACAAATTGGAAAAGAGGTTTTCAATATAAAGTCTTATAAAATATAAGCACAGATTAAGAATCAGCAGTCTTTGGAGACATAAAGAAGCAGTGATGAATGTTTGGGCTGAATGGCTGTGGTCTAGTTTTATTTGTCCTGATGTTCTGATAGCAACTGTGTGATATTTTCAAGGGCAGAGGGAGCTGCTTTGTGATGTACCTCTAGGCAGTTCACAGCAATTAATCTGGTCTGATCGACCTCTTGATTAGGACTTGTCAACTGATATCTGATTAATCCATGTTACAGGCATCCAAAGAAGTTGGTTCCTGATTGATTTATCATCTTTAATGTATAGTGATTATTCCAGAGAAGTATTAACAAGTCAGATTTCTGCCTTATATGTCATAATAGTAGGACAAACTTGAGACCATGTTGATAAATCTAAATACATCTGTCCAGTTCACAAACATCTTTAAAATCCAATAAGTATTATTTCAAACTATGGAGTTTGCACTAATAACTGGAAGTTTTTACATTTACATTTCTAACTTCAAAAACCTGAATAATAATATTCAATAACTTTTCTATGCTCAGAAAAAAATTACTTGAAAATTCCCACATGTATATATTCTCCTCCTCCTCTTCCTCTTCCACCTCCTCCTCCTCCTTTATCCCATTGTGTAATGTGTCTTGGGTATCTGCACAGGATACAGAAAAATAAAATTTGTCTTTAATTTGCAATATAGATGATTTCAGACATTGCAATAAAGGACAGCTATGTATGCCTATTTAAAAATGAATTCCATTAAGTCATGTAGGATATTCTCAGTAAGTATGCTTTTTGCAAAAGTGTTGTTTTTGCTTGTGGAGCAAGAAAATAATAACAATTCCTGCCTTACAGATTCTACCAGGGTGACAGAGTCAGTTGCTTTCATTCAGTTTTAGGAAGAAGGCTATGGTAAACCATTTCTGCAAGTGCTATCAAGAAAACTTCAAATAGGTGTCTGTGCACGCATGCATGTATGCACACAAAATAAAACAAAACAAATTGAACATATGATAATTTGAGTTTCCTTTTCCCCTATCTGGTCAATTACTATAGCATCTGCACTACATACATTTTTAACAGACCTGGAATTCAAGATAGAATTCAACTGTTGGACTTCTTGCAAACTAAATACAAACTTAAATCGGAGAGACCTTAGAATAGCTTATTTTAAGTGATGATTCAGAGATACAGTATTTCTTCTAATTCCGTGATGGTGAACCTATGGCATGCGTGCCAGAGGTGGCATGCAGAGCCCTCTCTCTGGGCATGCGAGCCATTGCCCCAGCTCAGCTGTGCGCTTCCGCCAGCAAGCTGGTCTTCTGGTCTCTACTGTGCATGCACAAGGGGGTGGGGGGCACATGGAGGCAGTGCGTGCATGCGTGGGGACGGGCTGCACACGGGGCCATACGTATGCAAGCGGGGGGGATCGCATGTGTGGGGAGGCGAGGTGCATGTGTGGGGCACGCACGAGCTTTGCATTTTGGGGATGCGCTTACATGCGCGCTTTAGGCACTTGGTGCCAAAAAAGTTAGCCATTACTGGATTTAGTTCATGGGTGTAATAATGTTATAATCTAAGAAAACAGACACAAATGCTACTTTGTATACTTCTTGAAGTGTATCACATTGGTCATAGTTTATCTCTTTTATGTTTTGCCATGTAAATATTCTTATCAGTCTTGAGCTATACTGCCTTGGGATTAGTTTTGTCTTGTGAGATTAAACAGCTTTTCAAAACTGTGTGTGTGAGAGAGGTACGATTTCTAATGAATGACAAATAAATACAAATTTTAAATGTTACGAATGATGATGTATTATAGTGGACTAATTTCTGTGTTAGAATTTGTAGCATTTATATGGAAAAGGACACAATTTAATTTTAGTTTAGTTTATATTGTGCTCCAATCCACGTGGGATTCTGAGTAGCTTGCCTTATGATAGATGTTGATAAATAATATCAAGGAGAAAGCAAAAATGTCTTAGGGAACAAACAACCACATTCCAACCTATAACAGACATGTGCCCCTCATCTTTATTCCTGAGGCTCTCTGGAATAGCCAGGTTTGATGGCTTTCCAATAAAGTGGCAGTCAGTTGCTCAACTGTTGGTTTGCTTTCCCTTCGTACAGATTTTATCCTCCCCAAGCTATGATTTGCTTGTTTCTGTTATTTCCCCTTTGTGTGCTTAGTTTACCACTAAAACTGTTTTCAAGTGAGCAATTGATTTCTTCTAAATGGGATGCCCTTCTCTTTAAGAATTGTAATTTTGGGGTGCCCTTGTGTTTAAGAATTGTAATACAAGAGCCTTGGTGGTGCAGGCTGTTAAATGCCTAGCACTTAATTCCAGCTGCCTGCAGTTAGTGCAGGCTTGAATCCCACCAGGCTCAAGGTTGACTCAGCCTTCCATCCTCTCGGGGTAGGTAAATTGAGGACCCAAGATTGTTGGGGGCAATAAGCTGACTTTGTAAAAATGCTGCTTAGTAATAAGCAGGCATATACAATGGAATGAAGGCTATTGCTGAGCGCATTGGATTGCGCTGCAAAAATTGTAAGCTGCCCTGAGTCTCCAGAGAAGGGCGGCATATAAATATGAATTAAAAAAAAAGAATTGTAATTTTGACATTAACATATTAAAACCTTAATTTATGTTTTGAGAAGAATTAATTATAGATAAATAAAATACTAGAAGTTAGTCTTTTGAGGGGGAAGTTATGTGGTGCACATTGAAACTCTGCAGCTTTCTATTTATTAAGAAAATAAAAAGGTAGATTTAGTAATTAAAGATAAAAGTAAATTGGAAATTACTAATTATAGACTATTTCAAATGTTTTTATATTTTTATTAGCAAGCTTAAAAAGCTCAGTGAAGACAGCTTGACTAAACAGCCTGAAGAAGTATTTGATGTCTTGGAGAAACTTGGTGAAGGGTATGTACAATTTTGTATATGTAGGGATGTATGGATGGCTATGGAAATTTAATACATGTATTATGCAAATATAATGGAAGGTAGTGAGCTTGATCGTGAGTTGAAAAATCTTCCATATTTGTACTGGTGCCTACATCCAGCCTAATGAGATTGTGTACAGGTAGACCTTGCTTAACTATGATAATTGGAACCGGAAACCTTCATCATTAAGTATTGTGGTTGTAAATCAAAACATCATGTGATTGTATTTGTTGGCAGTTCTGATAATCCCAGTTGTCATCGTTAAGCAAGGATCTTACATGACTGCAACTTGCAACTTCTTGCCAGCTCCTCCCTTGACTGTGCTTGTCAGAAGTCAGCAGAGAAGGTTGTAAATTGTAGCCATGTAACTTTGGGCACTGCAGTGGTTGTACGTACAAGGGCTGGTCTTAAGTACCATTTGTTCAGTTCTCTTGTAAGTTTGAATGGTCACTAAATGAGTAGTTGTTAAATAGGGACCAGCTGTATTATAAAGTAAAACTTACAAATTGGTCAGTGGAACAAGCTTAATATATAAAAATAATGGCAAAGTGTGATTTTGATTAAAGGAGAAGATAAATTATTTTGTGAGAGAATGTTGTATAGTTTCAAACTAGGTATACCTTAGAGGCTCCAATTATGCCTGCCAGTTAAGCTGAACATGTCCCATATATATCCTACGTTGAGTAATATTTTCCACAGATGCAGTTATAATTGTGCGCAAACTACCAAGCTGCTGTATTCCCTTGTTCATTGGATAAGAGCTCCAGAAACATATAACTTGGAGGACTCTCTCCCCATTTCAATATTAGTCTACCTTGCACCTGCCATAGAAGAGAATGATGGGTGAAGACAGAGAGAGTAGGATCCGTACCACCAGTTAAATCTGTTACATCACCAATCCCAAACAAGCCATTGCAGGGGACTTCTAAACTTTCTTTGTAATGACTAGGAAGGCATTCACAATGATTGCCAAAACATAAGTAATTGTGTGCTCACTGTGGTCAGTCTTTCCATGGGGTTAGCTGTGCCACTGGTTCTTTCAGAGAGAGAGTTCCTGTTTAAGATACTTTGTTCAGTAGCCTATTTTTCTTTGCAATACATACTTTTCCCTTGGCTTATGTGGCTTATATTTATTGATATGTAGGAGATCCTCAAATCACACATTGAGAACTGTCTTAGATAAATGTTAATTCTGAGTAACACTTTTTAATTATAAAAATGAAGAAAATGATTAAGAAAAATCATTAACATTAAAATGAATTCTGGTATTAGGCGAGTGGAAATTTGTTTACTAGACGATATTTTTTTCCTTCCCTGTGAAGCCTCCTCCCCCTTAAAACCTGCTTTGGAGATTGGAGGAGTTTAGAGCATGTGTGACAGTAAATGAAGCTGTAGAATGAGAGGATATCATGCCATTCTTATCAGCTGAAATTAGTTGTTTTTTCTAGAAAATAAATTGAGGTTTGTTCATATAGTGAGAATCACATTGCAGACCAAATATATAGGGAAGAGAAAGGGAAAGGCTTAACATCATGGTTGGAAGAAATCGATGAGGTCCTTCAAAAGAGAAGAGATGGGAAGTTTAAAGAATAAAAGGAATGAAGTAATATATAGACATAATGAGAGGACAGATGATTTGCAGGAGTAGAAAGACATAAGACAGGTATAGGAAATTGTATTGATTCAAACTAGATTTAGCTGTACACCTCTTCTTTTTACACCTTTATTTTTTTAAGTTAAAAATTCCTTCTCCAGCGAGCTGCTCTGAGCATCCAGGCAGTGGGAGGTGCTTAGTCTCTCCGTTCTGATAGGCTGGGCTTTACTGAAGGACGTTCTGACTCCTCCTCTCCTCCCGTACGTCCCCCAGTTTAGCTCAGCCTTCGGTTCGGATAGGCAGCTCTCTCTCTTTCTGGTCGGAGCAGGAACAATCAGAGGTATTCTATTCCCAATTGGCTTCTTTAAAATTTCTTTCCCTTTCAATTCGGCTTGCAATTTGTTCCTTTGTGCTTGAGAAGCTGACTGTGATGATTGCAGCAGTCAGCGGTGCTGTGGCTAGCTGCTTGGGCGTTTTTTCCTTATTGGGCGAGGCTTGCTTTCGTTTCCTCTCGCAACCTCTACTTGCCGCTTCTCTTAACCCCTTGGTGCTGCTGCTACACCCCTTCCCTTGGGGTTTCTTCCTTTATTATTGATTCCTCCCTCTGAGAACGCTGGGGTAGGCAGGAGTCGATTCCCCATTTCTGCCGCTCTTTTCGAATGAAGCCATTGTGGGGCGGCAGAGCTGTGCTGGCGGAAGAAGCAGTTGGCGCTTTCTCTTCCCTGGGGTAGTTGCGGCTTGCGCGCCTCCCCTTCTTCCAGGGCTTTTTCTCCACGAGGCCTCGTGGGAGCCCAGACTGGCTGATGCCAGAGCCCCGTGAGAGTTTTTTTCCTGGTCTCTTTCTGTGTTTTTTTCCCCCAGGCTCTCTTTCTGAAGAAGCCTAGGGTACATTACTGTATTAGTAATAAAGGATTGTTGTTGGTCTGTGTGACCTGTTCCAAGTTGGCACTCTCACAGGTGGTTTTTTGTAAAATTCTTGTCTACTCTGAGTAAATTCTACCCTGATTTTCTACAGCAGAGCAGTCATATTATCCAACTAATCCCCAGGCCTGGGCCTGTGGGAACGGTTGACAAAGGGCTTACTTTGTATTTTTTTTTCCTGCCCTATGAACTAGTTCTCAATTTGGCTTACCTGTTTTTTCTTGTGAGACTCTTTGTTTATCTCATCTTCTAATCATTCCCATATTAGCAATAATTGTAATACATATTGCTCATATACAAGTCTCTATAAAAATTCAAAAGGGAGAGTGTGTGTGTTTTCTATTGGGGTGCCTTGCCCAGTGACTGGAGCGGGACCCGGGACGTGCCAACCATCCAGGCAGCCACCAAATATTATTATTATATATCTATTTACAATTCTCTGGCCCAATTTTTCTGAGATATCTCTTACCAAACATGGCAAGTAGGGGTGGCGACAAGTCTCTAGACAAATCTGTCATTCCTAAAGGTCCTTCTAAGGCCACAAAGGGAGGCATCCCGGCCAGAAGCATTGGAGAAACAGATTCAGAAGAATACCAAGGGCTCTCTGGGGGCTCCCCAGCTACCAGACCCTACCCCACCCAACCCCTTCCATCCCTAGGCCTCTAGACCCCTCCACGTCCCCTTCTCAGTCATATCAAGCACACGCCCTTCACGGAGGGTGCCGGAAGCAACCTTCACCCCTACGGCAGCTGGACTGCGACAGGAAGAATTCCTCCCACAGGAGGTCCCTGATACCATGAGGACGTGGATGGAACTGGTGATTTCCAGGGGAATCACAGCCGGGGTGCAGCAGTCCCTGGCAGCCAGACATTCTTACAGATCAGAAGGTGACTCGCGTTCCATGAGGTCCTCGGTCAGAGCAGGCTCAGTCGTTTCACAGGTATCTCAATTCAGAGATTTTCACCCTCGTCTCAATCAGGATCAGGAGTGGGGGGAAGAAGAGGAATCCCCTGCTCAGATTGACTCGGTCTCTGTTCATCAAAGTGAGAACCCCTCGGGTTCCCGCCCACTGAAAGAGGGATGTCCGATGACGAGGACGTAAAACAGGACCATCCAACTTTCACGGGCCTTTTTCAACCACAGTTGTTCAAATCCCTCCTTTCCAAAGCAAAAATCACAGCCCACATTTCAAAGCCCCCCTCAGTCCCACACACTACAGATTCTGAGACTGAGGATGATCTGGTCTTCTCTCAGCCAGTTAATGAGGAGGAGGTTATTCCGGTCCCCAAAATGTTTTCGGACCTACTCAATAAGCAGTGGATGTCAGCAACATCCTTCCCGGCCCCTTCAAATTTTGATAAGAAGTTTTTCAATCTGGATCCAGATTTCGCTAATAATTTGGTCACACCCGAGGTCGATGATCCAGTGGTAGCCCTGGTCTCCTCTTCTACTGTCCCACCGAAGCGGAGGATGCCCTAAAGGCTGACGATAAGAAGGCCGAGATTGCCCTCCGTAAAGCACACCAGGCAGATGCCTGGGCCATCAAGGCAGCCACGGCATCTTTTTTCACCAGGCGTCTCTCAGGTGGCTCTGCCACCTGAGGGATACCATCCCAAGTTCCAACATTAGGGCTCACCAGGACGTAGCAAAACTAATTGCAGCTACGAATTCTCCGCCGCGTTTCATGCCGTAAAGTTTTCAGCCAGGGCCATTGCCTCACACATTATGGCCCGTAGATTACTGTGGCTTAAGCATTGGCAGGCGGATAGTAAAATAAATGGAAACTCTTTTCCCCAGTTTCTGCTAATAAATTATTTGGTCCTGCCCTAGATCCTCTGTTGATAGAGACTAGGAACAAGCGAAAGATCCTCCCTTCCCTTCTTCGTCATACTGACAGTAGGTTCTCACAGCCCTTTGAGGGGCCCCTCCCGTCCCTACTCCCAGAGTTCTTTCTCCTCCAGGACCTTCAGGGATCGGGTTACAGGGGCAGCCAACAGTCAGATAGGTCAGATTTTTCAGACAGGGGTCGACGGGGGTCAGGGCAAGAGAGGCTTCAGGGGACCACCAAGTCGAGGATCCGTAGATCCCGCTAATCAGGGGTTCTAGCCCCTATAGGTGGACGGCTTCGTTTCTTTGCTGACCGTTGGGAGTTGTCCACTTCTGATGCCTGGGTGCATGACACCATTCATTTTGGATTAGCGTTAGAATTCCTTTCTGCCCCCAAGTTTCTTTATGCAATGCCCCATTTCTAGGGTACCTGAAAAAAGGGCCCTGATGGAATCCGCAATTAACCACTTGCTACACATCAGGGCCATTCAATCTGTTCCCAAGGACCAGCAGGGACAGGGTTTCTATTCTTTGCTCTTTATTGTCCCTAAAGCCTCAGGGGGCTGGAGGGCGATCTTGGACCTCAAACGGCTTAACCGATCATTGGTCTATCGCAAATTTAAGATGAGCACCCTCCAGTCTATCCTTCTTAGCGTCAGACGAGGTGATTTCCTATCTTCTATCGATCTGACAGAGGTGTATCTGCACATACCAATTTGGCCTGCCCACTCAAAATTTCTTAGATTTTGTTATAATAATCACCATTATGAATATGTGGCCCTTCCCTTCGGTCTTTCCTCTGCCCGAGGACGTTCACGAAGGTCCTGGCGGCCCTGGCAGCTCACCTTAGGGGCATTCCGGTTAGGCTCCAGTGTTATCTGGACGATATCCTAATCTTATCCCACTCAGCTAGACAAGCTCACATAGACACCAAACTCGCATTGCAGGTTTTACAGCAACACGGGTTTTCTATTAATGGAAGAAGAGCCATCTCTCCCGTCAACCCGGTTGACCCATCTGGGGGCTATAATTGATACTCTAGAGGAGAAGCTTTTCCCCACCCCAGATCGCTTAGAAAGCATAAGGAACTTGGCCCAACGTGTTAGGCCCTCACGGCAGGTCCCTTTAGCTGACTTGTCAACATTACTAGGTAAATTGATTTCTTCCATTTCTATTGTTCCCTGGGCTCGCTTCCATGCTAGGGAGCTCCAGTGGTTTTCCTGCCATACCAAAGGTTGGGTCGCAGCAACTCCACAGCAAGGGTTCAGGTGCCTACAAAAGTGAGACTCTCCCTACTTTGGTGGACAAATCCGTCCATCAACAAAGGATCTCTCCTACGGGAGCCAGAAAGGCTCATAATTACCACAGACGCCAGTCTGTTCGGATGGGGTGCACACCTTCAGTCTTGGTCATGTCAGGGTCGCTGGTCAGCAGACAAACAGCAGAACAGTATAAACTGGCTGGAGCTCAGAGCAATCCATCTCGCCCTCATTTCCTTCCTCACATCCATCGGAACCACGTCCTCATTCTCACAGACAATGTCACGGCGAAGGCACATGTGAACAGGCAAGGGGGTACCCACTCTGTTCTCCTGATGAAGACCGGGAGGCCAAGGGCAGCGAAGAGCATTGACTTCCTCCGCGCCTGGGGCAGGGTATCTGGACACAAACCTGCGAAGATGGCGTTGAGGGGAGGCAAACAGGTCCACGCCTGGGCAGCCGAACCTGAGCGTCAGCTCTTGAAACAAGTCGGGGTGAAGGCGCCACTCGGACAGGTCCACTGTTGCTCTGCTGAGCCAATCCGCCCGAGTGTTTTCCACGCCCGAGATATGTTCCGCCCTTATGGAACCTAGATGGCGTTCTGCCCAAAAAGCCTAAAAGAAAGCTAAAAGTTAAGAAAGAAAAAAATGTGTGCACTTTCCTCATTGTCTTGATTTGCATATTAATTGTGTGATTGCTTACGTGCCATCAAGTCAGTGTCAACACTTTGCAACCATATGCAGGTAGTCCTCAACTTACAACCATTTGTTTAGTGATTGTTTAAAGTTACAACGGTGCTGAAAAAAGGGACTTACGATTGTTTTTCCCACTTACGACCACTGCAGCACCCCTATCATCATGTGATCAAAATTTGGGTGCTTGGCAATTGGTATTTATGACAGTTGCCTTTTCCCAGGGTCATGTGATTACCATTTGTAACCTCAGATGGCTTCTGACAAGCAAAGTCAATGGGGAAGCCAGATGCAAGAGTAGAAGGACAACTAAATGATTCATTTAACAGGTGCAGTGATTCGCTTAATAACTGCCTTGCTTAGCAACAGAAATTTTAGGCTCAATGGTCGTCAGTCAGGGACTACATGTGGATAGACCTTTTGCAAGGTGAATTGTGTACATGCATGCTAACAGTGGGCTTGTTGTCCAAATGCCCAGTGCATTTCTGTCTAAATGTTGGTGCCCATGCTTAAGAGGGTGGCACTATCATCTTGTCAGGAAGCAGTAATTTTAATATGGTTGCTGGGAATGTATTAGGATACCCAAGCTCATTCTCTTAGCAATTCTGAAAAGGTACTATGAAAGCTTTATAGATTGCTGGTTTCTTCCTGCCATTAGACTGCTCACTGGTTACTAAAAGAGGAAAGGCATTGTTTTCCATTGTTTTGCTGAACAGGAACTGACAGAAAAATAAACAGGCAGCTAATGCAAAATGAAAGTAATTAAGAAATAAAGTAGATGTACAATTATGTAACAACATGCAATGGATAAGTAATGGAAAGCCATATTGAACTGTGATGCAAACTCATTCTTCCTCTTGTACTACATAATTCTGGAGTGAATGTTGTGTAAAGCAATAAACATTTTTATTGCACTATTGGAATCAATGGCTTGAGTGGGCATGGTGATTTTATTAATAATGGCATAAATTAATATTTTCCTTTCAGGTCTTATGGCAGTGTTTTTAAAGCTATTCATAAGGAATCGGGACAAGTTGTAGCAATTAAGCAAGTCCCTGTTGAATCAGATCTACAGGAAATAATTAAAGAAATTTCCATAATGCAACAATGTGACAGGTATGGATCAATTTATAATGCAAATTCTGCCATTTAAAAAATAATAATTTTTATTAGATAGTGATATGTTAAAAACACAAGCAGAGCCTAAAGGCCACTTGATTTTTTTAAATAAGATGGATAAAAATTTAGATGCTTTATTTGCTTTCCCACTTTCCTGCTTGCTGGCTATATAGATGAATGGATAAAATGAGTTGATGAAGGTAACATTGTGAAAACACAACTATTGCAATATTTCTTGGTTTTATGAAAAGTTTTAAATGTTTAGGTCTGGCAAATGCTGTGCATATGATAAAGAATTATAGGATTCATAGGGGCAATTTAGGTCTTTGAGACCAATTCTCTGTTCAATGCAAGAATACAGAATTAAAATATTTGTGCCAGTTAGCTGCTTGAACACAGTCAGTTATAGGAGACTATTCGCTTCCTAGGTAATTGGTTCTATTTGTATCCATCTTAAACTGTGCAACTTTTTATCGATCATTCTTAAAATCAGGTTAAAAAAAAAGTAAAGAAGTCCCTGCAGATTTTACTCTGCTAGTCATTGCTGATTATAGGGGGCGGTGCTCATCTCTGTTTCAAGGCCATTGAGCCAGTGCTGTCCGAATACATTTCTGTGGCCATGTGGCCAGCGTGACATGCTACTACTTTCCTACCAAAGTGGTAAATTTGTATGCTTTCAAACTGCTAGGTTGGCAGGAGCCGGGGCACTTGGCTCTTAAACCTGGACTGTTGGCTTTCCAGCTGACAAGCCCAGCATCTTAACCACATTGACTTCTTAAAATCAGGAGGAAGATAAATATTGAAATGAAATAACCAGTAAAAGAAATGTATGTGCATAAACAAAAAGCTGTTGTCTAATGAAATATACTATTATGTAAGGTGAGGTAGCCTATGAACTGACTTAATCAGAAGACAGGTGTATGCATGCTTGGGAATGATTTGGAAGAATTTTTAGGGCTTCATGTGAGCACGGTATTTGCAGCTTATATTTACATCCTTTTTCAGATCACCATCTGTACCTGAAAACCAAGTGGCTGTTTTAAGAGTCAGATTAATTTTAATGATTCCTTAAAGCATCTGAAGCTTTTTACGGGTCACATATAGCTTGAAAAATAATGACCTGTTCTAATGGGTAAAAGATACTGTGCTCAAACTTTTTACAAAACCATTTTTAAAGGGGCACAACTGTACTATTTAGTATGCTCCAAATACAGTGGCTCTCATTGTAATGTTATTTATGTTCAATGTGTTTATATCAGATTGAAAACCTTGGGAATTTTAGTGTATTTTTCCCTGTAAATATGATTGTTTCAAATAAATGCTTCTATTTTTATTTATTAACTGAGACAAAATCTGAGGATAATAAAGCAAAGAGAAAAAAAGCCAATATATTAACATGCAGAAGTTTCTTACACCATAGCAGAGTTATTTGTGTAAGAGTAACATTGGAGCTTTATAAATGATTCCTCAGATAGATTACAAAGGTAGACAATATAGTACAAAGGATTAAGTGGGGTTTCTTTACATGCCAAAGTTGGCAGTGATTTATAGGTGATGAACAAAGATAAGGGTGTGTCCTTAGTAAAATATTGGTGAATCGCTCCCTTGTAAAATATTTGCAGGGAGAAAAAACTCTTTCTCTTTTGAGGTTTGTTTTATATCGGTAAAGATCTTTATGGACAAATTACAAATGCTCAAAAACACACAGTAGTTAAAGTAAGACTAACATAACCTGACTTACAAAATTGGAAGAAAACTACTCGACTCTAAATTTTCAAATATCATATACTTCGGCAGTTCTTTAATCACTCTTTTTATTGCAGGTTGTTAGTTTTTAGGGTAAGGTTGTCAGAATTTGTTAGAGTGATGGTCCCAACGTATGGTATCTTAGGAATAACACCGTTGTAAGGTGGAAGGTTTAAAGTTTACTATATATCTCCGATAAGAATGTTAGGGTACTTTTATTTAAAGTTAGGTAAATTTTATTTAGAGTTAGATCAGATGGGTGTTGATGTTCATTTAACAGTGTTGAGAAGTCATGATGGTATTAGTATGAGATTGTAATAGGTGTACAGAAGTTGGTAGTAAAAATTTTGAAAAAAGAGGTTCCCTCTAACTTGAAAGCTCCTAAGTTCAAGAGATTGGAAGGTTTAAATTCTGCCATTATCTAGTATTTGTTGTCTGATTGCTTTAAATACTGGAGGGATGGACTCATTTCTTTTGAGTTGGATTACGGTCTACCTAGACAGAAACTGTTAACACTGACCGGCTGGCATTCTGCAGAGCTTCAGGCATGGTTTGTTTTTCCCCCCAACTCTACTTGGAGATTGAAACAATGGTCTTAGGACCCTCTGCATACAAAGCAGGTGTTCTCATTCAAGATAACTTGGTAGTCAAATAAACATCTTAGGGAGCATTTTGAACGAAGTCAGTTAATTGTGAATTGTGGACAAACATGCACCTGGAACTCCCTTGCTGATTGGAAATTAGAAACGACAAAGGCAGTTGTGCATAAGGTTTCCTTGATATCAGTGTGATGGTTGAGGCAGTTGATCAGTTGTGCAGAAGCATTCAGTCTGTAGACTCAGTATATTGCCGGGATTGCAAACCTCATGCAAAATTCTGGATTACTTTCTGACTTTCCTAATAAATATTTTTGGAAAAACTCAAAAGCTTGTAGCATCATATGGGTCATCTGATTGTTCCTAATGAGAAAATTGGCTCTCTCTTTTCTAAATAAATATACCAATTTTTGGATGGTGGTAGACATGTTTTATCTTTCAGACATGTTTTATTTTTCAAATTGCACTTGCTTGGAAGTGTGTATGGATACTTTTCAGTTGAGGAATATTTCCCTTAGTCTTGTCTTATACAAATATTTAAAAAGACGTGTCCTTATACAAATTGGTGAGTAATATGTAATAATAAAGACTTTATCATTCTCAGGTGCTCAGTAGTTTGTTTTATTCTTTGAAGATTAATACATCTTATAACATTTAAAAATGTTGCTCAGGGGAAAAAACATTGAACTGCTTCCTAGTATCTTTAAAAATTAACTTTAATATGTTGACAGCCATGTTTTTATGTTTAGCCCTTATGTTGTCAAGTACTATGGCAGTTATTTTAAGAACACAGACCTCTGGATTGTTATGGAGTACTGTGGAGCTGGTTCTGTCTCTGACATAATTAGATTACGGAATAAAACGGTAAGTTTTATTTTATAAAATATTATAATATTTATTTTATAAAATATTATAATATTGTGAATCTAACTGATTGATTTTAAATAAAAATGTGTATTTAATGTATAAACATAACTCCTACTTTCCATTTTTCCAGTGTCCTAAACCAAGGGTGTCACGGTGGTGTCACATGACATATCAGGACTTTTCCCCCTTCGCTAAACCAGGTGTGGGCCTGGCCAGTGCATGGTGGGCTGGGAGTTTGGCAGCCCTGTCTTAAACAATAATAACCATTCCAAAATACTGAAGATGTTATATTCATCTCAATAACGTTTATTTAGATAAATCTTTTTGATGTATATCAATATATTTATCAATAATTAAATTCCATCTATTGGCTGATATTGATATAAACATTTTAATATCTTAGTTCACTAATGACCAGGACCGAGTGGCTGTATGTACTGGCATCTCGGGCTTACCAGGATATTCCATCGCTAACTATGGGGGGAGAGGTGTTGCCCCCCCATAGATAGGGCTCGCAACTTGGGTGTCCTCCTGGATACACGGCTCAGTTTGGAGGAGCAGGTGGGAGTCGTGGCCAGGGGCATTCGCCCAGGTTCACCTGGTGCGCCAGTTGCGACCCTTCCTGGACTGAGATGTCCTACGTTCGGTCACGCATTGTAAGAATGGAATACAATGAAAGAGACAGACTGTGGCAATAAACAGAAACAGGAACAAGCGCAGTCAGCAGCTCTCACAGCTGCCAACAGTTAGAGTCAATAACAAGTCACTATGCTGCCACCATAGTAACTTTGGAAAGAGTCCTGAACAGTCTCCTGCCCTCTCACTGCAGGAAAATTGCATCCTCCCACTGTTCTCTCACCACAATGGGAGGCAGCCAAGTCTCCAGGAGAAAAACAGCATAAACGTGGTGATGGTAAAATGGTGTAGATGATCCAGGCACCATCAATAGTGCCCTATGAGTCCAGAATAACAAGGACAAGAAGAAAGGCAATGGTTGTAAATGAATGCCCACCAATCGAGGGCAATCATGTCCACAAGAGTCCAGGAAAGGTATAATGTCCACAAACTGATCGCAAACTGGTCGCAGCCAGGATCTGGAGCCATAGCCATCTCTTCTGGGTGGGGACACCGCCAGAGAACCCCACCCAGGGAGGCCGCTCCTCCAACCCAGGCAGCGACAGCAACAAATCCTTCCTAGGCCTCCCTGGGCCTCTCAGGCTTATAGGCCTCCAACCACCCTGTGAATCTCTCCTCCCAGAGCTCAGCTTGGGGAAGGAGGAAGGGGTCCCCGGGTGGTTCCAAAGTCCAACCTCCAGGGACATGTCACCCCCACCCAGAAACCGGGGAAAAGGAGGACCATTGAGCCAGCAGCCTCTTCGTCCAGGACTCCACGTGGATACCAACAGGCAGCCACAACACCAAAAATCCCGGAAGGCTACTGCTGCCATCAACTCCTCGGGATGAACTCCGCCACAGCAAGCCGCAGGCAGTCCGATCCGCCGCAGTCACCTCCATCGACCCAGCCTCACCACATCCGTCGCCAGCAACTCCAGCCAACGACCAGCAGCAACGGGTCCGTAACAAAGGGCAGCAGCATTTTGGATCCACAGCATGGAGATGTAGGGCCAGGTAGATAACGCCGCCACCACGCCACAACAAGGCAGGCGAAAGCGCTACCGCTGCCCTGCTTCCAGCCGACGAGCCGCTGCAGATGTAAAGCCGGGGAAAAGTTCAGCCACGCCAAGCCGCCCAATTCGCCGCCCCAGTGGCATCCCCTGACGCCTCTCCTAGATGATCCTAGGAAAAGGAAGGTGGCAGCAGGTCTTTTTCTCGCTGAAAACCAACAAACCTCCAAACGCTGAGAGAGCCTTCTCACCCACCAACCGCCATCTTGGGCATGCGCAAACTTCCTGAATTTACTTTTGAAGTAGTTTATTTATTGCCAGATCAAATTGTTCTTCAAATTTGGCATGTATCCTGAAGGGACAAAAAATTGAAACACTTAAACCACTTAAATCATGAATCTTGAAATCAGAGATAGTTGGTTTAGAAATAACTTCTGTGGAAAATGATTTATTTCTATTTTAGTGACATCCAAGGATTTGGGATGGTATTGGCAAATTATATTTATGCAATATTATTTCATTTCATTTGATACAATTTTAATTGAGTTCACCACAAAAATAAAAATCACATATATATCACAAACTTACAAATATAGAGGTATAGTAAAGCCCAAATGAAATTTAAAGCAGAAATAGAATAAACATTTAGAAAGAATAAACATGTGGCATGAAAATACTTTAGGAAATTTTGAGCGATCTTAATTTTAAGAAAAATAATTAGATAGCTGCATATTTATGAAATGGAGCTGTAATTGCAAAGGGTCTTGCAATCAAATCTATCATATTGAAATTTATGTTTCCTGTGTTGGTATAGCTCTAAATTCCAAAATTATAGTATCTGAAGAGTTTTTACCCCAAACTTATTAAATTTCATTTAGAATATACAGAAAATTGAATGCAATTCAAAACCCAGACAAATTCTTACAATCTCTTAGGCATTTCTTACTTAGGTATTTGTTTAGGTTTTAGTCTCAATGTTTGTTGTTAATACCTCTTTCTCCTTCCTGAACTTGCTGACTGATTCACAATTTTATGTAGACTCAAAGAATCCAGATGGCATGAATGAGTCCTTGATAAAGCCTTGCTTTCTACAATTTTAAAATATTTTGTACAGTATTTGTATGCCACATGAGTAATTTTGTGTTGTAGTTTGATTCACTGTGTTTGTATAAATGTGCAATCATTTGGAATGTGAGTATACCAAAGAGAAATGTTGGTACTTTTTTTACAGCTTACAGAAGATGAAATTGCAACCATTCTTAAATCTACCCTTAAAGGACTTGAATATTTGCATTTCATGAGAAAAATACATAGAGATATAAAGGCTGGGAACATTCTCTTGAATACTGAAGGGCATGCCAAGTTAGCTGATTTTGGAGTGGCTGGACAGTTAACTGTAAGTGTAAAAATAAAAGTATATGTTATATATTAGTACACTCAACAGATAAATACTGTATTTGCTATTTTTCAGTAATAAGATATGAGAGGCTTTTGAAAGATAATATGTTTTAAATAGTGAGGTTGTCGTGTAAGAATGTTTTTCCAATTAAAATCAGTTTGACATCAGTTTTATGGGATTATTTACGGTTCCTATGTGGTGTATACTGGAAGAGGCAGCTTTGTCCAGTGAGCTTTTAAATTGCAGCATTAATCAGGATAATTCTAAAGGTTTAGGTTCATTGTCTCTTTAAGTCTTTTTCTGTAATGTAGAAGGATTTGAAGACTAAGGTTCTTGGTTAGGTACAATTGCTGTATTAGTTGTTTTTAGGAGCATTTTTCAATGTTTTGTCCAAACAGTGATTTCCTATATAGATTTGGAATAAAGATGCAACTTACTATATATATTTTATAATTCTCTAAAAGATAATATTAGATGAGCTGTGATGGCGCAGTGGTTAGAATGCAGTACTGCAGGCTAACTTTGCCCACAGCCAGAAGTTCGATCCTGACCAACTCAAGGTTGGCTCAGCCTTCCATTCTTCAGAATCATTAAAATAAGGACCCAGATTGTTGGGGTCAATACGTTGACATTGTAAACAACTTAGAGAATGCTGTAAAGCATTATGGAGTGGTATGTAAACCAAAGTGCTATTGCTATTGCTAATGATCATAATGTAAACAGTTTAGTGCAGGACTCTATTGAACAAATTGATTTCAACATTTGAGTGATAACCGAGTAAAGAAAAACTTTTGACTGATGGTTGTTGCTGATAAGTAGTAGGTTCAGTGGTTTGGGGATGCTTTATGATTACAGAGTGGCTGATGTGATTGTCTTTCCATGCAGGTGAGCCTGTTGAGTTATCATCCCTCCCAAAAGCTGCACATTTAGTGTTAAGTTAAAAATTGTTTTACAGGATACAATGGCAAAACGCAATACTGTCATAGGTACTCCATTTTGGATGGCTCCAGAAGTAATACAAGAAATTGGTTATAACTGTGTGGCAGACATCTGGTCCCTTGGTATTACTTCAATAGAAATGGCTGAAGGAAAGCCACCGTATGCTGATATTCATCCAATGAGGGTAAGAAACAGACATTGTGAGTTTTTATATAATTGGCTTGTAGGCTGTTTTCACTGAAAAGTAGAAACACTACTTGGCTAAGCTGCATTTTGTGCAATTGTTACAGTGACAGAGGGTGTTGAAGTATTTTATGCTATGCTTATGTTTATGCTTATGATATTTAAATAATAGAATGTTTTCAAACAGGGTTTAGGAAAAATAATTGCTGCTTTAAATTATATAATACAGTTTAAGCGTGCAACTATTTTTCAAAATGCCATTTATTGTTAGGATTCCTTTTTGACATTTGCTTATGTGTTAGCTAATTTTGGCATTTAGGAGTTGTCACTTTGGTACAAGTACAGCTAACTATAAGGGATAGTAATTTTATCCATTCAGCACAGTTTTAAAATATCATAGCTGATAAATAATTGTGTTTTTTTCTTCAAAGGTTAAGAATGGAGGTGCCATTTTATGTGATATTGGCAAGTTCTTTTTTCTTAAGCTGATAGGCAGTATTATTTGATTCATAATGAGAAAGGAAACTAATTGTCAGTAGTCTCAGATATTAAACTGTACCTACTTTCTCAATTCAGAGCACATCCTTTAGATGTCATTATAGATGTCCTTTAGATGCCATCAAGGATGTTGAAACAGTGGGTAACAGAGCATAATGAGAGAGAGAGAGAGAGAGAGAAAAGAAGAACTTTATATATTTTTTAATTCTAAAACCAAGACTTCGATTTTTCTATTGGGCCATTATTTCCTCCAAAATCATTTGTATAACTCTCATCATATTTTTAAAGTGCTTCCTGAGCGAACATGGTTTCCTTTCTGGTATATGGGGAAAAACCTTTCAAAATTAAAACACTGTTTTAGCATTGGAAAAAAGCTTTAAATCTTTGCTTGGGCTGTTAAATATATTATTTCTAATGTTTCGTTTCTGTTCTTGTGTCCTACTAGTAAGGAAAATGCTTGATTGCAATAGTAGGAACAGACTATATTATATGAATTCAGCAGCTGTGATTTGTAAATCATAGTTTATTGCTTAGTGCAATGTCTGAATTCAACTATGAACTCATAAGACATATTAGAAACAGAGACATTTACAATAATGCTGGATATTGTCTGTAATGGTTAAACAACACTTCCATTTAATAAAAACATTTTATATAGTATAACAATTGTAATTGTAGTCGTTCTATATTTATTTTTTTACTGTTTGTAAGCTGCGCAGAGTTGCCTTGTTTGTGAGAGGGGTGGTTTATAACTTAAATAAATAAAATATTTTCTTGAAAATATCTGGAATAATTTTAACATAATTGCTTATAATTTTAACAGTTGCTTATAAAAGGCACTAAATGAAAATAATTATATTAAAAGTATTTCTTTTAGTATGAAATCACTACTTTTGACTAAAGGGTCAGTTTTTGAAACTGACAGATTGTGAAGCTTTTTAATCCTTGTAATCAAATGTATTAAAGGACAAAACCATTTAAAAAACAATTCTGTTTTACACAGAACACATGTTCTTGTTAATAATTTGTGTTCTGGTCTTTAAGGGCTTGTATGCAGTTAATATTCTTTTGTATATTTGATACCCCATAGTTCTTCTTAATTTTTATTAGTGAGTTGTTACAGTGGTTAAGAAGAAATACACAGATTTCAGTTGTGATAGTTTTCCCAGTGTTATATGATCCAACTTCATAAGATTCCTGGACATATGTAGATGCTTTTCTATTTTGTTTTAGTTAAGACATTCAATTGATACAGGCAAGCATGAAAGCTTGGGCAAACTTTCATTGCTTTTTCTGGATCTTGCTTAGATTCTGTGGTATTTATGTAAAACACTGTTTTGTTACTTGGGAATGCATGCTGAAGTTATTCTGTATGCTATTTTGCTGTAGGCTGGTTGGCGCTGCCACAAAGGTAATGCTTTGTCAGTAGGCCATTTCCTTGTCAATTGCATTTACAGTCTAATAGAGATATTACATGACTTTTTAAACAAGTGTTTTGGCAGGGGCGGAAATAGCAGATTCCATGCAAACAAGCATAGCTTCCTCTTTCTAACCACACACTAGCTACTCAAGGAGTTGTGCTAAAATTTGTGCAAAGGTAAGGAAAGGATTTCGGATTAAGGACACCATTAAAAGAACTATAGGGCTATGGTTATGGGAATATATATCAGTTCTTTATATAAAATGAACACATTCTCATGGCTGGAAAGAAGGTGACAACCAGAGTGCTGTAAACTGGTTGTAAAGCTTCTTCATATTTCTGCAAATTTTTGATTTGTAATACATTTTAAAGATTAATTTACATTTATATTCTACTTTTCCTTCTATAGCTCAAAGTAGGTATACATTGTAAGCTCTCCCTTTTATTTTTCTTTTTGTGATGGGAATTACAGTATACAAATCAGTGGTTGTATTCTACCAGTTCGGCCCGGTTCTGGCGTACTGGTAGCGCTGAAGATCAGCTGGCAGATAACCGGTTCGCTCTGGGTCTCTCTTGAGTCTCTGTGGTTGGCCCCATCCCCACCCCTGCTCCTAGGTCCTTTCTAACCTCTCAGCTGTTTGCGTGGCAGAGCAGATTGCTGTGCTAAACAGCTGAGAGACACAGTAGCTTAGTTTTTACTGTTTTAACGCATGCGCAAAGCGCGCATTTGGCACATGCACGCATGATCGCATGAGTTGCACGAGTCACGTGATCCCACCCCTGCACCCACACCCACCAAGCCACGCCCACAGAACTGGTGGTGGGAACTTTTGAATCCCACCACTGATACAAATGTTATTAGTATGTAAAGCAGTGATTGACCCAAAGTCACCTTGTGAACTACTGTGGCTGAGGGTAACTCACAAACTTGGGTCCTCTTTATGCTATTCCAAAACCTTAACTGCTGCACTCTGCTAGTTTGTTGGAGATTATGGTGCCATGTTCTAAATTAAAACAAACTTCAAGACTCAGGCAGATATAATGACAGCTGCCTAAATATGTAATATGTTTAACATCTTTAAGCTAAGACTGGACTGGATATTTATGTCTTGAACAACATTTGCATGAATAATGAAAGCTGAAATTCTTTCCACTTGCACTTTCTTTTCCCCAAACATTTTTCTGCTGGAACAATGTTGCTTACCTTTGCATTTATATTGGGAGAAAAGTGTTTGAAGAGAAATATTATGGAGGTCTAAATTCTGACAGGGAATCACTTATTTGACCCTTCATTTTTCTGACTGTAAGACATCTTCTGATATTAAGGTTAATGCCTGCATACCTTTAACATTTCAGTCGTCATGTTAATAGACAAATTTGATAGTAAAAACACATTGTACTTCAAAATGCTCTTAAGCTTATGTATATATATGTGTGCATGTGTTTGTATTTATGTGTACATATACACACAAAAACATTCCATACATTCAGTTCCCGCATGGATAATTCTGGAAACCCAAAATGGCAAAGTATACTTTGATGCATGAATTTCATACATGCATTATGTCTGGATGTAAAACATTCATACATGTTCTGTACCAAGAAATAAGGGATATAAATCTGTATCAACCTGCAAGTATTTAGGATAGCAAAAAATAGAGGGGAGGCCTCTGAAGCCCAGTTGGGATAACTTTAATGTTCCTTCCTTTATCCTTTAAATTACACCCACATAAGCTTTCCAAAAAGGCTTCAATCCTGGTGGTGCTCCAAGAAAAGATTGCCAGCCTTTTGTATAAGTAAGCTAGCATTGCAAATTTGCCCCCTCCCCTAATTTATGCTTTTTTGTCTTGAGAGAGGCTTGTAACGCAATATCTTGAAAATATATCCAGCATTTGCCTTTATTGTGTGCTGTGCTGAAGTTGTTGGTAATGGACATGTGGACATCATATGTTCCACAGAATACTGTAGGAAGCCAATTTGAAATGTTTCCATTTGCCTGAAGTCCAATCATGATATTTATTTTTCCATGGCACTTACCCAGATTATCCATACCTCCTGCTTAGCTTGTGTCACTGCCACCATGGACTAATCTGCTTGTGATCACTAGTTTCTTTCCAGTGTATCTTACAAGCAGCTGCCTTTCTCCAGAGTTCTTGATGTTGTTTATATTGCCTTATAGCTTTATCCTATATCAGGGTATTCCATTGGAAACTGGTATCCTAATAAAAAGCGCAGGAAAAACAATGTTATCTTTGAACACTTTTAGCTGTAGTTCTCCCCCCTTTTTTTTTAATGCCTGGAATAATATTCGGCAACTGGATATTCTTCCAAATTCCCAAGATAATGCTGAGTAATATATAATATGATTGGTAATTAAAACATAAGAAAAATTCTTACCTTTGTTCTGCAGAGATCATTGCACCTGAAATTGTATTTTCCTATGAAGCTGCCACTGCAGACTGTTTACTCACATTATAACTCCTCGATTGATCCTCCCTTGATTCCTCTAGGGAGGTTAATTGCTTTTGAAGAGGCTACTGCAAAGCATGCTTGGAGTTAATGTTTATTGAAAAAGAGACATATATTCCACTTGTCAATCAATTCAAAACAGGAGCATGATCAACAGTATAAATTTAAAAAAATTGATCACCTTGTGAGGTCTAAATCAAAAGTTCAATAAATATGGGAACTTTGAGGATACATTTATTATTTTAAAAATACGTTAAGCTTATTCTGATTAGAATTGAGCAATAATCTTACAAAAATTAAAAAAGTACAGTAGAACTTTAAAATGATTTATTAGTAATTGGGACCACCATTGAACTTCATGCTTTGCTTCACTATGCATTCCTTTAGTGCTTGCATCCAAAATGAAAATATTATAACATGTCTTTTTGCACAAATCTGTATAAACTACATTTAACATTCAGAATGTACTTTCACCTACAGTCCTTTCCTAGATTTAGACAGGAATTTTTTTTTAAAAAGAAGCATCCGTCACATATGTCTTTGGAGCATGGGAACCTGACTCCAATCAAATACACTGGAGAAACACTGAGTTTGGCAAATACTATACTTTGTTCTTATGAAGGAATAAAGACACTCCTGTCTTTTCGTATGATGTTATAGAGAAGCTTGAGTGGTGAGAAAGGGAATTTTTTTCTTCTTCTTTGCTAAAGTTGTTAGTGTTTGAAACTGATTTTGCCCAGAGCACAATCACTTTCCAGATTAACTGGGGCTTTGTCATTCTTCCTCTTTCCTGTTCTAAATGGGAAAATGCATGCCAGTCTGAAAAGAAATATAATTGACTAGGCAGGAATTTTTCACTGAGTTTACAAACCTGAGCCTTGGCCCAGATTTCTGAAATTCTGGAAAACAGCCTTATTGTGGAGTTAAAATGTGTATTGTTACTAAATCTAGACAAAAATATTTGAAATCTTTTATGTAGTTCTGTGTATAACTAGGAAAACATAATTGGGAATGTGTAATAGAGTAGCAGAAGGAAAGAATATATAAAATCTGGACTACAACTCAAGTCTAATTGAAACCTAAATAGAAAACATTTATTTCAAACTTCTAAATGAGGATTTAATTAAAACAAAATTAGCTCATCTTCTTAGTTTTATCCTTGAATAGGAAATTTGAAACATACTCGACTTGATGGTTGGCTTTCTCTGACTTTGATTAATCACTTTCAAAGTAAGCAGAGGATCAGAACAATAATTTCATAATTACACGCCAGCGAGTTAACTTGAAACCTTAACTAAAATAACTGTAAAGGAAGTATAATGATGGTAAATTTCATGTAATGCTGTATATTTTTGTTACATATTTCAAATACTTACAAGTGATAATCTGAAAAAAGAACAGTTCCATGGTTCTCTTCATTTATTTTTAGGATGTTTAATAGGAAAATGTTTAAGCTTGGGCTATTAATTTCAAAGACACCCTAGCAATAGTTAAGAGCTTATTCATTCTCTGATGTCAATAGAAGTCTCCTTGTGTATTGTTGTATACTTTGGATTGAAACCTGACATTTTAAAGCTTTGTTGAAGATATATTTGATGCAACAATCTTTGTGGTTAATTTGCTCAATAAATCTTGCTTAATGTGAATTATTATTGTGTGGTAATAAGCCAGCTTGCTTTTTCTAAGAGAAAAGTTAGAAATAAAAGTACATTAAATAGTTTAAGGTTGCATGCATATTTAGGATGTGACAGACTAAAATTTCTAGATGGGACAAAGTGTAAGGAAAAATTATTTTGCAGTATGAACTGCAAAAGTTCAAAATTGAGCTTACCACAGGGAGGTAGTAAACAATTTATACCTTGACTTCAATAAAACACCCGACAAAGTTTCCCCTGATAGCCTAACAGAAATGATGAGAAAAAGTGAGTTGGACTGTGCTACCATAATATGGTTGAATAACAGTACTCAGCAAAAATCAATGTTAAGCTGGATATAAATGTTGAGTCAAATGCTTCAGGTCTTCTAGGATGTGTCCTGTCATCTTATTTATGAGATTAGAAAATATGAATGTCAAATTTGAAGACAGGAGCAGTTGTTTAGAACTGTTCCAGAATATAGGACAATAAACAATGAACTTAATAGGAAATATGTTTTGGGTAGGTACAGGGAAAATTAATGGTAACAGCATTCCAACAGGAGTGGACTAAATCTCTTTCATAGGAGGTATTTTAACAGAAGCTGAAAGGCCACCTATTTGGGATGTGGGAGTCATGAATTGAACAAGATTATCTTAAAGGTCCTAATGAACTCCATATTCCATAAGTTTATCATTCTGAAGCTCCTGCTAGTTATATTTTTATTTATCAAATTTATTTTCCTGTCCATCTTGTGGTTCAGGCGACTACATATCTAATCCTAAATAATATATCTATATTGATGTATCACAGTATATGTTTCATATGGTCATTTCTAAGGTATGGTTTGGGATACTGGAATTGTAGATTCTAAATTTGTACTTGTTGCTGGTGTTGCAGAAAACCTGCTTATGCTGGGGTTCTAAACCAAAGTGTGTGGTGTTTTATTTGTCCCTTGAAACTGAAATGCATTTTACTTGCTTTTTCTTTTAGCAGATAGAGCCTCTCTCGTGTTATAAATTCAGTTCAGACAAAAGTCATATTACCTCTATTGGTTGGAACGTAGTATTGTGTAATGGCATTCTTTAAAATATAGTAAAGCTTAGGTTGGTTGTTAACAAAAAAGCTAAGCAGCGGAAGGCCTGATAGTTCTTGGGGGACATGCCATCCAGAGATTCCAGGGCTCTGGAATTAGATCAGAAATAAAAAAAATCTTAGTGCTAATCCTCCTCTATATTATTGCCAAGAAAACCTCTTGGATGTCTTCATGTTCTCATAAACTTGACTTTAGTTTTTCATCTACAAGGTACATTCTATATATTTGGGAGGCAGCCCTTAGTTCTTTCTGTTCTCAATTCTGAACTGTGCTGTTTTTATTTGGGTTACTAATGCAAGCTAAGAGGCAAGGGGAATAGTGTTTTAGGTTGTTTAGGTGCTTTGGGTCCAGTTACTCCCTTTTGGCCCTAAGAAGAATCCAGTGATAAACTACTTCTGCTAGGAGTTGACTGATTTGATGGCACAATATGTATACCTCTAAAGAATATACAACAATTTTAATTGAATTATTATTCTTTAATTAACTCCAGATTTGCTAGGTATTTTCTATAAATTTAGTTGAATATTAAATAATCTGTCTATTAATGGGCATGTGACAATAACTTCCGGATTATTGTCTATACAAACAAATATTAGCCATCATTAACAGATTTACATTACATATAAATTATATCCTACATACATTACATCAGTGTTTTTTAAACATTTCTAACAAAAAACTGTTTTGATAAAATCACAGGTAGAAATTTGGTCAGCAAACATCCATATTTGTAGTACATTATACTTTAAAATGCAGGTTTTTGTGGAGGGCTATGATTATTTTCAAAGTTTTTATCACAAAGTAGGATAAAACCTTACAGTCTGGACAATATTAAGCTTCTATCTTACTCTTCTTTTTACAAGTCCAATGCAGTGATTGCTGAAACAAAAACTTTTTTAGACTAGAAGATAGTTTAAAATGTAACATTAAATTTAAATCTGGTAAAACCTTTATGCAATTTCTTTTCTTAGCTTAGTCAAAGAAGCATAATACCAATATATATTTTGGTGAATATGATGTATATTTATAACAGTCTTATTTATAAAGAATAGGTGCCAATCAATTTAAATTTGTTGCAGGTAGAATTTGATGGTCTATGGATAACTTATAATTCCTTTCTTGTTATAAAATAGTCAATTTTTGTAGTAGTATCATTTAAAGAGTTTATGGAAACTTAGTTTACGATTGTTTAAAAAAGCACAAAACCTTTAACTTGAATTTGATGGCACCTGGTTTCATTTTTGTTCCCACAGCAACACCAATGGTACCAAAAGTTACCAATAGACCACCCTGATTTAAGAATTAAATCACTCTGGCCTTCTCTTTTTAGCCCTTTAGTTTGCTGACTAAATATTTAAACAGAGGTAAAACACATCTGTTATAGTTTGTGACATAGCTGTAGAGCAAAACTTCATGGTACATAATTTGCAATTTTAAAACAAAAATTCTGGATTACTTTTAAATTTGTCTTTATGTTCAGGGCTCTGAATGAAAACAGAGTTAAACTATGATTTATATTTTACAAAGCAATAATTAAGAATGTGTATTTTAAATGAAGAGTAGCTCCCTTCTTGAGAAATAGACCTAGAAAAGTATATATTTTTAGCTTGCATGGTCCATTTTTAACATTGCTTAAATCCAAGGTTGTTTCCAGATGTGAGTTAGTTTTCATTATTGAGATTCCCATGGGAAAGTAAGAGAGCCAATATAAATGTTACCTCCAGATTTTTTTACCCTTGTGTCTTTTTGACAGTGTCAGTAAGTTTACATTGACTATGAACATTCGTTAAATGCATAAAGATACTGTACGTATGGATTTTTAAGCATCATACTCCTTTTCTTTTTTCTTTTCTTTTTCCTTTCTCTTTTCTCATGGTAAATTAGAAAAGGCAGGACAAGGGAGGACTGTAGAACTTGATAAGTTTTGCTGCCATTCCTAAAACCAGAAAGGTTTGAAGAATACTTCTTGCAATTATATACAAATGTATTGGAAACTGCAAGTGTCTTGAAAGTCACATGGATTCTTTCCTTCCACATAAATGGAATAATTATTTTGGACCCTGGTGGCCAAAGGGAAATTGGATAGAAAATCATTTTTTTAAAGTAATAGCTATTCTTCTACACTTAAAAAAAAATCGGAGTTGTCCCTTCAAAATAGCAGTCGTGGGTCAACTGATCTCTTGTGTAGCATGTATAATTTTTCTTTCTCCCTATTCTCCTTTGGGAGGAATAGTTCTCTGCTAACATAATTTGCTATTTTCCTGAATCAGCCAAGTTTGCTACTCCCTTTCTTAGCCTGGAACGGATCTGCTCTAATTCCATCATGTATAAAACACTTGCTTCTTTTGGCTGTGGACCATTTTTCTCCTCCAGTTTATCCCACTTATCTAGCATTTTCAGATGAACATTTTGTGATACTACATGCCAATATTTTCAGTAATTGAATTTAAGTTCCCAGTCTAGTTATTTCTGTATATCAAAGGGTACTTATCTTGTCTTTTACTTTGGGTCATAAACTTTCAGCCAGCTTTGACTTGAGCTGTGTCCTGTATGAAATGCTAAGGTAAAGATGGTCTCTGTTACATGGCCATTCAGAAATCATGGATATCATTTTTTCCTGTTTAGACATTTATGTAAGGCTGTATTGAAATGAGACTTTATGCACATGTTGAGAAAACTTGCTAATTATCTGCCATCTTAACTGAAAATTTTGCATTCTAGCATTGGGAATGGGCAAGCTGGCTTTGATAGATGGATAGTAATTATTCAGAATGTTTCAAGGGCTCTTATTTACTCAGTATCACAATCCTTTTTGATCCATTATCTGCTCCCTGGACACAATTCACAAAGTTTTGAAATTCAGGAAATAGCTGTAGTAAGAAAAGATAATTTCATGATTGCCTTTGACTGATTTAAAATCATTTACTTATTCTTAGAAAGTGAGTTTATATTACAAAATAGCTAATAAGAATAGAATCATGTATTGTGATAGAAAACGTATGTTGTAAGACAAATATATACAAAACATCTCTAGGACTACGCAATGTTTTAGATTCATTATAAATGTTTTAGAACAGGGGTATCAAACTTGATTTCATTGAGGGCCACATCAGGATTGTGTTTGACCTTAGGGGGTCACAATGGGCATGGCCAGGTCAACATCACTCTTGTCAGGGGTGCTGATATTGTCCTGAGCCCTCTGCCAGTGAAAACGGGCTCACAAGCTCTGTTTTTGGCTGCAGTGTCCTCCTGCAACCCTCTGCCAGCAAAAACAGAGCTTGGGAGGCTGTGCATGGCCCTCCCGGGTTCCATTTTCAGAGGCACTGCGGGCTGGTCCTTCACTGTTTCCAGGGTAGCCCTGCGGACCGGATCCATTTGAGTTGAGTTTGACACCCTTGCTTTAGAATATGTGGGAATGAGAAGGCAAGAGATGTTTGTACTATTTAGAATGAACTATAGGCACTGTACTTAATCATGCAACTTCTACAGTTTATCTTCTTCTTAATACAAATAGAATGTATAACATTATAAGAGCTGTATGCACAACCTGTGAATGAGGCTACATATTGTGACAGTAGCTCCATAACTTATTACCTCTGCTAAAACAGTCCTGGCTGTGTTCCCAACTGGCACAAACAGAGAGAAGTATTAGACATGTGGAATTTTTGTAGCCCTCATCCAACTCCCTGAGAATATAATGTTGGCAATATAAGAAGCCTTGACAATTGAAATTTGTGGTCCCCCCCTCCCAAAAGCCATTGAATGAGTAATATGCTTCCAAATGTCTGCATGTCTATAGGCGCCCCGTTGTAAAAGAACAGGATTGACAATAAAGTCTGAAAAATATTCTTTTGATGAAAGGCCTTCATTATAATCATCTTTTGCCAGAATAGGAGAAATGCCATGCTCAGCATATTTCCTATAATAGAAGTCTTGAAGTCTGTCTATTTTAACTTCATTTGAAAACTTACCTGAATTTCTGAGAAGAAACTTCAGAAATGTTAGAAGGAACCAAAGTTCCATACATTTAAAATAAGTCCTAAACTATTGCATACCCTTCATATCCATGAATCTTAAGAATCTCCTTTTCTAAAACCACAAAGGATGCTGCAAATTAGAACATGTTTTTGTAGAACTTTTTAAATATGTGATAAAACTTAACATAAATATGAGAATGTGTACTCCAAACTACACTTAACACTGTATGTTTTGTATGATATGCTTAATGCTCAGGTCTGGCCCAGTATTTTGTTTGGATGCCAAATACTGTCAAATGCTGTGGGCTCATGCCAATATGAGTAGGAATCTAGCACTCTGTCTGTGAAGTTTTAGGCCACCGCAAATTGCAGATATAATTATTGATACCACATTGGTATGCATGACAGTGGCTTCTCTCCAAGAGCAGTACTGGACCAGGTGATGCTTGACTACCTCAGGAGCAGTCTGCAGGAAGTTTGGGAGTATGTGTGCTTATGGAGTGGCCAGAAGGTTAGTTTTGGGAATATCCTTCTGCAAAATCATTGAATATATTTATCATATATTTAAGCAAATAATCTAGTCATTTGTAATGCCTTATGCTTAGTCTTCCTCTTTTTTGAAGAATATTTATATAAGAATCTGTAATTTTTACTGATACTGCACGTGGAGCTCTGTTTCAAATTTGCAAAAACAGAGTTGGTATTCCTGAAGAAATACTGGACAAAAAAAAGTTTTAAAATGGTGAACACAATAGGAACAAGAAATGGTGAACAAGATAACACAATGCTTAATAAGGATAAACTTTCAAAACCAAGAACAAAGGCAATTTGCAAAATAAATTGCCAGTATGGGAACAGTTGCATTGGGCGAACTGGACATAAGACAGTGAGTGTCGAATTAAAGAACATGAAAAGAACATTAAGCTGAAAAACATAGGATGCCATCTACAAGAAACAAATCACAAAATGACAACAACATCCTGGCATGACATAAATGATACAGAACTTATGCTCATATATGTCTGTGCTTTACTTTTTCTTAATTTTTTTAAGTAGGACAGAATTTTTTTTATTATGGGGCAGTTTTGCCTGCCATTTCCTGTCTTCTCCTTAAAAACTGTTTTTTTCTATGAAGAATAGATTTAGTAAAATATTTCCAGATTCTTAGTATAGCTTTAATGTACAGTATCTGTTTCTATATTGGTTAGGTGCCCTCAATTTGGTATCAAATTTTAGTGACCACATAGAGATACTTTCTCCAGCACGATCTGTTCTCAGCCTGAAACTTCAAGTGTTCAGATAGTTGCCATTATAATTGAGTCCATCCACCATGCTTCTGTTTGTCCTCTTATTCTTTTTTCTTTCACCTTTACCAGCATTATACATTTCTCAAAAGAGCTGGGTGTTTGACCATTTGAGTTGATGAATCATTTACATGTCAAATGAGAACTTTGGATTTGTACAATAATTAGCTATCCATAATATCCTCAGAAGTTTTCTCTCAACACCTAAATTCAAAAGTCTCAATACTCTTTCTAGCCTCTTCAGAGTTCAGTCTTTGCTTCTGTAAACATCACAGAGAAAATCATTGCTTCCACTATTCGGATATTTGTGAATATAGTCCCCTCCTGCAATCTGAATATATTTTCCAAAGTCTTCATTGTTACTCTACCAAATCCTGGTTTGGATTTCTTTACTGTTGGTTCCTTCAGTGTTGGTAGGAGATCTTAAAAGCAAAGGTGCTCACGATTTCAGTATCTTTACTGTCAGTTCTGAGGCTAGTTGCTCTACCTGTTGTCATTAGCTTAGTGTTCTTTGCTTAATCTTAGTCCCATTTGTTACTGTCCTCCTTGACTCATTACTAGAGTTTGCAGGCTATTTGTATGTTCAGCTATCTGAGCAGCATCATTAGCATAATGCAAAATATTGATGTTTCTTCCTCCCATCTGACAGTTGCGATCATGTTTTTCCAATCCAGCTTCCTGCAATATATATTCAACATATATGTTAAATAAATCAGGAGATAGTATCAACTATTACAAGTAGTCCTCAGTTTAAGACCACAGTTGAGCTAGAAATTTCTGTAAGTGAATTTTGTCCCATTTTTTGACCTTGCTTGTCACAGTTGTTAAGTGAATTGCAGCTGTTGTTAAGTTAGTAAGATGATTGTTGAGTGAATCTGGCTTCCCAATTGACTTTGCTTAAGGTCATAAAAGGGGATCACATGACCCTGGGACATTGCAACCACCATAAATATGATCAGTTGCTAAGCATTTAAATTTTGATCACATGACATTGGGGATGCACCAGTGGTCGTGTGTGAAATACAATCATGTCACTTTTTTCAGTGCTATTGCAACTTTGAACAGTCACTAAATGAAGTGTTGTAAGTTGAAGACTTACCTGTATTGCTTTGCCAACCTGGAGCCAGTCTATTCTGCCTGGACTGTGGCTTTTTGTCTTGCATATGGGTCACTCATGGGGACCATGAGATATTCTGGAATTTCTGTCTTCCTAATGACATTCAATAGCTTGATGTAGTTGAAATAATCAACGTTTTCATAATAAGCAAAGCACACACTCAGGGTTCGTTTAGGATTTTTTGTACTCTTGGTTATCCATGTGCATGAGCACTACTGTGATACTGATATAGCCTTTTTATAACCCAGCTTGAACATCTGACATTTCTCTTTCCAGGTACTGTAAATCATTAAATTATGCTTAACTATTTTGTCCAGTCTGTTTAGTCTCCTTTGATTGGTTTGGTATATAGACCAAAGTCTTCCAATCATTGGTGACTGTGTCGCTGTTCAGATTTGCTGTCATAAAAAACGACAGCAAAAAACCTTAGAACCTTACTGTTCCTTCTTCTATCACTGCATATTTCTGTAGATATTCCATCAATTCCTGAAGTTGTCTAATGATTAGTGTTCTGATGTAACTTTACCTTCTAGTACTAGAGAATTTTGTAAATAAGAAATATATTCTAAGATAAGGATGTCAGCATCTCTGTTATACCAGTTTACAATTTTCAATATACTCTTTCCATTTTTATTTAATCTCTGTTGTTGTTTCTGTTCATTGGCCATCCTTTAGCAAATCATTCTGAAATTAAAACCCTCTTCTGACTTTAGGTAATTTTGGAAGATTTTCTTTGTTTTTTTTCCACATCAGTTTACATCTTCAGTGTCTTGATGGATGTTGCTGGAATACTGCTCCTCATCTCTTCTAATAGTTCTCGGAAATTCTTTGCTAAGTTCCTTCCTGAGATCTTTGTCTTTCTTGGCTTCAACTTCTCCTCTGTTTTTGGCAGTTTGACATCTACATTCATCTTTAGCTTGTTTGATTTCATTCCATATTTCCCCTGGTTCCCTATCAGTGAGATTCAGGACTCAAAAATGATTCCTGATGTTCTTGAAATTGGTACGTATATGCTCAAATTATACTATGAAAAATAATTAGCTTTACTCCTCTTTAGCTTGACTTACATATTTGTAAGTTAGCAGTGTGGCAGGTTGAGGTGCCTTACCAAGGAATGTGGCTGAGTCTGAGCCAAGGTAGTTTTTTTTTTAGGAAGGCAGATGAGTCAGCACACCACAAGCCTATATAGGTAAAGAGGGAGAAATGTTGGAAGGTGCCTGTAGAGTGACACATACAGATCCAGGACAAGGAATATAAAAAGAGGCAGGAAAAGCAGAAAGGGGGAGGGGTTTATATTGCAGATGCTGCAGGAGATTGTGCTGGAGAGGATGTTACCTGGTAAACATGAAGTGGTGCCTGCAAGTCCAGAGATTCTGGCCTTGAGACGAGAAGGAAGACCAGGAAGAAAATCCTGGAGTAGCTTGTGAACCTACGGAGAACAGGTTGTGTTGCGTTCAAGGAGGTTCAGATACTGGACAGTGGAATTGTGTGAGTTAAAGGCTTTATCTGGCAGTAAGACAGCAAGGAGAACTCACAGGCATTCCATTGTCAGCCATTAAGATAAGGAGGAAAAAGAATCTCAGAGACAGACAAGCAAAAATGAGGCAAATAGGCTTGGGTGGATAAGGAGATGTACAGATTTAAGTTTTGCAAATTATAAACTATATTTTCACTTGTATATATTAAATCACATTAAACTCCATCATTTCTTTCAGTGCTTCCAAGGATGTGTCTGTATCAGCTCCTGTTCTGACCCACACTCTGACAAGCAGTTCCTGATTTATTCCATGGTCAGCCCCTGGCCATGCCTTTTCTGTAATAACTGTATCTGTCTCGTAATACTTGTGTATATAATCTTTATTTGGGTTATTTAAATGTAGTAGCAGCAATGGAGACATCATTAGATTGGCAGAAATTTATAAGTTGTTTGCTGCTGCCTAAGATGTTAATATGTAGTCGGTTCATTTCATCTTCCACTAATGTTCATCTTTCCTATGTTCATGCTTCTTATATTCCATATTTCAGTGTAATTCTCTTTTTGCAGCATCAGATTATTTTCCTTGCATGGCAACATCAGCAACCAGCTGTCTCAGAGGTTTTAATCTAACCATGTTATAGACACCAGTACGGTTCCAAAAGAGCTTCAGCTCTTGTATAGTAGCATGTTGAATACCATCTGACTTAGGACTTCCCATCAGTCACTGTATCATATTGATCCATGTGAGTTCTCCTTGCAAACCACAGGAGTGGTTTAATATTGTTCTTCTCCTGTACATTATGAAATGATGCCTTTGTTGTTGCTACTAAAATGTTCTGCCCCTAGCATCTTCCTGTATCACTGCCCTCTGGTAGGGGTTTGGCCACATGGGGTGACCCTCATGCTTGAGTGTCCCTGCGTGGGAGTATATATTCTTAGCCTATGCACTGATGATCTTTGATCATTCCACCCAGGAAATCCCTGCCCCTTGCTACAGTGAGACAGCATAGCAGGACTTGATGGGAGGTTATTTATATAAAACCAGTAAAATTAAGTGTAACTAATTTATTGCAGATGTCATGTACATTGAAATGGTTTGGGCTGTTTTATAACTTTGCCTAAAAAGCACCTAATACTATTGCAGCATTTTCAATAATATACTGGCATTCTAGATTTTGTATTTGTTAATTATCTATTTTGGGAATTAAAAAATAATTAACACCACCCAGTATCCAAAAATGGAATAATGTGATAGGAAGGGTCATTCCTGCAGTAAAGTTTACACTCTTTCATCTGTCCTTACAGGAACATGGGCATTTTTCATATAAACAGAAATTCTGAATGAGCCATTAACCTCATTATTCTGACCCCAAATGGTAACTGTATACTTGAATTCTAGGCAAAACAATAAAAATGTTGATTGGTTGGCCATTACAAGATGGCTGAGGTGAACTATCATTTGCAACATGCAAAGCTTATGCAGTATGTAGGTGTAGCAATGTAGAATTAGTTGTCTCCTCCCCTATTAAAATGCATATTACAGATTTTTTTATTGGTTTTCAGAAAACATTTAAGCATTTAAATGCTTCAGTGAAGGTCCATAGTTTAGCATCTGGGATGACCAAATAAAGATGATAAGAAATAAAAGCAACTTGGTACACAGTGTTACATGTTGACTCCCTTTGCCTTTGAATTTCAATCAGGGATGGTTTGGATTATGACACCAAGTGCTTTGCTTTAAGGCTTGTGACTCTCTGAAGTAACTTTTTTTCAGATGCATCAGCTATGCATTGCCTAATTTGTTATGAAAGTGAAAAAAACATTCAATAATTGTAGCTAAATTGTGTTGCTAACATATGTTTCTGATGAAATTATTGGTAATATGATAGAATTGAAATAACTATGTGATTGCTTAGTTTTGAATAACATTTCCAATGACAGTCTATCATTCCTTCCCTTTTTGAAGATTATTTATGAGGCATTATTAATTCCAAATGGCAGAGATCCAATTCTGTAAGATATACTGAAATTTAGCCAGCAGAGTTGTAAAATTAGTGCTCCTTGAATTTAGCATTAAGGTTAGCTGTGTTTTTACTTTATAATTTAATATAATTTTACAGAACTAGTCCAGCTAATTCAGGAGTCTCCAAACTCTTCATTTCCTTGACCCATTTCTGAAGATTCTTCATCAACCTTCACACTTTTATTATATACAAATAATTTAATAAATGCTACTTTTGTACCACAGGTAGTCCTCAACTGACCACCACAATTGAGCCCAAAATTTCTGTTCTTAAGTGAGACATTTGTTAAGTGAGTTTCCCCCCATTTTACAACCTTTCTTGCCACATTTGTTAAGCGAATCACTGCAGTTGATAAGTTAGTAACTTGGTTGTTAAGTGAATCTGGCTTCCCCATTGTCTTTGCTTGTCAGAAGATCACAAAAGGTGACTATGACCCTGGAACACTGGAACAGTCGTAAGTATGAACTGGTTGCCAAGCATCTGAATTTTGATCATATGATCATGGGGTTGCTGGAATGGTTGTAACTCTGAAAAACAGTCATAAATCACTTCTTTCAGTGCCGTTGTAACTTTGAACAGTCACTAAATGAACTGTTGTAAGTTGAGGGCTATCTGTACTGCTGCTGCTGCTACTACTACTATACTATTATAGCTAATATTGTGGACCTTGTGGTTAATCTGATTGACCCTTGGGGAGGTCAGTATTGGCCATTTGGGGAACCCTGAGTTAATCCCAGTTAGAGCTCTTCTGTCCAAGATAAAGATCTGTGATAGGTGGATATATACTGTGTGTGTGCTTTTGGATGTATGTACCTTTGAATCTTGACTCCTAATAACTATGTGGAGAGCCTGTACAGCTTTCTTGGCAACATATTTAAAAATGATTTGCAATTGCTGTCATCTTATAGCTGATAAAGGGTGTCTAAAGACATCCAGCTAGCTTCATGTTTTAGGCAGAATGGGAACTTATGCTCTACCAATTATAATCTGGTGCTATTAACCACTATTCTAAATTAACTCTCTATACACATATAATATTTAATATGTTATATTTGATAATGGAAAAAGATATTCAAATCTGGATAGTTTCAGGGAGACTCCAAATCATTGTTTCTTTGTATGTAGCTATAGGCCAGTGGTGGCTAACCTTTTGTGCCGAAAATTGCAGGTGTGCTCATGTGTCAGCATCCAGAAGGCAATGTGCACTGCCCCCCACACCCCCTGTGCATGTGTGTGAGATCACCCGTGCCCCATGCTTCTCTGTGCATGCGCGCATGATTCCACTCATGCTGCATGTCTCTGCGCATGCACGTGAGATCCTCCCACATCTTTGCACATACATGTGCATCTCCTGCGCCCCCAGTGCATGAGCGCCAGATACCCAACAATCAGTTGTCAGGTGCGCAACGCACGCACATGCACCGTGGGGCTCTCACGTGCCAGCAGAAGTGACTCTGTGTGCCACTTCTGGCACATGTGCCATAGGTCCACCATCACAGCTATAGGCTATAACACTAGATGTACATAAAGATACAAAAGAAAATCTTTTCCACATCTTTACCATTTTAAGTGAGATGCTCAACTCTGTGACTATCACTTTCAAGGAAGCCATGATTTACAAGATCTAGGCAATCATTCTGATTAAAAATAAAAATGCCTTTTATAAATTGTAATCTAATTGATCAAAGTCCAGTAGTTAAAAATTGTTTAGTGATGTACAATATGAAGAAAATAAATGAAGCTGGCTCCAGCATGAGTCCAAAAGCTTGGAAAATGATACCTCCGGTCCTGGTGACCAACTTAGATTGGATCCTGCAACATTACCTTGGGATGCTATATTTGCTGTCATTCATTAAAATAAATGAAGGACAGATTCAACTGTGAGTGGCAACTTGGCAACTTACACAGATTCGTTGTACCAAGGGAATTTAATTATATCTTCTTACCTCATCTGTGGGAATAGAAAGCTTAAGTCTACGAAAGCCCAGCATAGTTTATTTGTAGGTAAGTAACAGGTGGCCTCCGAGTCTGTTTTCAGAGACTAATGTGCTCCCCCTGTGTTAGATGTGAAACCACACATGAAGATTCAGTTAAGCTGATTTATTAGTAAGAACCTGTGCACAGAAATCTTCTCAACTTGGTCAGCACTGATTAGAATAAGATAAGGGCTAATTGCATTGAAGGGGAATTGGACTTAGTTTGCTCGTGACTATATGGATTCTAAGCTAACCCTTCTTTTCACTCTGCCCCCCTCCCCCCATTTTTGACATTCCTTCTCTTTCACCCTGTCACTCCTAGTTAAGGGTACTTTTGACCAAATTTGATAGGCTCACTATTAGAAACAGTAAATTGATACGCTATCTTCGTGGAAATTGTAATTAGAGCAGAAAATAGGTTGGCATTGGCTGCCAGTATATATCTAGCTTGATTTCAGGGTGTTAATAATAACGATTAAAGCTGTGGTTATTGGAATATCATTACTTAAGGCAACACTGCTTTGCTACCTGCTTGTGTATTAAAGTTTGCCAAGGAAGTGTATTCAATATCCCATTGTTGGGGATTTTACTTCATGTAAAAATAGAGAAGAGGCTCATCTTCGGCATCTTAACTATGCAACACCATTCCACCAACGATCATTATTTGTGCCAACTTTAATTTAAATTTAAGGTTAAGGCCTGTTATTTAGCATAATATAAAATCTGTGACTTATTCATACTTGGTATAGTTTGCTTTATCAGTTGCTTTGCATTGGGCTTTAATTACTAGTTTATTCCAATATAACAGTTATGAAATACAGTAGATAAGAAATAATTAATAGTCCACAGAATGTTCTGTTTTTATCCCATTCTGCTACATTTACTCAGAATGCTTTGTCAAAACCTATACTGATATTATAGCACGGGTGTCAAACTCGATCATGTCATGTTATGTCACGTGACATATTGCCATATTTTTTGGCTTTGTGGAGGCGGGGTGGGCATGGCCTGCGTGTGATATATCCAGACCATGGGCCGCCAGTTTGACATCCCTCTGTATTATAGTTATAGATCACTTCATCACAAATTGTTTACCCTTTTAAAGAATTCCAAAAATATGTTGAGCATATTTAAAAGAATATATATTTGTTTTACAGTTCAGATCCTATTCATTCTTTATCTGAGCAAATCCTCTCAAAATACTTATTTGATATTGGTTGGTCACTTTTGTATTCAATTCACATTCAAGCTGATTCATTCTTGACCTATTGCTTTTTAAATTGTCCATTCTTGCTGCATTTAGCCCAGTCTTACGGTTCTCCTGATCCAGTTCTCATCCAGTTCCATTTAACTATGTGGGCAGAACTATTACAGAAAGCCCTTTTAAGCTTCTTTTGACAAATTTACTCTTTGCAGGAAACTTACGTGCTTGCACATCTTCAAATTTCTTGGTTTTTTAAAAAAATTACTATTATATTGGTTTTTTAAATTTTAAAAATTTTAATAAGAAGTTATAAATTTAATCGAATAGGAAAGTTCGGTACTGGTAAAAATATCTTTCATTAATCAAAATATAATTAGGATATTTGCTATTGGACTAATTCAAGAACAGAAAGTTCAATTTAGGTGATTAAACAAATTCATAGTGGAAGGGCTATTAGTTATTATTAGATTTGATAAATAAAAACTAGTTTCACAATGAAGGCAACACCTTAAAATGTAGCTGCTGAGAGATATAATCGAAAGAGAGCTGCTATTTCCAGGATATTTCTGGTTGTATGTTATGTCATACAGAATGCTAGAATGGAGTGACAATTGAGAAGGTATCCAGCACCTCTCAAGATAAATTTGTAGCTGTGTTATATCACCCTTTCCATTTCTACTGGAAATATAAATAAAGACCATATCATTGACAAAATTTCATTCAAGGTTTTTATCTTTCAATTTTGAAATCCATTTATGATTAACCAGTGCATAATTATTTAATTCATGTTGACTTAAAAGTATAAATACTGTTGAAGAAGCAGAACAAGTTTAGACCAGTGCTGGTTTGGATAGTAATCAGTATTGATCTTTGTTTTTCCCTTTTATGAAATGGCTTCACATCATCAGACAAGAAAAAGAAAGCCAGCTGACATTTAAATAGAAGTACATGTTGCATTATTTCTATATCCAGAGAACCAACAATGCATTTTAAGCTCAGGTGTAAAAAAGTAAAATAGGAAGCTTACCTTTTATGTAGTTTTAGCTTAAATGCCAATTTAAGCTTAGAAATAATGCAAAATGTTAGTTGCTTCTAACTTCTGTTTTGGGATTAATCAAGACAATCATACCTTATAGCCACTGTATGACCTATCCAATGACAATCAGAATACTTGCTTCTTAAAACCAATTGTTCCATGTTTAGTTTAGTAAATGTCATCTGGACTCAGTAAAAAGTAAATGACCTGCATTGAATTAGTGTAATTGAAATACAAACAAAATATCACATAGTTGTGGACTCATACAGGAAAAGAGAAAGTTGGGAAAATTTTTCTGTATGATAAATAAAATATGAGAATATAAAGCAGGTTTAGTCATCTGTTTTGGTTATGATCTCTTTAAACTTATTGTATTGAGTTTGTAACATTTGTTCTTCACTACTAGAATATAGTCGTCCATCATCAAGGCATATGGATAGTGTGAAATTTAACTTCTTTTGGACTAAAAAAATTCCTTAATAGTTTGCTCATATCTTAACTATTTTGTGGTAATAGCATATTTGTAATTTGCCAAGACCTTAAAAGTTTTTCTTGTGAAAGCCTTTCTGATTCTTAGCTTACTTTTATACACAGGGTGGACCTATAAATATTTAAAAGCTTTCAGAAGTCTACAAAATTATGTCTTAATCGATTCTAAATTTCCTTACTGTCTATAAAATGCTACATGTTTATTTTCCAGTTCAAAAACTTACTTTTTATGAAAATGTTACATGTTTATTTTCCAGTTCAAAAACTCATTTTTTATGAAAATGCTACATGTTTATTTTCCAGTTCAACAACTCATTTTTTATGAAAACTTAAATGTCTTGCAAAAGAAATGTGATATACTTTGTTGGATATGTATTTTGCTCCACTGAATCAGTAGAGTTTTTAAAATTATAATCCAAATTTTACCCAGGATATATTTTTCTTTAAATGCCCTTGTTATCATCAGTATAAACTGAAAGTTGTGATTTGAGAACAGCTGATGTTTCTAAAGTTCAGTTTGCAGCTTATGCAAGAAATCTAATCTCACTAATAGTGATAGGAAAGCAATTTGATAATTGAATTAGCAATTTAAGAGGTAGGAAGATCAAGGAGGTACAGATAAGATAAGGAAAAGCATGAAAGTGTACAGTAGTGGAATTTGGGGAAGGTTCAAGAGGGTGTTAACTGTTCTGTTGTAAGCCAGTTAAAAGTCCTTTTAAATAATTATGTAAGCTGATGCCTGGAAAAACAATATGTGTAATAAAAGTATCAATTTTCCATGAATATTGTAGACCCAATTCTGATATTCCTCTCTGCAGCATAGTTTCAAATTTTACTTCAGTATAAATGATATATATCTATTGCTGACTTTTTAGATCTGTATTTCTTTTTTTAACCTTGGCTTCAATTTAAAAAAAAAGCCAGGTTTAATAATAGGAAGCAGTAATTGTAATGCTGGCATATAGTCTGTAGAAAATGAAGTATGCTAGTTTGTGTTGAAAACAGTGGAATTTCAAATGTTATAGTGAACTTGTAAAAGCTAATGTAGTCATAATGCAAAAGCATGCAAATGTAAGTAGATAAATCGGCACTACTTCGGTGGAAGGTAACAGTATTGTGCATCTTGAAGTATAATCATGCAGGCCACATGACTACAGAAGCATCTTCCACAAAGCTGGCTTCTTCAGTGGAGACGAACACTGCCCCCTAGTGTCAGACAGAATGGGACAGGGAAAAGTCTTTACCTTATCTATGCAGATTCTCAATCATCCAGGTTGTCCCAAAGATGCTTTTTCAAAAGGCAACTGGACTTTGTTTCGTTCTTCAGAAGCTTCTTGGATGAGAAGCGAAACATATTCAAGAAAAAACAAAAGTCCAGTTGCCATTTGAAAAAGCACCTTTGGAACTTATCTTTAATACCACTTTAATGGGACATTTATGCAGTAGTTGGCAACCTTACTGGTTTGGCATTTTATTAATTACAGTTTTTATTCCTAAGGTCTCCAAAATCACCAACATATCTCAAATGTTTGTGTTAAGTATGCCACAGAAAAGTCTCAATTTGTATGGAACTCTGCCACCTAGAGAGATTTTAATGGCATCTACATAGTGTTCATTAACCAAATCTCCCTGATTCTTGAATTATTTTTGAGCTCTAGAGTATACTAGTTATAAGTGGTCCAACTTTCTGTATTGTTTGTAGCACATCTAACTTTGACAATCAGCTCCCTTTTTCTTTATGTATTTATTTATTTTAGTCCCCAGAATACAGGAAGAATTATTTCCATTTCCCCCAGTCTGATTAAATCCTCTTTTAAAATGGGAATCCTGGGGTTGTATTCTGTAGACTTGTGTCATGCTAAAACAGTGGTGGCTTTTAAATGCTTTATCAACCTTTGGAGTTTACATGAAAATGGATTTTATAGCAAATAAGCAAACAAAGGAAGGTAATGGAACAAGCTAATTCCAGCTACATAAGCGGTCTTTTACTAATCAAATGCAAGTGTAGACATTTTAATGATGGACAACTTATTTTCTATTACAAATTTATTTTTTCTGTGGATTCTCAGATTTATAATTTTGAAAATGTAAAATGTCCCTTAAAGAAAAGAAAAATAACAAATCCAGAGATTCTCAAAACAAACAACATGCATTGGCCTGATTTGCAATATGTTTGTGATACTTTGTGTTACTTTGCTTAAAAAGCACACCTTGTCAGACAGATCTACTTTATTTAAGAATAGAACATGATTGAAGTAAATGTTCTAGAACTGAAATTATTCTTCAGTGCAGACAATTGGGATATGGATTAGAGGTGGTATTCAGCAGGTTCTAACCTGTTCTGGAGAACCGGTGGCGGACATTTTGAGTAGTTCGGAGAACCGGTAAATACCGCCTCTAACAGGCCCCACCCCATCTATTCTCTGCCTCCCATGTCCCAGCTGATTGGCTGGGTCTTCTTTTGTTGCCCTGCACATGAGGATGGAGCTGGAAAGCAGGTTAGTGGGTGGGGAGGGAATGGGATTTTGCAGTAACCTTCCCCCAGGAGTGGGAAGGGAATGGGGATTTTGTAGTATCCTTCCCCTGCCACGCCCACCAAGCCACGCCCACAGTACTCCTAGTAAAAAATGTTTAATCCCACCAGTGATATGGATGTACCTATAATTTCTGCTGACATATCAGATTGCATCTCTATTATACTCTCATCTGTTTATGCATTCAGAGTAAATGTTGCTTACCTTTCATATGTGTTTTTATTCCAGGTTGCATATAGACCTTCATTTATGTGCATATCTATCACATCAAGTTTCCTTTAAGGATCTGAGTGTAAAAAGTGTTCAGAAATCCTTTTTCACTCATTTGTACCATTTGTATTGCTATCACAATGTGAGTAAAATTGCAAAATAATCTTGTAGCTGAACATAGAATGTCTTTCTCAGTAACTCATCTTTACTCTTAATCATATGGCAATTGTTCCCTTATCTTTTCCTCCCCCTTTGTCAATTTAAGTGCATCACACTTTGCATGAAATAATATCCAAAGGTCATCATTCTAAGGGAGTATACTGTTCATAGATACAGATTTATAGATAACCAAGTTACTGGCACAAGATGGAAAAGCAAAACTTTCTAGTTAAATTCCATGCCATATTAAAAGCAATTTAAACAGAAAACTTTAGATGCTATTTATGACTGTTTTTTAATGGAAATACATACTTTCTTAATTCAAACTATCTTTCCTTAATTGATATTTTAAATGCAAGTACTATAATTTATCTTTCCCCCCTGTACTATATCTTTCTGTAGGAAAATACTATTGCATGACTGAAGTGAAGTAAAACTCAATTAAGTTAGCTTTTCACAAGTGTTAATAGCATTGCATTCTTTTTCTTCCATTACCATTGTGTCATTAAATGTGAATGATATCTAATAGATAAAGTGATAAAAATGTGACAAGTTGCAGTGCATTTTGTTGGATATATTTTTGTATGGCCGTAAAATCAGATACAAGTAGTCCTCAACTTATAACAGTTCATCATTTGAAGTTACAAATTCAACTTGAGAAAAGTGATTTATGACCATTTTTCACATGACCGTTGCAGTATTCTCATGGTTGGCAATTGACTCATATTTATGACAGTTGCAGTGTCCCAGGGTCATGTGATCATCTTTGACCATCTTTTGCCACCTTCTGACAAATAAAGTCAATGGGGAACAAGATTTACTTAATAGCCATGTTACTTACTTAAGAATTGCAGTGATTCCCTTGACAACTGGAGCAAGAAAGGTTGTAAAATGGGGCAAAAGTCACTTAACAAATGTCTCACTTAGCAACAGAAATTTTGGGCTCAAGAAATGTGTCATGAAATGGTTTAAAACCGATAATGCAACATTTTCAGTTATAAATATTTGTTTTAGACAAACATTTTAGACCAATATCTGCTAAAGAGGACTTGGATTACAGAGGTAGTCTATTATCCTTTGAAGGAAGTCATAATACTTCATGATTTTATGGGAGCAGAAGTGAAATACTTCTTATTAAACCTCTTGACAAACATAATAAAAACACATTTCCCTCATTCCAAGTAATTTGGAGAAAACAGATCTATTCCCCTCCATGCTGCAGCGAGAGCCCAGGGTGGGTAGACTCTTTATGACATCATTAAGCTGGGTCTGTTTTTGAGGATATAAAAGCCAGCCCGCGGGAGTAGCCCAACTTTGACTCAGCTTCTTAGTCAACAAGCTGTGTCTCTGAAAGCCCTAGTGATTTTTCCACCAAGACTTCAAGAAGCTATCTTTGCTTCACTCAGCTCCCGGGGATCCGGGTAGCTGCAACTCAGGAGAAGCTGGGCTCCGTTTCTCCTGCAACATTGGGATCAACGTTCCCCAAACACTGCTCGGCAAGCAGGGAAGCGCCTTAGCTGCCTTCCCCATAGCCGCGGTTTGCACGATTCTGTTTCCGATTGGCAAACTGATAGCAGCGCCAGCCAGCTGATCGTGTGGGTGGCGATCCTCTTCTTGTCAGGCTGCTTCAATCGCTCAGGGCTCGAAATAGCCTAAGGAGCTAATATTCTACTTCGGAGCCCTTGCAGAGCAGCGGCCGTCCTTCTCAGCAGCTTCTTCTGCCACGAGGTGAGCGGCCATTTTGAGAGTTCTGCCACTAGGTGGGCGGCCATTTTAAGGGTTCCGGTGGCCATTTTCTGGTCAGGTCTAGTTGTTCCTTCTGCCATCTCAACAATTGGGAGTTAATCTTTCAACGCTTGAGCATAACTAGTTTAAAATGGATCAAGACAGAGTCCATGCAGAGCTTTCTCCTCCAGTGGAGCAGACTCTCCAACCTCCTAAAAAGAAAAGGCGCAGGCAACGTAATGCCCAAAGAGAAGTGGCTGCTAAAATCAGAGCTAAGGCCCTAGCCCCTAGGAAGACAACTCAGGCCGAGTTGAGGGCAGAGAAACACAGACATGCTGCTCTGGAGAGGCAATTTAGCAAAACCATTCAACAAATGAGAGGGCAACCACAACAGGCCCAGCCTGGTACACACCAGGGTTCCCAGAGAAGTCCCCCCAGAGCAGGGGAAGTTGTTCTTGGAGCCTTTGGGCCTCCACCGACCTGGTCTCCTGAGGCATTTGAGGAACAACTAGACCCTCAAGACCTGAGCAGGTCTGGGCCTTATTTCCAGTCAGCATCGGGGCCTTATGCACCCCCTCTTCCCTCCAGGGTTCAGGCACCCCTGTCTAGGCCGGAAGCCACTTTCACTCCCACTGCAGCTGGCCTTCGCCCTTCTACTTCCTTTGACAACAGGTCCACAGACATCCAAAATGTGGTCTCCTTAGCCATCAGAAGGGGCTTGGCTGAAGGTTTCCAGCAGATCCTTCGGCCTTTGGAAAGGGTCCAGGCCCTTCTCCCTTCTCAATCCATAGGTTCCTCACCTCTGCTGCGAGATGTCCACAGACCTCAAGATCTCAGGGTCCATGCGTCTCAGGCAGAGTGGGAGGAGGATCAAAGGGAAGGGGGTGCCTCCCCATCTGAACACAGTTGCTCTTCTCGTTCAGAGAGGGAAGAGGGTGAAATCTGCGATCGCAGTCTTTCAGAGGAAGAACACTCCAATCCAGACCCACCTTCCTCTGCATTGGTCTTCAAACCACCCCTCTTCAAGCCTTTACTTAGCAGGTTTACTTAACCTTGAATAGTTAGTCTTTAGATCTTTGGCTCTGCTTTTAAGCACAGCCAAACCTCCCTTTGGACTGAAGGTTCTATTATTCAATGCAGACTCATGGCAAGCAAATTTGAGAGACTGAGCTAGTCGATGGCAGATAGATAGATCACTGAATGATTCTGTGAGCAACTCAATCTGCCTGCCTGCTTTGCCTGATTTTGGATAAAAGTTACTCTTTTTTTAAATAAAAAATTCAATATTTACATACATGGTGTGAGTTTTGCTTGCTAGAATTTTTTATTTTTTATTTTTTATTTTAATTACATTTATATGCCGCCCTTCTCCAAAGACTCAGGGCGGCTTACAATTTTTGGGATACAACCCAGTGTGCTCAGCAATAGCCTTCATTCCATTGTATATGCCTGCTTATTACTAAGCGGCATTTTTACAAAGTCAGCTTATTGCCCCCAACAATCTTGGGTCCTCAATTTACCTACCCCGAGAGGATGGAAGGCTGAGTCAACCTTGAGCCTGGTGGGATTCGAGCCTACAGTAATTGTAGGCAGCTGGAACTTAAATGCAGGTATTTAACAGCTTGAGCCACCAAGGCTCTTTTGCCTTGAGTTTGCTTGCAAGCAAATTTTATGTGACAGACTGAGCTAGCCAATGGCAGATAGATAGATCTCTGAATGAATCTGTGATTCTGTGAGCAACTCGATCTGCCTGCCTGCTTTGCCTGATTTTGGGTAAAAGTTGCTCTTTTTTTATTAAAAATTCAATATTTATATAAATATTTATAATATTTACATACAAGCCGTGCCCAGCCAGTCACATGACCACCAAGCCACACCCACAAATTAGGCCATGCCCACAGAACCAGTTAGTGGTCCCTGGGATTTAAAATTATGAGTTTGGTGGTCCCTGAGGTCCAAAAGGTTGGTGACCCCTGATCTAAACAACCTTTCAGTTTAAAACTGCCTTCCACTGAACGTGTAATTTTCTCTTGTGGTAAAGACATTTTGTTATTCCTTATTTTTTCTGCTGGAGTTGTCTTTTATCTGACTATGCACATCTTTATATACACTACTGTTTCATGAAGATGTAGTTCAGAAAAGCAACTGAAAACATATTTTGAGAAATCCCACAATATTATTTGACTGTACTGTTGAATTATTACAGGGTTTTTTTTAGTAATACAGTACAGACAAAGTGTTGAATGTGCTGCTTTTCTTATGAAAATTACTGATTCAACCTAAAGTTTATATGCCATATTGTTTATCAAACTTCCAGGTGCTGAAAGTATTACATTTTGGATGTATAAAGCTAGACTAGAAACATTAATGGTAGCTGTAATTAATTCTGTGGTGACTAATTATATGCCTGAATGGGATGAGGGTGGGGAGACTCATACTAATGTCTTCTGGTTGCATTAACTAATACAATGATTTGTCAGGTAGCAGTATGAAACCATGAATAAAATGACTTTTTGATTACAGCTGTAGTATTATTGATGTATAGCATGGAGTTGCTACATTATAACAGTTTACTCACTCCATTATTACTAGGTTAGTAGTTGCGTTGAATCTGGTTCTTTAAGAAGTCCTGCTGAAGAGTAGACCATATATATGTGTTGTTTGTTATTTTGTCTTAAAAAGTAATATTATCATCCTGAGCATGGCACAGGGAAGAAGTTCAAACCTTACCATTCTAGACTGCAGCTATTGAAAGGCAGACTCAGATTAAATACTAGAAGAAACTTTCTAACAGTAACCAGAACCAGAGATTTATCAGGGATGCTTTCACTTGGATTCCTGCACTGGGCAGATGGTAAATTCAGTAGTTTAAATTATATTTTCCTACAATATCATTCTCAAATAGCCCTCGGAATATCTTGAAAGACTGCAATCTTTTAAATATATGTGCATTTCATAGCTTATGTGACAAAACTTATGCTGAGTCAATGTGTCATAGATCAGTGTTAATTATTATATAGAACAAGTTTAGTTTGTGATGACAATGCTATAAAAACAGTAGTTAAAAGACAACTTTTTCTTATGGACTTCTGAAGGCTATTACAAGTTTGCTTTGTTAAGTTGAAGACAATGTGATAGTTTTACTTTGCGAAAAAGCAAAAACATAACTTCAGCATTCTTTAACTTGGACCATAAAGAATTAATTTAGACATGTAACCTCTAAAGAGAATATTTTTTTTCTTTTTTGCTTAAATCAGGATACCCTCCTGTATAACTATAAAAAAATAGTTATAGCAGAGGTTAATCCTTTTACATGTGATGGACTTAGTTACTAGCTTTCTCTGAAGGTAAATAGTTTCTGTGAAAACTAAATATTAGAATATTTGAATTGACTTGAAGAAATGATATGACACACTGTGTATTTTCGATGTTTAAAAAGTTAATGGATACTGTTTTATTTGCAAAATGTAGTTATCACCATTTCCACAATTCTGGTGTGATCTAGCGTTGTGCTACTTGCACTGAACATAGTAATGGAAGCTTGGTCCTGAAGCACCTCTTCTATTATAGAAATAGTGACTTTCTTGTTTATTTATTTAATAAATGCATATACCCCCCTTTTTCCAGGCAATATTTATGATTCCCACAAACCCCCCTCCAACATTCCGGAAGCCAGAGCTTTGGTCTGATGAATTCACTGACTTTGTGAAGAAATGTTTAGTGAAGAATCCTGAGCAGAGAGCTACTGCAACTCACCTTTTGCAGGTCAGTGCTGTATGCAGCTTTTTTTTTTTCAAAAAGCTATCAGCCCGGGAAAGTTTGCATGTGTGTTCAGTCAGATGAAAACCTCCCTGTTCACCTCCACTGAATTACTTTTTCTCTACCTAATAGCTGACAGAAAATTCTTCAGTGTTTCCACAGTGATAGGGGCTCACTGTAATTTCTTGAACTGTTTGATCAGCAAGAAAAGGAAGATCTCTCAGCAAGTGGTTGATTCTTTCAGAAAAGCAGATCTGAGGAAACCTTTTGATTTGCCAAGAGTTTTCCACTTGTATGATATTTAAACATGTTTATTTTGAACCCATTACATTTAGAATTATGCTATCTCTTCAGTTAGTATTAGTTAGTGCTGTTTCCTGCACCAAACAGTAATTTTTGAACAATTTTCACTAGCCAGAACATTTGGATATGAATTATCTGACCCTTTTCATCTCTCATTGTTTCTTCTTTTCATTTTTCATTCTTTGTCACCCTTTCTTTTTAGTTTGTACTTTTTTATGTTGCATAATAAAGTCACATATTTGTTCTTGATGCTAGATTTTTATGTGTATATTTTATGTAATTATAATCCTTTTAAGAATTTGCTCTGTAATCTTTTTCTTTTGGGGTCAAGAGAAGTGATTTCAAAAGCCCCTTCATTTTTTTGGTTGGGTTTTTTTTTTGGCCCAGTACAGCACCGGTAGCAACTACAATGTTACCGAAGAATGGAAGATGTAAATGTTATATAGAAATGTTATCCATATAACACTTCTTTGTTATAATGGATGTGTGCATTGAATGGAAAATCAACAAAAAAGATTTAGAAAAAGATAACCAGTCTTTGGACAGTACAGGAACAAAAAGAGCATAATTTGTACTCTTGTTAAACTTGAACAAGTTCATTTTTTCTAACTGATGTCATGGCCCATAATACACAGCAACATTTGATTGGGCAATGATAAGTATTGGCTATATAATATGAGAGAAAAAGGCCACTTTCCATATTTTATATCCACAACTGAAACTCTATCTCTGGAACTCATGCACAGTCTTGTGGGAAGGTATCAATGCTGTGTACAGGAAATGAGTAATGATCTTTAGGGTAGGCATCCTGTGAAACTCCAGATGTTTCTGAGCTCCAGTTCTCAACATCCTTCACCACTAACTGTTCCTAGGGATATGCTCTAAAGGGCCAAATTCACAGTGCAGATAGAGAGGATGGAGCTTTTTTTAAAAAAAATCCAGGACTTTAAGTTGTCTTTAAATAAACCTGTTTTTGTTGTATTTCAACTGCCCATCCTGATGATTTTAATTTTGCTTCATTTATATTTCATCATTGTCTATAACTCAGTGATTTGTGTTCTGTTAGAATACAGGTTTCTCATGCTATAGTGGCTGCTCTGCTTATGACTGCTAATTTGCATTGTCAGCTTGTTAAAATGAATTAAAATGGTATAACTGAATGAATTATAAAGTTTATTTTTCTATGTCAGGCTATCTTCTATTTGTTTATTTACCATTTAATTCACATTTCCTTTGGACAATTATATCCTTAACTGTAAAGCAGTTGTGTTTTGTTGTAACATTCTTCTCATGGTTGCTGTTTACCTAAACAAACAAAAAGGAAAATCCTATTTAGTTGTAAAGCAGTTAAACAGATCATATGCTCTCTTATTCCAGATTTTAATTGCTGTCCAAAGGGAAATGCTCTCTCCTGCTGGTCTGCGAAGTTGATTGGCATGTTGTTCTAACATGTTACTTTATTTATACTGTGAATACAGATTGTCTGTAGGCTCTATGTTGTATAACTGTATGGGTTTATTTTCTAGCATCCTTTTATTAAAAATGCCAAGCAAGTCTCAATTCTGAGAGACCTGATTACCGAAGCTATGGAAATTAAGACCAAAAAGCATGAAGAACAGCAGAGGGAACTGGAAGAAGAGGATGAAAACTCGGTGTGTGAAAATTTAATTAAGGTTTTAAATTACTTTTGGCCTGTTAAATTGTCAACATATTTAAGTAATATAAATTGAGAGAGTTGCTGCCACTTAATTTTTTTCTGAGTTTCCTTCCTCCTTGATAATCTCCAGTTCAAAAAGCAGTTTGTGACAAAAATATTTTCTTGTTTTTTTTAATTGATTTGTGTTTGTGTGTAGTATTTGAATAGCACATGAACAACGATTTTCAGTTTTCTTTTTTAAAAATATTGTTACCAATTTCTTAATTGATCTTTGAACATATGGGAGAATAAATAGCTTCTATGGGAGCATCTGCTAAAAAGAGTTGAATGAATGCAAAGATCCAAAGTGCCCTCTCTCTAAATATGGCTACATTTTGCCACATGTCAAATTGTACAGTTCTGTTTCCACAGTATTCATCTGTGTAGCTCAATAATGATAGGAAGCAGTATTCCAGGGCTTCGCGGACTCTTTCATGAAACACTTAGGGAGAAGGTTATTAGGTTGTTCTTGACTTACGACCACAATTGGGACCAGAATTTCTGTTAAGTGTGTCAGACCTGATTTTGCAAGCTTTTCCCCCAAATTTTGATCACATAACTGTGGGGATATTGAGACATTTGTAAGTGTAAGGCCTGATTATAAGTCACTTTTTTTTCAGTGCCATTATAATTTTGAATGATCTCTGAATGCTTGTAAATCCAGTATTCCATCATTGGCTTGTAAGATTAAGTATTAGAAAGATTAGGACTAGAATTTCTAGAAAAATAAATAAATAAAAGTATATAAACGTTTAGTGACTAATTAGACATTCTAGTAATTGTGTATGGTTGATTTTGTATATTTTGTATTCTCTTTTTTTGTTTTTTATTTTAAAAGACTATAGTGATACTTTTTTAGGAATATATTAGAAACAAAATAGCGTTGCCAGATACAAACACCAGGTTGAATATGTTAGGTGTAATGAAATATATCAGCAATTTATATCTGGTGGCCTAACCAAGGTATTTTTGCTATGTATTTTACAATGAGATGCTGATTTAGCAAGATATGACTCAAAATACTTGCATTAGAAAATTAGTTTAATTTTGCTATCTACATACAGAGCACTAATAACCTTCCCTTCTACCTGACGAAAATTTCTCAATAATATAAAAAGCAGTGCAATTAGCAAAGGTGAAAGGTGTGGTATTATGTTGGCCTGCATGCATTGAGAAAATAATATTTCTTTTTCTGGTCTCTTACTAGACATGCTACAAGAAACAAAGACAAGAAGTTGTAACTTTTACAAACTTGTTAAAAAGTTTGTAAGAACTGGTTTCGATTTAAATACTTTTAGAGACACACATATAACAAAAAAAACCCCTAAATTAATATTATTTTTAAACCTGTAAATAAACGTGGCACAGGTTTTCTTAGTGTTCCTTGGACTTCATAAAAACACAGCACCTCTGTTATTAATTAAAGCAGGCTTCTGTATGTGCCTCAAAGGAGATGCTCTTGATTTAAGGAGATGATTAATTAAAAATGATTCTTAAAAGTCTAAGAGTCTAAGTGACTCTTAAAAACTCTCAAACATACCACAGGACCTGATTTCTTGAGCGACTGTCTATCTCCTATAGTATCTGTCTCCAGAACACATCAACCCTGTCAGATTGAATGGAATTCCTTCAAGTAAGCTATGCCATCTATTGGGATCCTGATAGCATGCCTCCTCTGTTGTGGTGGCTGCTGTCTGGAATGAAGTTCCCTCTGAAGTCCAAATGGTCCCCACCCTGTTGGGGTTTCAAAAGGGTGTGAAGATTTGGCTTTTTGCCCAGGTCTTTGGTGAATTTGGTATTCTCCCGTCTCTGTCTTTCCCATGTTTCTTATTATCTTTATTGTCTTGTTTTTTTTAATATTTTAAGACATTTATCAATTGTTCCGAATCGCTGGATGTCGGGTGTTATATAAAATTTAGGATACTTAATTTACTTTAATTATTTACTTAAGGATTCTTATAAGGTATTTTTGAAGTGTAGATGTTTATTAAAGTAAAATGGCTGTAATAATTAAATACGATATTTTGAAAGCTTGAATGTGATTCTTGTAATGTTTGTATCTCTCATATTCAAGTACTAGTCTCTCCTCTTTTTAAAGCTAAGCTGAATACAATTAAAAAAAAAATCTTATGGCTTAGTTTAGGCATGTTACCGAAATAGCTGGTCTGATGAGGATATGTTCTGGCAAATTGATAAATTTTAATAGGTGCTGTGGTAATTTATAGATTAAAAAAAGTGCAAGCTGCAAACCTACAGAAGGTCACCATCAATGTTAAACATTAGTTTAAGCATTATTACACATATTACTGAAAATCTCTTTTATGCATTTTTTAAGTGTGATGAAAATTTGATTCTGACATTGGGCAGCTGTATTATGGAAATATAAAGGAATTAGTTGCCTGGCAGCCTCCAAAACATGTCAAAATATTTATTTCTATGGATCATTTAAGAAATGAACAATAATAAAAATCTATTGGATCATATAAATTATTTTATGTAAATTATCAGTATTACTTAAAACACTTCAAGTTTATAAATTCAGGTTATACATTTTTACAATATTTGACAAGAAAGAAAAAAAATTACAGTTTTCTTTTCAGTATAGCATACTTTCTGCCATGTGAGTGATTTCTACAATTCTATGTCCTTACATAGCAAACACTATTTAAAAGCAACATTAATAACAAAGGGAGTTAAAAAAAGAAAAGAAAACTTGAAAAAATTAAGTTTCTCCTCTGTAACAATAAAAATGCATCTAACATGTAAAGTAACTGATACATGATCCTTAGTGTAGTTTTATTGGAACCATTAGAAATAATTTATCTATCATATGTGATACTGAAATAGTCAATAATTGAATCCTTTTAGAGTTGCAGGGTGTGTGTGTGTATGTGTGTATTCATATAGCTACTGAAGACCTTTACTGAAATGCTGTAGGAACTACATTTGCATTATTTTTTAATGATAGTGATTTGTGCTTGAACAATGTTTTGTTCTTATACTGTACAAGTTTCAAAAGTTGAATATTGCAATCTACTCAACTGTCTTTGCTGCCCTCTAGTGCACACTTTCTCTCTTAGTTTTCCTAATTGCTAGGTTTCAAGATGTATCTCATATACTTACTTACTTTATGGGTGAAAATCATACTTTTGTTAAACTCGACAAGGATACAAAGAAATAGTTAAATTTCTCTGAGAGTTGTTCCGAAAAGGCTTGCTCTGTTCCAATAAAATGTATCTAGTAGAAATGGTACCCTACAAGGTGAATTGCATTTAATAGTGTAACTTTAAAACTAAAAAAAACCCTAAAAAACAAATAAATTAAGAGAAACAACATCATTTATAAAATTGAGAATTAAATTTCAGATTTTTTTTTAAAGCTCTCCCCAGAACAACAAAATGTATTCAATTTCTATAGCTGTCCATCTCAAGCAAGTGACTCTGGGTAGTCAATAATCATAAAACAATTTAAAACAGTTAAAACATAGCATAAAATTAAATATATACGATAGGTAAGAAAGCATGTTATCATAAATATTGACATAGCCAGGAAACAAGGCCTTTCAAATAGAGAGTGCTTACCCTTTCTAAACTATTCTCAGTCTCTAAGCCCTCTTAAAGGCACAGTTTTCTTATGTAGTACATTGCAGTATTGTACATGGGAATTAGTAAAGACCTGGATCTTACTTTCTTGATGAAGAAGTGCAACTAGAATGTTACTGATAGCCTTGGTTACCAACTGCCTCATTTAGCAAATGTTCAAAATTATGTCGGTTAAACAGTTGTGACTAATTCTTGCATTTATGACTGTTACAGTGTCTCACAATAATGCAATTTCCCCATTTCGATGCTTCAGAAATGATGCACATTTATAACTGGTGTGCAGCTATGTGATTGTCATTTACATCCTTCCCAACTGGGTTCTGACAAGCAGAATTTATGGAGTACACTAAAGTGCTATTGCAAGTTGTAGTCACATGATGTCTTAACTGCAGTGACTCATTTAATGACTGAATAGGAAGTGATGTCATATGCATATTGCAGTCATATCACGTACATGTGCAGCAATAACATTGCTAGTCCCAATTGTGATTGCTAATAAAGATTACCTGTAATGAAGATTGAGAGATGGTGGTCCTAACTATTCTATTATCTAATTTTCCTGTACTACTGTTTGAACCATAAGTGACCAAACCATTACAAAAAAGAAGGAAATTGTTTATATGTTTAGATCAGTCCTGGTATCGATTCAGCAGCAAAAATTCGTTTTTGCTTGGAATTGAGATTTAGATTTTTACCTGGGGGCATGCAAGTTTCTGCTGCCTTCATCAAATTGAAAGCAGTATTACACTGTCATCACCACCAAACTCCCACTTTGTGTGTGATGTCACAATGCAAATACAAAAAAAGAGAAGTGTTTATCTTGCAATACTGCTTTCATCAGACATTTGATATGATCTCACTGTGTATGCTGCTGCCTGAATACACTTCTTTCTTCTGTCTAGACAGTGATTGAAGTCATCTGGTAAAAAAAGAAATACCGTATTGTCTGTAAACATTTCTTAAGAAAACCTGTAAATCAATTGTCACTCCCTCCCCCCAAGTAGATGCTAAAAGATGTAAAGAAGATACTAAACAATTGAGAAATTCTCTAGGTCGAGGGTGTGCCAGTTCCATTTGGTTGCAATTATGTACCTCTTGTTCTTTGAATATCAAGCTGGGGACTGCACAGTAAAAGGAATAAAAAATATTAAATGCAAATAGTAATAAAAAAGATTATGTTAAAAATATATGTTTTAGTCCATGCACCCTCATAAAGATAATATAGATCATCAGTCCTTCATGTTGAAATTAACCTGAAGCTTTAAAATTGATTTGATAAATTACAGAAGGGAAGTATATCTAGCCTCTTGTAATACATCCCTGACCAACAAGAGACATTTAGCTCCTAGGCTGCAATTTCTATGCGTATGTTGTAGACCAAAAGACAGGACACAGTTTTCCAACATTAATGGAATTAAGAGAATTTTCAAAACAATGGATAATGTAATAATAATAAACTTTATTACGGTTACTGATAAAACAATGAAGGAAAAAGTTAAGGTGATGAGATATAGATAAATGGATTTAAAACACCAGGTATTTTATCTAGTACCCTCAGATACAGACATTTGTAGACATTTATGTTTGGGATCCTGACCACCATATTTTATTTATTTTTTCATCAGAGGAAAGCTTTTTAGTATCCAAATATATTGGAACTACAAAATTAGCTACAGAATGTACAAAGCATAGTGTCTGCAGATCATTAAAGTTATTTTGCTAACATGCAATATATCATTTGGGGCTATCCCTTGAAACTATGAAGCTATCATGGTTGTAGTCACTCAAAAATTTTGTGCAAGTAATCTTCTGGGTACCCTAAGTCATGTATGTGGGTACTTAAAAGTTGCCTCTGCTATCTTAGTCAAACTCTTTTCCGGACAGGCATATACACGCTAAGAAGTTCTCAGGAGGTTTCGAATCAGTTCCCTTTCAAGTATTTGGTTCTGCTTCTTGGCTTCAGTGAGTGGATCTGGAGAAGAAAATGAAACCTAGTTTGCACAAGCATAATAAATAATGTCATATTAAGGATAAACACTCAAATTTATAGGAATTCTGCTTCTTTTAAATGCAGTTTTGCATCTATAGTTATAAAAGGATTTGGCAAATGTATATGATAATAAAGATTACACAATAGTATAATTTTTGAGACAAATGATACACAGATTATGCTATCTGTTGTCTATCACTGAATGTATGTATAATATTGATATATTGCTAATTGGATTGCTATTTGCTATTTAAGATATCCAGTATATTCTTGTAAATGCATAAAACAATTTTTTTTATTGATCAACCTATTGTTCCTCTGTTTGGATATTTTCATAACTCAGCAAAAAACCAAGTTTGGAGTTTGGCATGTTCTGAAAAGACTTATTAAATGCAATCCATTAAACTTCTTAAATATTAAATAGAATTTTCAGAATTAGTCATCATTTATTTATTTCTCAAATTTAGATATTGCATCTCTCTCTCAATTAATTATTGAATTAATTGGCACAGGCCTAGCTCTTAAGATTTTGCTCTAGAATGAAAAACATGGTTGTACTCATATGAGTATATTCATCAGTAAATAGGAGAGCCTTCCATTTACTGAGCAAAAGCTTGGAATTTAATCTACCATGTATATATGGTGAAGTTTGAGAAAAAAAGCTATTGCTGTTAAATAGCAATACTTCATTACAATTTTAACTCTAAATTAGAGGAACTTTAAGGAAGTATATTAATGTTTTAAGATAATTTCCTACAAACTAATGGAGGCTTCTCATAATCTCACAATTCCAGTTTTATTAAGGCTTTGTTTATGAAGGAAGTATTTTGGATTTAAATCACTTTCTTCATTTCTTGTTGAGAATGCTACAGTGGAATTGTACCATTGAATCAAAATTCAATTAATTATATAAAATAAACATTTATGATAATAGTTTAACATATTAAAATATGACATTTTATAAAATAATTAAAAGAGATAAAAAACTCTGTTCTCTTTAAAAAATGTCCCATAGAGAAAGAAGGTGATATGCAATCTTATAGCAATGAATTTTGGAAATGAGGATTAAGATTAGAAAAGAAAATGAACAGAAAATGTGGATTAAAACATTTAGAAGAAAAATAGCAAACATAGAAAAATCATAACTTTTTATTCTAGGAAAAAATGAATTGAAGGCAGAAAATATTAGCAAAAAAACAGTATTTCAATAGATATTTGGAATACTGAAGATGTAAACTATCTTCTTGATTTTAAATAGCTGAAGTCTCAAATGACAATTTTGAATATGTAGATAATAAAATTATCTCAATAAAATTTGAGATGATTTGAAAAAACATTTCCACTCCCTTAGTAAAATTTTACTGAGGGAATGGAAATGATTTCTCAACGGATTGTCAGTGTTCAAATTATATATGAATTCAAATTGATTTCACCTTTGAGGGCAGTGACTGACATTCAAAAAGAAATTGTTAATGCAACTTCAGAATTAGAATTTTAAGATTACATGCAACTAACATTATATATTATAAATAAACTATAAATCTTTTTTCAGGAATGCTTCCGTTCATTTAAAAAATAACTATTTTGTCAGTGCAAATATTTTATACAGATGCAATTCTGATCCAGAGGTTTAAATTATGTTAATTAAATAACTATAAATATAAATGAGGTAAAATGTTCTTGATACTTCATCAGTGTGAAAAATGAGGTGTTTCAGCTAATAAGTATGCTTGTATGCACATATAGACATCACTTCTCTGTGTGTAAAATGGAATTTAACTGATTTATAAATACGTCATGCATAAAATTGCAGTTCTAGTTGTCTATTTTTAAAAAAGCATAATTCATTAGGTGTCATTTGCTTTATCTTTTATTTTAAAACCAGTAATTTTATGACTCCTTCTAAGGCACTTGGATTATTTATTGGATTATAACCAGGTGAAACTTTACATAGAAAAATTTTCTGCTCTGAAGTAAAGCATCCAATTTTTGCTGCTATAGCTTGCTTATTATGACATGCCCCAAACAGCACAATACACTGTTCAAACATAGTTCCCTGTGCTTGAAAGCAACTCTTTGGAAACATTTAGTTGTGTTATGTAGATAGAATTCTTTGAAATAAATATATACTCTTACGTAGGTATGTTTACTGCCACCAGAAAGTTACCACTGGATATAATCCAATGTATGAAAATAAAAGCAGTATTTATATATAATCAGGATAGGGAAAAAGAAGAAGAAGCAGGGCTTAAGATGGAAAACAGTGTTGATGAAGGGGGAAAAAATCCCTAAAAGACCAATATCATTCTATATTTAAGCAGGATTTGTCTTCATAAAAGATAATTTAAAATATTCTATGGGTATCATCTGACATAATTTCCTAAGATGATTCCTCCCTGCCTTCAAGAACTGAAAAATGTTCCTCATGATGGGATGCATGGCATTCATTAATGATATTTGATTATTTTCTGTTAGTTATTGAAACATAGGCCATTTTGTAAACTTGCTGATGTCAGAATAGGTTTTGGAAGCATACTTGGTTGATTTCATTTGGCCCCCAAAGCAAACTGAAGTCAGGAATTTTCTTTTTATTTGAATCATCTAAAATTAGACAGTAATTGAAATGTTTTATAGAAGCAGCTCTTCTACATTCTGATGGTTTTTTTTTGGTGGACAGTAGAATGAGCCCTTGTAAAAGCACTTAAGGCATAGAACAGCATGTTAGTTTTTAAATAGCTTGGATTTTGTGCACATCCTCTACATCTGACTTCAGAAAGAGAGTAGGATTTCCTAATAATGTTTTCAAATGCTTCTATTCCATATGGATTTTATGATTCATGATCTGGATTATCATCAGTTCTCTGTTTTACATTCCTGGCACATTACTGCCACTGATTGGAAATGCTTTTGTATTCTTTGCTGGAATTAACTCTGTTCCACAGTCCTGAAGCATCTGCTCAGCAGATACTTTTCTACAAAGTATCAGCAGGTTTTCTTCTTGCCCCTTTTATCATGATTTTAACAAACACTTTGTATACAAATGAGAGAAGTTGGCCTTGCCAGTTGAGATGGATTTTTGGGGGAAAAATAGTTTTAGTTTTACTGAATACTTGTCTGCTATAATCTTAGTCTATTCCATAGGTAGGGGGGGGAGAAAAGAATAGAAAAAAAATAAAATAAAATAAATGGTACTGTTGGAATAAGTAATCTTCATGGAGAAAGTTCCAGATTCAGTCCTTAATAGTGTTTGGTTCAAAGAGTCTTAGCCAGAAGAACTAGAAAATATAGTTGCCTGAAGTCCTGAAATGCTAATAAATGGAATCACACTAGTGACCCCATAATATGATTTAAAACAGATTTGTATTATCTGTTTTCTGTGTTTATAATTTTTCTTTTATGATATCTTTTCCAAATGTGTTTGACTTTCTGCTATGGTTTTGTAGAAATAGTATGCTTTGCTGTTACTAAAGGATGTTTCCAAAGATATTTTTGATTAACATGGTACAGTGAGCCATTAAATGAACACAAACTGGACTGGACTCGGTCTTACTCAGTAGTATTGACTAGGGCCATCTTAACAGCATTATGGGCCCCGGGCAAAGCAGTGTACTATGACAACTACTCACAAGAATAAAAATGTAAATGGTCGATAAAATTAAACATATATTTGCATGTTAGTATTAATAAAAAATGCAGTAAAATGTAATAAATATGTTGCTGTATTTATATGATACGAGGTGCATTGAAAGGTTAACATACACAAATTAGGCAAGTGCTCATCAGGCCCATGCATTAAGACAGTTCTGGTATTGACCCATTAAAATAAATGAGAGAATAGTTTCATATTAGCAAGTATTAATTGATTTTGGTAGATCTTTAGACATGACTTAAAATTCTCAATCCAAAAATAAAATTATTTTTTGGTGGGAAAAATCAAGTCTTTGTTATTCTTATTGTATGCTGCCAAAAAACTCCTGGCAGCTTACAAAACAAAACAAAATACAATAAAATATCCACCCAGTCAAAAGATACATGCGTATCATCAAATCTTCATGAGAAATAAAGGGAACCCCCTCAAACAATTAACATTTATTTTATAACTTCCATAACATCAGGGCTAACTCCAAATAAAAATTCCAAATCAACTCTAAGAATAAAAATTAAAGAGAAGCAAACATTTATTTTTAAAGTTGTATCACAAACATCTTCAAAAAACTTCAACCTTTGGTAGTGTCCAGAAGTGGTTTAATTTAACTGCTAGAGAGTCCTAGAAGAATAGGTATCATGCTGGAAAAACAATGTTTTTAGCCATCTCCACCCCAAACTCAATGATAATATTACTAAAATTCCGAGCATTCTCAACACTGTGTAACTTTTATTTCAGTTTGTCTTACGTACAAATAGTGAACAAGGTGCTCTAAGACATGCTTTTGAGTCAGATGAACTAGAGTCACTTCAAAATACCGTAATTAAATATACACATATATAAATATTGTGCTAAACAGTACACATTTCAATGGTTGCAAGGTAGGGAATGGAGAAAGGGGAGAAAAATGTGAATTAGAGTAATAATTTAAGTCTTAGACGTATCAGTATGTTATATTCAGTGAGATTTATTACTTCTTAACCAAAAATGTAACATATTACCTCTTCAGTTTCTAAGACTGCCCCACTCATCAAGTTTACAAGATTAAAAACATCAACGTAAGAAAGAAAGCCCCCCACCCCCAATTTACAAGGAATAGAATCTTCAGTCATTTATTCCAGCATATTACAATGAAAGGTGTGGGGGGGGGAGAGAAAGGGGAGGCTTTCAGAGTGTCTTCATCTGAATAATACATTCCTCCTCAAAGCATGTGGGGATCTGTGACCTGTAGAAAAGCTTGTGTGGCTGTTTTGAGAAAAGGATACAGCTTGGGGAAATTCCTTGAGCATCTGGTGCTGGGGAATTCTGGGGAATGTCACTACTGGTTTTAGGTATGTTTTGCTTGCACTAATATATTTTATAAATTACTCTTTCAAATTCTTTGCAATGCCCTGAGCGGTCAGTGTTCTTATCAGCATGTTTTTAAGGCAATTTCTTTTTTTTGTTTGCAGGATGAAGATGAGCTCGATTCTCACACCATGGTGAAGACTACATCTGATACTGCTGGTACAATGAGGGCTACCAGTACAATGAGTGACAGTGCTCAGACCATGATTGAACATAACAGTACCATGCTAGAATCGGATTTGGGGACCATGGTAATAAATAGCGATGATGATGATGAAGAAGATGAAGATGGAACCATGAAAAGTATGTTTCATTTTTCTTTGTAAAAGAAACATTCTAAATGCTTTTTATTTCAGCCCTGTAATCAGTGAATACTCACTTTAATTAAATTAAATGTTAGAATTAAGACGAATACATTTTGGCTAATTTTGGCTACTAGCTACATTTATGTGGTTTGTGCAAATTGATATTAATCTGCACATTACATTTTCAAAATTTTCCATGGCAACTGCTTTCCAATGGTTTGTTCACTTGAGCTACCAAGACAAAAAATATGAACCGTAAAAGCACTCTGATATGTGGATTTCTTCTGGAAGGCAGGTCAAGATCCCCGAATTTCCATCTTTGGAGTTGTAATTCCTTTGCATGGTTTATGCTATATATTATCGAACTCTATGTTTTCAAATATTAGTAATTTATTCAAGTTGGTAATGCAACAATTTAGTGTAGAATAATGGAAAAATGACAACATACCCTACAATTACAGAATGTTTTAAATTAAGGTCATTTTAAATGAATTCATACATACATCATTCAAACGTGATCCCATTTTGGATAAAGTTAACAACACATAATTTTAAAACCGAAAGTTATAGTTGAATAATGATAAATATGTTTAAAAACGTTATTGAATACCTTTTAGTTGTTTGAGTTGATTTAATTGTCTGCAGGACTCTGTTTTTTTGTTAAACATGCTGCATGTCTTCAGTCCACCTTAATACACAGTAACGTCAATTATTCATTGGAAAATTCCGAATGAATTTGCTTGCCCTTAGGTTGAAAGAAGATTAGAAGACTTTAGGTGCTGAATTAAGCAATAATTTCTTGTGACACATTTCGTTCTTTTGATTAATATGTAGAGCATGAATCTGCTGGAATTCAGGTGGAAATGAGTGGCCTGATTCTCAAAAGTATATATTGCAGCAGAATTATTCCATCTGATGGTTATCTTGCCATATGTCTGGTGATGCACATATGATAAAATTGCTCCTGTATAAACTTTTAGAATAAACTCATTAAGTTTTATATACAATATTAAAATTAGGTAAGGTTTAAAACTTTAAAACATGCATTTTGTAAAGTGCATAATGGAAGATGGCAACTAGACTCACAGCTGTATTAATTTTTCACAGTATTTTTTAACTTCACAGGGATTTTTAACTTCATCAGAAAGATAATACAGTGGAACCTCAGGTCACAAATGCTTCTAACCAAGACCAAATCGGGTGATGACCAAAAATTTTGGAAAATTTTTGCATCTGGTCGTGAACATATCCTCAGGTGGCGATCAAACAGCCGCGGCAATTTCCCCTCCCACAGAGATTTCCCCTGCCGTGCCATTTTTTTGAGTCTGCACATGTGCAGTCAGTCTTGCTTTCGGTCATGACCAAATCGCGTTGAGACCGAAGTCCTGGAATGGATTACAATTGTGACTGGAAGTTCCACTGTACATGTAGTCCTTGACTTCACAATAAATGGTCACTAGCCCTTGCACAGTACCCTGATTTGTGCCATTCCCCACCCCAACCCACATAGCATCTCTTGCACAGCTTTCAATTTGCACTGTCCCTATGTGTCTACTTTGACTGGCACCTCGGGTGCACTCTCACACATCCTGGCCCTCCTGTGTGCCTTTCCCAACTCATGCAATACCTCTTGGGCATCCCCACTCACTTTTCCCGCTCCATGCCTCCATGCACTGCCCCTGACCTGCATGGCACCTCAACTGGCCTAACCACTGCTCATATACCCATGACCCCCAGATTCTTCTTGTCCCCCCAAGCTATTCAACCTCTGTAACATCTCTTGTGTACCCCCAAGTACCATTCTTGATCTTCACCTCTCCACACAGCCTTCCTCCCACCTACCCCCCCCCCAAAAAAAACCTCCCCAGCAGCAGCTGCTTACCTGCCTTCTGCCTTTGGAGAAAGCACCAACTTTCTACCCACAAGCAAAGTAAATTGGGAAGTTTGAAATCACTTCTGTTCCCATTGCTTTTTTGCCCACCTGTGGTTATCCTAAGTATTACTGTAATTCTACCTTAATACATTTATTAAAAGAAGTTGGCTTGTTTGCTTTACTGTAATTTTTTAGTTTGAAGGCAGGGATTCTTAATAGGTCTCTTGCTTATTTTTGTAGTAGGATTATACATTTTTGATCTATTTCTTCCAAAATATAGTTGCTGAAAGCAACTTGAGTTGGGAATTAATTCTGATAACATATTTTTCATAATATATTTTTCTCCAAAATTCAGCCAAAGTAGTAATGAACCAATTCTGAAAATGATTGTGACACTTCGAAAGTCAGACATCATCGTTTAATGTAAAACTTAAACATTTTATGAATATTTCATTAAGTGATTTCATGCACTTCTATTGTATATTATTTAATTATATTATTTTTTAAAAAGGAATTTCAAGAATTGTCATTATTTCCTCTTCCTTTAGCAAATTTATGTTTAATCATCAGTAATAGGCTTGAAAAATTGAGAATATGCATCTGCTATTTCTACAAGAACAGGATTATTTTTCCTTATGAGGCAAAATGTATTTAGAATCACAGTTTTTTGCCTTCAGTACTTTGATATATAATTGGATGATTTTAAGAATCTTTACCTGGGTCTTAAGTAGCCAGATAAGTTATTATTTTCCTTTTGACAGTTACATAATTATTAATTTTTTAAAACCATGAATTATATGAAACAACTTTTTAGAAAAATCAATTTAGCATTATTTGTAAGTATATTCTTTCTTGAGCTGCGCTCAGATTTGGTGATTTCATGAAGTCATTGGTCTAGTTTTCTTCACCAAATTATTGAAATATTTCTTTTTCTTTTTTATATTTTGCAATGTAATCTCTTTTTCTTCCTTGCTTCTCTCTTGCCCTTGAAGCCTCTCCCATCCCAGCAACTAGGATAAGCTACTAGTTTAACTTACTGTCAAGTCAACCAAGTGGTATCACTTGCTAAATATAAAGGAATTACATTTCAGTCTAACTTCAGTGCATAAATTGGTTATAGATAACGTATTTGTATACTGCTTTAATTATAATATGATTTTGTGTGGTTCTGTTGTACTTTGGTTGTACTGTCACACATTATAACACGTTATCTTAATTTCTAGTAAAAAAAAAGCATTAATACTTTTAAAATTAGTTAACTTTCAGCCAGCACAATCACTTTGAGCTCTTTGGTTTCTCTTGATATTTTGACTATTTTCTTATTTTCAAAACAGGAAATGCTACATCACCACAGGCTCAGCGACCTTCATTTATGGACTATTTTGATAAACAGGATTCCAAAAATAAGGCCCATGAAAACTGCAACCAGAATATACATGAATCTTATCACATAGCGAAGAATTTTTTCCCTGATAACTGGAAAGTTCCCCAGGATGGTGACTTTGATTTTGTAAGTTCTTATGTACAGTTTGCTTTCCTAATGTTGATGGATGTTATGTGGATATTGCTGATTTAGTATTTCTACATGATACAAGAATATACTTCCATATTTTTCTCTCTAGTAAGAAATTATGTGAACATAGTGTATATTTTCAGCACATATTACATTATGCACTGTGTTAAACATACAGTAATAGCACATATTCATATGGAATATTGCTTTCTGTAATAGGAGACTAAAATCTTCAAATAGAAGTAGCCTGCTCTTTCTCTTTGGTTTCCTGTCTCTAAACTGATCATCTCATACATTTGGGACTAAGTGTAATACTTTATTTCCATATTCTCTAAAATATAGTTCCTTTGTATGTTACGTTTAGAATCTTTTTGCTACACTGGAGGAAAGCCTATTTCAGTCTAAAGATTTTAAAACATGGAATCAGGAAACAATTTTCGAATTACTATGAAACATTAGAAAGTCCTTGAAAACATTACATGTGCAGAAAATAGAAGAGATATTTGGAGATCTCTTTCTCTCAGAACCTTCATTGTAATTATCTTACTTTATACCCTAATTATTGTAGGACTTCTGGATAAGTATGGAAGTTGTACTGCAGAATAAATTGCCATTTTGTTAAAAAAAGTTTCCACTCCTAAAAGCCTTTCCTGAGTTAAATATCTTTATAATGTTGAAACACACAATTGGATACAGTTTGTTATTTAACATACTGCTCTAAACTGGAAAATACAGTTGACAAATAATTAAAATTTACAGTACAATTTTTCAGCCACACATTATAGTACGGTATTATTTCTTCTCCTTATCTCCTAGCCATTTCTTTCTTTCCGTCTCATGGGAAATTAGGATATTTGTAAATATTCATTATTGCCATTATTGTCAATGACTTTAGATCCTATAGATTGTCAGAGAGAAATTAATAGACATATTTTATAAGTATTTTCTGTATATTCTCAGTCTTATATAAAAATTCAGGTCACTCATAAGATTTCCACTTCACTGCAGAAAGGATAGTTGTTAATACAACTGTTACTTCATGTATGTCAACATTTATTTATGTTTATAAAATACTTGATAGGGTTTTTTTTATTAGTGAACAATTTTGAAAAATATCAGTAACTTTTTTGCTTCTTTTTCCTTCAAAAGTATATGAATTTAGATTAATTTCCCAAATTAAAATAGATGGTCTGTATGTTGTTAATAATTGTGAATGACCTAACATTTGCTGAGGAATGGAGAACAGTGGAGCAAATATTTTATACTTCTTTAAAAATATATTTAAAAAAAATTGCTGGCATACATTTTTGGAGATCATAAAAAAATACAAGAATTCTGCCCTTTCTCTTCTGTCATTTTTTCCCCTAATGAAATCTGATTAATGTGTTTTTTATATAATCAAAAACATTTAATGGATATTTGAAAATGAAATAGCAATTTAAATTCTAAACTGGAAAAGTACACTAATATTCAGGATCATTCTAAAGTTATTAATTTGTATCAGTCTCTAATAAAGAGGGAGAAGATTGATTTTGTTTGCCAGTAGTCACGTCAGATTCAGTAAAATGCAAGCAAACCAAAACAAAATACATTAAAATCATGTCAGATATAATCAACTGTTACATAAATTAAGGAACTGTAAACTACACTGAAAATGTTGCATGAACTTAATATTGTCAAAATATACATAAACTTAAATATTTAAGTCTCCTTCCTGCAGGGTATTGTGTTTTCCATCAGCAATCCCTTCTGATCATAATGATACCAAATTTGAACAGTTTTCTTTTTATTAAAAGCTATTTATTTTAACACTCAGCAAGTATAGCATTTTTTTCCTGTTGAGTTTTTCCAATAATGCAATCTCCCATGTTATATTGAACTACGTCAAAACTAAGTAATTTAATCTCAAGGACCTGATCGTTCAAGATAAGCCTTATTATAATTTTGAATCTTCTAACCATGCCATTGAATGAATCTTTCTAGTAAAAGTCATTTTGTATATATAATTATGTAGAACTTAAAAGAATCTTGACAGAATAGAAGGAACCTAAAGAGAACTTTCAATAAAGGGCCTTGGTGGTGAAGGCTGTTAAATGCCTAGCACTTAAGTTCCAGCTGCCTGCAATTAGTGCAGGCTTGAATCCCACCAGGCTCAAGGTTGACTCAGCCTTCCATCCTCTCGGGGCAGGTAAATTGAGGACCCAAGATTGTTGGGGGCAATAAGCTGACTTTGTAAAAATGCCACTTAGTAATAAGCAGGCATATACAATGGAATGAAGGCTATTGCTGAGCTCATTGGGTTGTATCCCAAAAATTGTAAGCCGCCCTGAGTCTTCGGAGAAGGGCGGCATATAAATGTAAATGTAATAATAATAAAAATATAAAGTATAACTTGTTCTGAGATAGTAATATTTATTCTTTTCCTTTAGCACCATAAATTTGTAAGGTTTGATGTATTTAAATGTATGCAGCTTGTCATGACTGCAATCAACAGGAGATTCTATGGCTTCCAGATCTTTCCAGTTACCTAGTTCCTAATGTAAACTATAAGTTTAGCTCTTCTAACATGGAAAAGGTAGAATATGAGACTCTGATATGTGTTAGTGAACTTTAGAATCTTTACAAATATTTCTCAATAAGTAATTAAATAATAATTTGAGAATATTATCTTTTAATTGTACAGAGACTAGAAAGAAAAAGTGGGGCAAAATTCACTTAGCAACTGTCTTGCTTAGCAACAGAATTTTTGAGCTAAGTTGTGGCCATAAGTCAAGAACTACCTATCTAATGTTTTTTTTCTTATATATTCTAAAGCTGAAGCAATCATGTTTTATAAAATCAGTTTAGTATATGTTGTTTTCTTTCTTTGAATGTGGGCTTTTGTGTATTTTTTGAAGTCTTGTATGTATCCTGTGGACAATTTATTATTTGTATTTCTATTCTTGTTTTGACAATAGTTCTTAGGTAGTTATAAAACAGGCATTAGCTAGAAATGATGTAATAATACAAGCTATTTATATTTGCATTATTGTTTTGGATCTAAGATATAAAGCTGGCATTAGCTAGAAGTGATCTAATAGCTAGTAAACTAGCTGTTTAAAGCCTCATCAGCACTAATGTAATTAATTATCTTAACGGTATCTATGCAATGTCTTTCTTTTTTCTGGTTAGAATAAGTAAAAAGTTAGAAAAGGCAAGTATATTTTATATTAGTGCTTGTGGGGAGAAAATGTTTTTTTTGCTAAAGTCCATATAGATATGATCCCAGATTGTTTAATATTAAATAATTATCACATGTTGCCATTATATTGTTGATATATTTTGGTGGATCATTTTTTCTATTTTTGGTAGAAAGTGATCTGTTAAAAGAGATAAAAATGTTGAGTGACTCTCCAAGTGCATCAAACATATTATAATACAATTACTTTGTAAATAGGAACTGCTTAATATGCATTAACAAGGTAAATTTAACTAGTGATTACATAATAGTAAGAGATTAGGAATGTATGAAATAACTACTGTTTTCCGGACCTAAATAATTAAAAGAATTGGTGAAAGATTCTCCTCTTTTCACAGTTTTATAAGAAGGCTCAGTATTTGTATGTTGGTGTTATTGTAAACCATAGTTAGCATTGCATCTAAAATAGTTGTAGCAGAAGAAGCTCAGAAGTTGTAATTGGGATTTAAAGTATCAGAGCCAATTCAATATTAAAGGAGGCTGCCTTTTTCTCTACAGTTGTCCTCCATATCTGGAGGGTAATAGAAATGATGAGAAAAAAGAAGAGGAATGGTGAGAAAGAGCTGCCCAAGATTGCTAGTTCATGAGTTTATACAATCAAATACAGAGTCTGCTACTGTTGTGCTAGATCTTTCCAGAATTATTTTAAGATGTCAGCCTAAGACTTTAGAAAAACACATTGTCCCTCATTATAATTAGCCCACAGAACAAGCTAGAATAGATTTTGTAACTATTTGGCAGCTTTGAGGTTCAGTAAGGTTATAGAAGCTGGTTGCCAGCATTCCTACTTTTATTTAATTGTAGGATTATTATTCCTGAATAATTTGAAAAGTAATGAATTAGAAGAAAATGATGAGAATAACAAAATAAAAGCAGATCAGTTGTATTTGTCCCTGTTGCCTTAGTAACTAATTGTTCTTATTAATATCTCATGCATTTCACTGTAGTTTCTTCAGTTTTCAGATAGCTTTGAAATAACTTCAGCTTGATTAAAACATGAAGATGTTTTCCAATGATGAGAGTAACTGAGCTTTGAGATTCAAAATTCCACTTATCTAATGTGATTCTACTAGTGAAGGAGGAAAATTTCCATCCTGTATAATAAACCTGTGTTATTCCATCCAACTCTGAACTTTGCAATATCCCGTGAGATTGTTGTCTGAAAGGCTAAATAGGATTGTATTCATTTTGTATAATTTTCAGATTTAATACTGTTCTTTATCTTTAAAAAAATATCCAAAACATGAATGCTTATGAAACATGTATACTATATTTCAATAAGTGACAATTACATAACAGTCCTAAAAATATATTGTCCCTTGCTGAATTCTGGTTAAACCAGTAGTTAAATAGTTATAAGTACGTAGTCCTGATATTGTTAAAAAATTAATTTCCCTCTCATAAACTTCACTGGAATAATTGTGGCATAATCTGCTGCTACTACTTCAGATTATTAGTTTTATATGTGAGTTGATTATATTTTTGATTAGCATATTAATTGGGATAACCATTTTAGTTCAGTAATAATTTCAGTTCCTATTCCACAAAATATGTTTGCAGGTAGAAATGGCAGAAAAAATGTTGTCAGTGTTTTGTATTTATAAATTAGAAGCTTTGTATAGGGGATTCTATCTTTTATTACTGCTCCCTTTCCTTCCAGATTTTCTTTGAAAAAGTGTTGGTAGAAAATAGTATTTGTGTACATTTCTTCTCCAAATTACTGCAGGAAGAAGGTGAATAGAATTTTGATGTTTCAGCATCAACACAGCAAGCAATAAGTAATGCATCCAAGACTGTCACTATAATTATATCCCAAAATTACATGAATTATTTTACGGAGAGATAGTATCAAGGTCATGTGAAGTATTAGTACTGCTTTATAGTGCTTGGTAAGACCATACTTGGAATAGTGCATCCAGTTTTGGTCACCACGAAACAAAAAAGGTGTTGAAAGTCTAGAAAGGGTGCAGAGAAGAGCAACAAAGATGATTAGGAGCAGGGGTGGGATCTGACAGGGTTAACTACAGGTTCGGTGATTTACAATGTGCTTCCCTGCATGCTGCGCGTGTGTGTAAATCTTCGTCAGCTTGCTGCCTGGACAGCTGAGCAGCACTGCGTGCAGGGAAGCAGCGTTTGAAAACACTTTTTTCCTGCTTTTTCAACTGCAGCTGTGCCTCGCTCGGCAGCTGAGGTTGAAAAAGCAGGAAATAAAGGTCAGGTAAGAGCCTGGGCGGGCGGGCCAAAACAGCAACAGACATAGAACCGGTTCTATGTCTGCTGCTCTTCAGAGCTACCAGTTCTACAGAGCCAGACAGAACCAGTAGAATCCCACCCCTGATTAGGGGACTGTGGTTAAAACATATGATGAATGGTTTCAGGAACTGGGTGTGCCTAACGAAGAGAAAGACTATGAGTTACATGAAAGCAATCTTCCAATATTTGAAGAGCTATTACAGAGAAGACAGGGGTCAACCTATTCTCCAAAACGCCTGAGGGTAGGACAAGAAGTAATGTATGGAAACTTATCAAGAAGAAATCCAATTTATAACTAAGAAATTTCCTGATAGTTAGAACAATTAATCAGCGGAACAGTTTGCACCCAGTAATTGTGGGTGCCACATCAGTGGGGGGGTTTAAGAAGAGATTGGATTTCCATTTGTCTGGAATGGCACAAGGCAGTGGTGGCTAACCTTTTTGGGCTCCCGTGCCATAAATTGCGCACTCACATGCCAGCACCCAGAAGGCAATGCGTGCACCCCCCACCCCCTGCGCATGCACGTACAATCCCCCCTCACCACCAGCCCCTTATCTGCACTGCGCCTCTCAGCTGATTTTCGGCCTGTTTGAGGCCTTTTTCGGCCTCAGAGGTTTGAGGACAGCTTCTGCAGCCTTTGCAGGCCGAAAAATAGGCCCATTTTGTCACTTCGGGTATTACAGGAAGTGACAAAACAGGCCTATTTTTCAGCCTGCAAAGGCTGCAGAAGCTGTCCTCAAACCTTTGGGAGGCTGAAAAAGGCTTCAAACTGGCCGAAAACCAGCTGTGAGGCACGCGCATGTGCAGTGAGGTAAGTGCCTGTGGCTCGCATGCTGGCACAAATGGCTTTGCGTGCCATGTGTGGCATGCGTGCCATAGGTTCTCCATCACCGGCATAGGGTCTCCTGCTTGAGCAGGGGTTGGACTAGAAGACCTCCAGGTCCCTTCCAACTCTGTTATTTTATATTCTGTAAGTTAGAATTGTATAGCTATCCATCCCATACAGTTGTCTCTGGGCAACAAACAATATTGCAGTTATCAAAACCAGAACAACATGAAAACTTCAGCTGATTTAGGGCTTGACAGTCCCAAGGATAGGCCCTGATTCCATATTCATCAGATAGAGGTAGAGGGGAGATGACAACCTGTTGCCTCATGAATTGTACCTGAGAATCTGCTAGCTTTCCACTTTAGTTTCAGAGCCAGAGGAACCATTCCAATGAAAGAAGAGAGAAATCCTCCCTTTTCACATATAACTGTCCTTTTCATCATACTTAAGCCATGAACATTCATTCCATCATACTTCAGATAGCTTTACAGTTACATCAGAAATATATATTGGAAATAAAAGAGTACAAACAAAATGTGAAAAAAAGAATGTGGGAGAATTAATGGAGGATATCAGATTTGTAGGCAGTTGCCCTCTCTTCACAGTTGTTCTTTCCACTTGTTACATCAGCTGCTATGGCAACAGTCCTGGTGATCTTAAACAAGTTGGTTAGTGTAAAACTAGTGAGGGAAATTGTGGATAGTTCTAGGAATTGGACTTGTTTTCTGTGATTAGAGAACTGTTGCCATAGGAACCACAGCAGAGACAGAATTACAATTTTAAGTTTTCATTGGCTTCACAGAGTCAAGCAAATTGGCCCCTTAATGGGTATGTGTTCCAGATTTCCCTTCCTTGTCTGTATTCTTCAAATGGATCATTTGCTGCTTCTATAGTAATGAAGCTGGATTGAACGCTCTCCCTCCCATGTACATTTTTTTAGGGTTAATCGTTCCTCTGCAAAAGTTGAGGGTGGCAAGAAATATCAGTGAAGTTTGAATAGCAGATGAAATTAAAGGGCTTTTGGGTGAAGTGTTACCTTTGAAAATGAGGTAATGGAGAGACTTTTTGAAAAAGCAACAGATTGGCTACGCTAAGCAGTTCCACAGCATTTGTTTTGAACTTTATCCAGAATTCAGAGGTTATCCTGTCAAGCTGCTCATCGCAATCAAAACATCACTTCTACTTTTTCATGTTAAATATAAAAACAAGGAAGATACAGTGACACATCCATTTTGGCTCTGAAAACCATTTTTCAGTTTTCCCCTCTTTTCCTCAGAGATGAATCCAATTTTCATAGGACAATTCTAGTCCCCCTTAGATCAAAAATATAAAAAGCAATGGATCTATGACTTACGTTTGTTTTATTGGGGATGGAGAATTATTGACCTACAGGTCTAATCAAGCCTACCAGGTTTCTTCATGTTATGGGTATTCCCTACTTGTGCACAAAACAATAACAGTACAGAAATTCCCTATCACCATTTTCTCAGTCAAGTTGAGAACCACTTGGGCTTTTTTTGTTTTTCCAATTCTTACTTATGCATATAAATTTACATATATTATAATAATGTTTAAAACGCGCACGCGCACACACACACACACCAAAAAAGAAAGAAAAGTATATGTAGAAAAGACTTCATGGAGAAAAATGGAAAGCAGGGAAGGAGAAGGGACTAAACAGGTCAAAGGCCTGACATTCTGAAAAACTATTCTGTCCCACAGATCGTTCATCTGCATATTGAGATTAGGATTTTTAATCAGATTGTTTTATTTTCTTGTCTTGTTGAATATTCTCCAGGCATAATACATATTTTCAGTGTATTTTAAGGTAGCTCTGGTTTCCTGCAGGAGTCTTGACTGTGACCATAATCAGCTATAGCAGCTGCCTTAAACGGGATGTCTTCATCCACAGTCTTTATAATTCTCAATTAGTCTGGTTAATGGCAGTTTTAGCCTAATATACCTGGAAAGGACCCAGTGAGGAAAGGCTGAACTATAGTTATCCCTGTTCTGGCTAAGCTCAACAAAAAACTAAGCGATACCATAGGCCAAGAATTTAAAGAACATTAGTTAAAAAGTTGTCAAGGTTTAAAGATTTTTTTTCCTGTGCTTTTTTTTGTGGCCTTTTTGTTGTTTTACAATTGTCAGAATCTTTATGAATATATTAATTAAAGATCTAGAAATAAAAACTTTTTTCCCTCCTAGAGAGAAATCCTTTTTTCAGTGTCTACAAATTGATGTAGAAAGCCATTTGTAGGCACCAGGCTAGAAACAGAAATCATGAATTTTAGAATTCTCTTAGACACAAAACCAGCTGGTTACCTTGGGCCAGTCAGCCCTAGGAAGGAGGCAATGACAAAGTACTTCTAAAATCTTTCTAAGAAAACTGCAGGGACTTGTTTGACTCGAAGACAGTTTTCGTCTTTTTATTTATTTACTTGCGATGAGGTTATTAATGCAAAAATACTTAATTAGGTAATTTTGGATTGCTATAATTGGAGGGAGATATTTTTATAGAAACATATGTTGTTACATTTCGCACATAGATGGTAACCTAAGATCCTCTATATAAAACATAAAAAGAGGTTTTTACTTCAAATGCTCTAATTTTTCACACATAAGCTTGTTTGAAGTTGTTGATCATCCATGCCTACTCAGGCAGAATGTGCTGTCTTACAAAATAGTTATTTGCATATTTTTTCTAATTGAAAAACAAACTTAATTTCTGAGTTACCAAGGATGAGAAATATGAACATTTTTAGGTAGTGTGTTGTATTAGGTTAATAAACAGCTTCTCTCTATCCCTTTTTACTAATGCTCTGCACCAGCTGAGGTTTTTTTTAAACCCAATGATTGAAATATATGATATAGGTGCCATTTCAGAATACTTGCTTTCATTGCTAGTGTTTTAACCTTTGAAACTAAATTGTACTGGTTTATTCTCAATCTGTCAGTACTTAAGAAGGTCATATTCCTGGGCATACCAGGTTCTAAGTCAACCCAGGAAATTCATGTGGTACTGCTACCTGGAGGCAGTGCTTTTGTTTGCACTAAGGTTAAAACAATTTTGACTTAAAGTTTTGGCATTTAAATATTGAGCAAAATACCTCAACCAAGCAAATAAACTAAGCAAAAAAGAAAAGAGTAAAAACCAAACAAAGACTGGGGACCCTATTTGGTGTATTGGGTAAGGTGCTAGGCTAGGAATTGGGAATACTGTTAAGTTCTAGTCTTGCCTTAGGCGTAAAAGCCACTGGGTAAATTGGTCCAGTCACCCGTTCAGTGCAACCCATCTTATGGGTTGTTGTGGGTAAAGTAGGAGAAAGGAGTATTATGTACATTTCTGGCCTTGAGTTACTAATAAAGTAATAACAGTGGGATACAATTCTAAAAAAAATCAAAACCAACAAAATGAAAACCTGATATTCTCATTTATTTGTGCCACTAATAAATGCATTACAAAGTATTTCATAAAATGTAGTATATTACATAATCTCTACAGAAAGGGTATTAAAATGGCAAAATCAGTGAACTAATCTCTTTGTACAGAATTGAAAGATTTTACCAGAACGTAAAAAGTGCAGTATATTTAATAAGATTCTTAATTTTTAAATAGTATGGCTGATTCTACCATCTTCTTCCTTAATGTTCACGTCAAATACATTTACAAGTACAGCTGCACTCCAAATTTATACTTTTTCTTCCTTGTAAATGTAAAGCATAATACATTAGCTTTAACATGATACATCAGCTTTCTAATCAAGAACCAGATGGTTTATTTTTAAACCAGTGTGTAGAGTCTGTATTTATATTTATATTGAAACATTGCCTTAAAATACTTAACCAGGTTTTGATAAAAACAAATCTTGGGGGTAGTTTGCTACTACAGGTGACACTCGAAAAATTAGAATATCGTGCAAAAGTCCATTTATTTCCATAATGCAACTTAAAAGGTGAAACTAATATATGAGATAGACTCATTACATGCAAACCAAGATAGTTCAAGCCGTGATTTGTCATAATTGTGATGATTATGGCTTACAGCTCATGAAAACCCCAAATCCACAATCTCAGAAAATTAGAATATTACATGCAATCAATAAAACAAGAATTGTACATAGAACAGTATCGGACCTCTGAAAAGTATAAGCATGCATATGTACTCAGTACTTGGTTCAGGCCCCTTTTGCAGCAATTACTGCCTCAATGCAGCGTGGCATGGAAGCTATCAGCCTGTGGCACTGCTGAGGTGTTATGGAAGACCAGGATGCTTCTATAGCGGCCTTCAGCTCTTCTTCATTGTTCGGTCTCATGTCTCTCATCCTTCTCTTGGCAATGCCCCATAGATTCTCTATGGGGTTCAGGTCAGGCGAGTTTGCTGACCAATCAAGCACAGTAATCCCACGGTCATTGAACCAGATTTTGGTGCTTTTGGCAGTGTGGGCAGGTGCCAAGTCCTGCTGGAAGATGAAGTGAGCATCCCCATAAAGCTTGTCTGCAGAAGGAAGCATGAAGTGCTCCAAAATCTCCTAGTAGACAGCTGCATTGACCCTGGACTTAATGAAGCATAATGGACCAACACCAGCAGATGACATGGCTCCCCAAATCAACACAGACTGTGGAAACTTCACACTGGACTTCAAGCATCTTGCAGTGTGTGCCTCTCCATTCTTCCTCCAGACTCTGGGTCCTTGGTTTCCAAATGAGATGCAAAAGTTGCTCTCATCAGAAAAGAGGACTTTGGACCACTGAGCAACAGACCAGGTCTGTTTTTCTTTAGCCCAGGTAAGACGCTTCTGACGACATTTGAAGCCCATGTCCAGGATCCATCTGTGTGTGGTGGCTCTTGATGCACTGACTCCAGCCTCAGTCCACTCCTTCTGAAAGTCCCCAACACTTTTGAATGACCTTTTCCTGACAATCCTCTCCAGGCTGCGGTCATCCCTGCTGCTTGTGCACCTTTTTCTTCCACCTTTTTCCCATCCACATAACTTTCTATTAATGTGCTTTGATACAGCACTTTGGGAACATCCAACTTCTTTTGCAATTACCTTTTGAGGCTTTCCCTCCTTATGGAGTGTGTCAGTGATGGTTTTCTGCACAACTATCAGGTCAGCAGTCTTTCCCATGATTGTGATTCCTACTGAACCAGACTAAGAGACCATTTAAAGGCTCAGGAACCCTTTGCAGGTGTTATGGCTTAATTAGCTGATTAGAGTGGGACACTTTGAGCCTAGAATATTGCACCTTTTCAGAATATTCTAATTTTCTGAGATTGTGGATTTAGGGTTTTCATGAGATGTAAGCCATAATCATCACAATTATGGCAAATCACGGCTTGAACTATCTTGCTTTGCATGTAACGAGTTTATCTCATATATTAGTTTCACCGTTTAAGTTGCATTATTGAAATAAATGAACTTTTGCATTCTAATTTTTTAAGTTTCACCTGTATATGAAAATCCACATACTTTGTATATTACTATACTTAAGTGCCTGCAGGAATTCACCACCACTACCACCATCATAATATTCTACTCTTTGACAGTTAATTAACTGTTATTAGGGTTGAATAATCACTTGCCAAAAATATCCCGTTCAAATCTGCCAAGCTGATTACAGTTAGAAAAGGAAGCTAATCATATGACATTTGCAACATTCATTAAAATATCAATGGCATTCTCCTTTTTTGTCATATTTTTGAATATATTATGTAAATAGATTAAAAAAAACCCTTCAAACATTTAGAGGCCTTTTAGCATATTGAGGAAGTATAGTTGCTTCAAAATTCATCCTACATATTATTTTATATAAGGAGACATGGATAGAAAGTTTTATCTCTTTGTGCATTTGTATATGCTTTTACTCGTGCAGTGCTGATCCTGCTAATATTCTCCACCCCCACCCCAATCCCACTCAGAGTTTGGTTGTGTTAAATGCTAGGTAAATATGTAAGTTAAAATAATATTGATATCCGATACCGTTTAACACTTTTATCCTTATTATCCAGACATATGTATTAGAATTTTTGAAGCAGATTTGTGGGAAAAATTATATTACTAGCATTCATTAAATTTATGACATACATATTATTGTAGTCATTCTAATAGCGTGTTTTTAGTGTTGGACTTGAACCTAGGAAACTCAAGTTCAATTTCTGCTCTAGGAAAATGGCTGAGTGTTGTTTTCTTTTGTAATTGTTCCCTCTCTGCCTTAACCACATAGGCTACATTTTGGTGAAAGTTAGCATGCTCTTTATGTTGCCTTGAGCCCATGAAAAAGCATCAAGCTAAAAAGTTAAAAATATATTACTTTTTAATTTTATATTTGCATATGCCAAGGCAAGCATATGCCAAGCAGATATACTCCATATGTGAAATCCCAAACTTTAAAATAAAATTAAATCTAGAAAGAATATGGTTTATAGTATATTGCAGTAGATAATGCTTTTGCAAATCATCTAACATAGATTAGAGCATATGGAAAAAGAGAAGCCAGATGTTTAAACTGGCTTTACAATAGGCCAAGGAACATGAGACATTTCTGATTTATGCTGGATAACTGAGAAAACAAGGAATAGCAAAAAGATGTCAGTTGGCACTTCATTGATTACAGAAAGACCTTTGATTGTGTGGATTACACGAAGCTTGGAATGTGCTTAGAAAAAACGCCAATCCTAGAGCATCTTGTTGTCCTCATGCTAAATCTACTATACATTTACTAGGAAGCCACATAACCAATTGAACATGGTGAAACAGTGCCTTCAGATTGGCAAAGAAGTGGAAAAAGGCTGCATGCTGCTTCCTTATTTATTCAACTGATCAACTGATATGCTGAATATAAATATTGATGCAAGCTGTATTGGAAGATGAGTATGGTTCTAAAGTTGGAAGAAGAAACATAAAAACCTGTGTTATATGATGACATTATGCTGATGGCTGAAAATACAAAAGAACATTTGTTATAGTGGTAAAGACAAAGGAGCACAATGAAAAAATGGACTAAAATTAAAATTGAATATAAAGAAGACCAGACTAATAACAACCAATATAATTACTACTTTATGTATTTATATTCCACCTTTATTATTTTTACAAGTAATTCAAGGCAGTAGACGTATCCAACACTGCTTTCTCTTTTCCCCCACAACAACCCTGTGAGATAGGTTGGACTGAGAGAAAATGACCAGCCCAAAGTCATTCATCTGGCTTTCATGGCTAAGGTGAGACTGTAACTCATGGTCTTCCATTTTCTAGCTTGGTGCCTTCACCACTAGACCAGACTGGCTCCTAGACTAGCCTTAGAAATGACAATGAAGATATCAAAAAGATAGATAGCTTCTCTGAATATTAAAGAAACAAGTAGGAACTATGCTGTGTTTTGGTAGAGCAGTCATGAAGACCTTGGAAAAAAATATTCCAATGCTATAAAGATTAGAATAGTGCAATCAGTGTATCCCCCATTTACCTCCCCAAAGAAGTAAAAATTGTTTTAAAAAAAGCAGACTAGAAAGACTATTGACTCCTTTTAACTTTGGTGTTGGAGAAGACTTCTGAAAATATTATGGACGGCCAAAAAAACCTAAGCAAATGGATAATTTAACAATCCACCTAGTATTCTCCCTCTGGGCCTAAATGATGAGGCTCAAATTATCCTACTTCAGACACATTATGCAAAGACCTACCCCTCTGGAGAAAGCTCTAATGCTGGAAAAGGTGGAAGCAAAGAGAAGAAGATGTCCAACAGCAGCAATATGGATGGGTTAATTTCCAGATGTGCATTTTAAGGCATTTTGCAAAGGCCTGCACCTTGGTTTTATTGTACTGCCTTTCTGATTTTCTGCGTTACAGTATTTGGCCTGTGATCTTTTTGGGCCAGTATGGGTTTTGGAGAGCAAAACTACAACTAGATAATCGTTAGATTCTTCTCTGCCAATTTGGAAAAGATGATGGTAAAAGTTATTAATCTTGGCAACTATAGAATTGATATAATTTGGTACCAAACTGTATCCCTGCTGAACTGTTAATAGGGATCTCCTTAGTATAATGGCCTTGGAAGTTGCATCTGACCTTTATAGTTGTCATATAATTTATAGATATGCAGAAGAAGCCTTTAGTCAATAGCTGGATTTTTCTAATACTGCTGAGGCAATGACCAGGCAATAGTTAGCTGATTTCCTTTCTTGCAAATAGGAACTATTAGGGCAGGGCCTCAATCTTTGAGAATGATTGCTGTCTGATCAATGTATGTAAACAGGAAAGCTAATACTGGAATCCCCCTGAATAATAGTTCTGAACTTTTATCTTAATCCACTTTATATGAAGCCTTTTTATACTTCCTGCTACGAGTTATTTAAGTTTTATTTAAAGAAAAGTTTCATAGAAGAGTTGTATGTTCAGAGACTGATTCAGCTCACTATAATAAGTCCAATTAATAATAAAGAGATGATATTTAGAAGTTGTTCAGCTTTTTCTTGACTGTCCAAAACACTAATGATAGGATATAAGGAAAAAAATATCTATTAGTTGACCTGCAACTGCACAGGTTATGTGACCAGTGTTACCTCCATAATATTGTTAGATTTTTTTCAGGAAATGGAGACCCTATGCCTTGTGATCATAGGACATACCTGAGGACTTCAAGCCACATAGTATAATAAAGAATTATTTATAATGAATAGTGCCCTTTATTAATCTTCCTGTAAGCTAGTTAATATTAGCAGTTAAAGGCCATCTATTTAAGGTACCATGAACACTAATAATTTGGATTTATCTTAGTATTTTTCCAAATTAGCAAGCTTATCTGTTTAATGTTATTAAATATTAAGATAGAATGTCATTAAAGTGGTGGTGCTGATAGCAGTTTGCCCCTGCTGAAAGAACAGTTGGTTCATACAGACTCTATGAAAGAAATTGAGGGCAAGACAGATTGCTCAAACTGCATCAGATGCAGAAGATTGTTATCCTTTCATAATCAAATATTGAGATAGTAACTAACAGGTTAGCATAGCACTGTGTGTCTGTGTGATGGTGTTTTTTTTTCATAAAAATAACTCTGAAGTTGGAAAGTATTACCAGTCTGACCAGCTAGTTATAAGCCTATAAAAACCTGGTTGTTGTCTATTGACTGTGCCTACAGTCTACTGAACCATGCCTAATTAAACCTTGGCTATATTATAAATACAATTATATATCAGCAGCTGGGCAGAAATAATTTACAATGACTTTCCATGGTATTTTTGAGCTATTTTTAAAAGTGTAAACAATGATAAAATGAAATAACTTCTATATAAATACTTCACTTGTCTGTGTAAAGGAAAGCTCCTTCTTTTGCCATAACACTATTTGGAATAATTATCCTAAAGTTCCTTAGATCTTTATGTTTTTTATTGTCTACATTTCACATCTAAAGCTTTCAGTAGGGTTCTGTTTTATTGCTTTGGAATGAAACTATACACATTTATTGTATGTGTGCTGATTGAATAAAATTACATTTCCAAAATAATTTGGTTACCATCTTTAGATTGTAATAACTTTTTTAAAAAACGGGTTTCCTAGAAGAAAGGTACCACTATGATCTTGAGGAAGTTATTTTGCTTTTGAAGTTATTTGAGGAGCCATCAACACTCTACTCATTTTCTGTTGTAATTAATGTGAGTATGATTATGAATTTGTGCTTATCAATTTCATAGGAGCTATTAATCTGAATAATTATGAAAAACTATTGAAGATTCATTGTTTCAAAAAGAGTGTACAACTATTCCTTAAATATACTAAAACTGCTTTAAAAGATGTCTGAGCACATAATGAAAATAGTTCTTGTATATCTTGGCAGTTTGTTAAAACCTGCTAACTTTTAAAGCTAGCTGTTGTTTTGATAGATTACACTCAAGGTCACCTTCTTGTTTAAATGAGGTTTTGTTTGGTGTAATTAAACCATGCCAGGTGTATTGGAAACAGAAGGTTTGGATAATTCAGAGTAAATGAGAACAAAATACAAGGCCATTATTTGTCTCTAGTGAGCTTCCAAGTGAATGTTGTATATAGAACTATTTATAATACATTTTACATGGTCAAGGATTGCTTGAAGTTGCTGCTTGCGGCATTTAAATTAAATCACTCACAGATTTTTACATACCAATTAGAACTATATTCTTATATCTGTCCCTAAATTTTAACTGCATAACATTTAGTGTCTAGTCATGAAACTAAGTGAATAAGTTATAATTATAGTGGTTTTGATTAAGAAGTGTTATTATACAGCATTTCAACATACTTTAATATATGTCTTCTTTCAATAATGATATCCCATGTACTAGGGAGCTTTGAAATATTATTTCATTAATCTTAATATGAGCAAATCAGTTTAAATAGTACTGTAATAAAGGACCAGGGTACAAGTCCAATTTGACCACCAGAAATTAAAGTTAAATCTATCGTTTTTCAGGGGAATGCTCTAGGAAGTATGCTAATAACTTTCATTTCCTCCCTTAAAATTTAAATTCAGAAAAAGTGTGTGCTAACTGAACTTACTTAAAAATATTCAAATTAAAAACTTTGCAATCAGAAGGTTGAATTTGCATAAAAATAACATCAATTATTTCTTAGTTTTTAAAATTATTGTTACATACTAGAAAAAAACTTCATGTATTTATACGTTAAGATGGCTTGGTTTGTTGAGTTTAATTATGTCAGATTAACATTCTAACTTAGATATCACCCAGTTTGAGACCATGGCATTTTTTCTGAAATAATCCTTCCCATGTAGCATGCATCTATATGAAAAGTAATTAATTTGTAAATACAGTTTATAAATCAATTTAGTCTGCACAGTCTTAACCAGTGTTGGACTTGGATTGGGAAAACTGAGGTTCAAGCCCACCTTCATGCTGGTTACATTCTCTTAGCCCAACTTACCTCAAAGTGTTGCTTGTGGGATGAAAAGCATAAATATCTCTAAGTTTTCTTAAGCTCTTGACGTTATGGCAGGATACAGATGATTGCCCACAAATACCTGGGATGTGAAGATTGAAGTACAGATGTTCAACACTGTCAGAATCTCTTTTTAAACTGTTACAAATAGAATAGAGATTGCCTCCCCTGTATCACTCTCATCCCAAACCTTGTATAGCATATTGTTGTTTGTCACCACAAGAGTTTGGGATAAAAGTGCAGTTCAGGGAGTATTTCTAGAAAGATATTGACAAGAAAAGGTTCAGAAGAAGGTAAAGGAGATACAGGGACTTTGAGAATAAGATTTTATGAAAACTAGCTGAAGGAGCTTGGGATGTTCAGTCTGAAGAAGAGAAGACATCTTTGCCTTCCCTGAGATTTCTCTTCTTCAAACTGAATATCCCAGATTCCTTCAGCTAATTCTCATAAAAGCTTATTGAATAAAAGTGTACGTTAGAGAAGATGGATAAGAATTATTTTCCATTGCTACAGAAACTAGGACCAGAAATAATGCTACTTTATTTTATTTAAAGATTTAAAAAATATTTTTATTTATTTATAATTTGTCAAACAAAAACGAAAACATGAATAATATAAAAATAAAATGACAAGGTTACGATAGGCACATTAGTGCACTTATGCCCACCCCCTTTACGGACCTCTTAAATATGAAGTGAGATCCACAGTAGTCAATTTGTGACTAAAACTGAAAATTTGTAGCTGAGACAACTGAATCAGGTAGAGCATTCCAGACGCTATTAGAAAAATCATATTTTTTACAGTCCAGTTTAGAAAGGTTTACATTGAGTTTAAAACAGTTGTTTGTGCACATATTATTGCGATTAAAACAGAAAAAGTCATTTACAGGTAAAACATTATTACATACAATTTTGTATGCAACACTTAAGTCTGACCACAAGTGACACAGTTCCAGATTATCCAAACCAAGAATTTTGAGCCTAGTAGCATAGGGAATTTGATTATGTACAGAAGAGTGCATAGTTTTTCTCATAAAGTATTTCTGAACCTGTTCGATTGTGCTAATATCAGATATATGGTAGGGATTCCAAACAGTTGAACAATACTCCAGGTTTGGTCTAGCATAAGTTTTATAAGCTCTGGTTAGCAATACAATGTTTCCAGAAAAGAAACTTCGTAGAATTAAGTTAACAACTCTTAGTGCTTCTGATGGTAAGATAATAATAATAAGATAATAATACAACTTCTGTTTCACTTGTGAATTTTAAAAAGAGGCTGGACAGCTTTTCTGAAGGATGACTTAATTTGCTTCCTTGTACACTGGAGAGGCTTAAATTAGTTATTTTTTGAGGACTCTTCCTACTTCATAATTAGATTATTCTCTGTAAGGGGGAGATGAAAACTTGAAAGGGCCTGGCTGACCTTGAGTGTCTTGTAATGGGGGGTTTCAAGTAAAAAATAAAAATTTAATTATTTTGGATGAAAAATGGTATTATGATCATAACAGCAAGAGTAATATGCTCCAGGTCCCCTCTATTACTAAAAGCCTTAAGAACAAATGCATACAAAGCCAGAATTGAGAAGACAATAACAGACAGCAAATGCCACTTTTGCAAAGAAGCTGAAGAAACAATGGATCTCTTAATTATCTGCTGCAAGAAAATCACACAGATGGAATATAAACAATGAGATGACAAAGTAGCAACAGCGATGCTTTGTGATATCTGCAAAAAAATGCCATTGCCTGCAAGCAAGAACCGATGGGACCACAAAATAGACAAAGTAATAGAAAATGAAGAAGCTAAAGTGCTCTGGGTCTTAGAAATCTTCAAGTAGACAAGCACCTGCTACATAACACAGCAATTGTTAAAAAAAGATGTAAAAGTCTAGATAGTGGATATTTCAATATCTGGATAGTTGAATAGAAGAGAAAGAAGTGAAGAAAATAACAAAATGTACTTGTATGTACTTCAAATTAGACATTTTAATGTTTTTTTTATTTTTAAGGCTGTTTACTGATTTATTGCTTGTATTGTTTTAAACTGTTTTTTAAATTTTAATTGTAATATATGTTTGAATGGTGAGCCATTTGCTGAGGTTGACAGATATAGAAATTGAATGAATGAATGAATGAATGAATGAATGAATGAATGAATGAATGAATTGACAAAATCACCATCAGTCAATTGTAAAAGTCAGCTTTACTGGAAACAGTTTACCTTCTACAACAATACTTTAACACTATCAAACAATATCTTCCTATCCTAGGTCCTTGGAAAGGACTCGCTAGGTGGATAAAAATGTCAAATTCAAAACATCTGCAAAAATTACCATGTGTCAGTAATGAATAATTGGTGGAAACACAGAGTTGAAAAGGTAGTAAAAATGAGCAGGTTAAAACATTGTGGGATTTCCGAATGCAAACTGATAAAATCTTGGCTCATAATGTACCAGATTTAACTGTGGTTGAAAAGAAGAAAGTGTGGAAATTGATGTTGGCAATACCGAAAATACAGAAGACAAAGAATTGGAGAAGATCATAAAGTACGAAGTCTTGAAAACGTAAGTTGAAAGACTATGGCATAAACTAACCATGGTGGTCCCAGTGGTTATCAGCACAGTGGGTACCGTACCAAAAAATCTTGGACAGCACTTAGAAAATCTGCACATTGATAAAATTTCTATCTGTCAATTACAAATCTGCTTGGATTCGCCGATACATTACAACATCCTAGGTTCTTTGGAACAAGTTGATGTGTATGAAGGCCAATATCAGCTAAAGAACTGCCAGCTGTGATTTCACAGTTTTGTGTATGTAATAATAATGCATTATTGAAAGCCAAAGAGGGCCTAGCTCATTCCTTTAAAATAATGCAATAACGTTTTCCATTGGGATTATATAGTACAAAAGCATACTTGCATGAAGAATGAAAGACTGATAGGGATTCTTTTATCTCTAGGGAAATCTTAGGTATTCTGCTTGAAATAAATATTCTACCTTTCCTTTGAAAGTGATTGAAAGAGCCGTGGTGGTGCATTGGTTAGAATGCACTATTGCAAGCTACTTCTGTTGACTGCTGGTTGCCAGCAGTTTGGCAGTTCAGGTGTCACTGGCTCAAGGTTGACTCAGTCTTCCATCCTTCCAAGGTCGGTAAAATGAGGACCCAGATTGTTGGGGGCAACATACTGACTCTGTAAACTGCTTAGAGAGGGCTGTAAAGCACTGTGAAGCAGTATATAAGTCTAAGTGCTATTGCTGATGCTACTGGGAAGTTCTTTGGATTTCATATAAGAAGGTCGTCTCCTTGCTATTCATTAAAGTAGCCTGACTTGCAGACTTCTGTACAAGCCTGAAAAAGATAAGCTGCTTTAAAAAGCCAGATCATTGAAGTTAATGCAACTCTACCTTGCCACTTCTGAGACTTTACAAAAAATATTTGTTTTAATGTGATGTACTTTGTTGCAAACATAAAGTCCTTTGAGTTTCTTTTTATCAATCCCTTAGCATGAACAATTAGAAATGGAAATAATTATTAAATGGTAAGAGACTATATATCTAGTAGCATTTTATTCAGATGCCATTAAGATATATATTAATAATATAAATAATTTTAAATGTATTATTATTGAACTGAGGCTTTTAATGCCTATTAAGGCATTTTTTTTACCTTAATGTATTTTTATAATATGACTTACATTTAGGAATTAGAGTTGGACATAAGCCATTGTCAAAGACCACAAGAGATATTTCATTTTGCATAGAGTGATAATGTGTTTTGTTTCACTCCTTTTTTATTTAGAAAACATTTATACTGCCTAAAAACTTTCCTGTTTGTGATCCATCGGAGTTTGGGAGTTTGGCAGTTTGTGTGATAGTGCAAATATTTTTTAAAATGTAGAAATAGGAAGATGCAGCATAAAGCATAACATCTCTAGAACTTTGGTGGTGTTATTAACTGAGGATAGTATCATATTGCTACATATGTTATGCTACCAATGTTTGAGCTGTGGAATTTTTTTTCTAATTAAAGCAAGAACTTTGGTTTCTGTGTGTGTGCTATTAATCCTGCTTTGAAGTGTTTCTTCCTTGCTTTTCTTTCTTAAAGCTCTAGCATTATTTTTCTACGGTAATTCTGAAAAAGGATGCACATTTACATAACTTGATAAAGTAATAAAGCGGGCTTGAAGAAACTGGGGAAAATATCACTTTTTCTGGAGCACCTCATTCTGAAGTGACTTTCTGATGTTATCATTCAGATCAAATAAACAAAAATTCAATTTCATAGGCAAATCTCGTAGTTTTATGTCTTTTGATTAATGCTTTGTTAATTGGACATTATTATTATTCTTACTGTTAAGAACCTTATTAAGTTTCAAGAGCTTGTATTCTGCTTTTAAAGTAATGGTAATGTTGCACATCCAAATACATGTGTACACATGCATTTTGTTCATTTTTGCCTGTGAATTAGGTTGTGTTTACTTACTTCTGATTACTTGTTTATAACTCAGCATGTAGCTTAGATTTAGAGAGAGAAATCCCTGTCAGCTTTTTGCCAAGCTTTTGAGGAAATATTTGATATGATTAATGCTCTTATGATTATACTGCATGAAATCAATTTTGTTCGTTTTGTATTGTGCAAGCGTGACTGCTTGTTATGGCCTATTTTGGAGAGACTATGCTCATTTTTTAAATCCAAGATGATATATTCAGTATTGCCATGGATTTTCCTGGCAACATTAATCACATTGATGTTTGCAATTTATAAACAAAAATTAGCATGTTTTGCTAAGAGAATTTCATGCTGTTCAAAGGTCAAGATAATTTTTACAGGATTTGAATAGAATTAATTTTCATCTACCTTTTCAATCTGAAAGAAACCTGTAAGTGACAGATGGATTAATAGTTTATGATTAGTTTATTATGACTCCTGTGACCTGTTATTATGCCTCTTTTTGAAAAGTATTGTCAGAGGACGAGAAAGAAATGCACACATGTCACTGGCCCTGATTGTATTAGTAACAGAGAAACTCGGCAAGTATTAGGTCCAAATTTGGAGAATCATGAGAAAGGGGGATTTTCACTGGACTAAGAAGGAAAGATAGAAGGCTCTCCAAGTGCACTATCTGCAGGTTTGGGGCCAAAGATAGGGCCTTGGTGGTGCAGGCTGCTAAATGCCTAGCACTTAAGTTCCAGCTGCCTACAATTACTGCAGGCTCGAATCCCACCAGGCTCAAGGTTGACTCAGCCTTCCATCCTCTCGGGGTAGGTAAATTGAGGACCCAAGATTGTTGGGGGCAATAAGCTGACTTTGTAAAAATGCCACTTAGTAATAAGCAGGCATATACAATGGAATGAAGGCTATTGCTGAGTTCATTGGGTTATATCCCAAAAATTGTAAGCCTCCCTGAGTTCGGAGAAGGGCGGCATATAAATGTAATTAAAAAAAAAGATGCAGGGCATGTCTAAAAATTAAGTTCTCTTTAGAAGAGTTTATTTCAGAGTTACAGTCCTACTCAGGACAAATTTTGTACTATAATAGTTGACAAAATGAGGCATAGGAACTTGGAAAAGCCCCAGTGCTGGAAATAAGGTTTCACAATTGCTTTCTACATTTGCATTTTGCGCTTGTATGCTGCATAGACAGCCTCCATAGCATTCCATACACACACACACCACACACATAAATACATAACGCACACACTAATCCATTGATGCAGGCTGGGATTTTCCTGAGGAAAAATGGGTAATCTGAATTAAACTAAACTAAGCCACACGTAGTTGTTTTATCAGTGAGTTAGGCAGCATATAAATGTAACAAATAATATAAACTTTCATGGCTGAAAATAGACTAGACTAGACTAGACTAGACTAGACTAGAATAGAATAGAATAGAATAGAATAGAATAGAATAGAATTCTTTATTGGCCACATGTGGTTGGACATACAAGGAATTTGTCTTGGTGCAAATACTCTCAGTATACATAAAAGAAAAGATACATTCGTCAAGAATCATAAGGTACAACACTTAATGATAGTCATAGGGTACAATAAGCAATCAAATCATACTAGGAAACAGTCGATATAAATCGTAAGGATACAAGCGACAAAGTTACAGTCATACAGTCACAAGTGGGAGGAGATGGGTGATAAGGAATGATGAGAAGATTAACAGTAATAGTAGTGTAGACTTTGTAATAGTTGAACAGTGTTGAGGGAATTATTTGTTTAGCAGAGTGATGGCTTTCGAGAAAAAACTGTCCTTGTGCCTAGTTGTTCTGGTGTGCAGTGCTCTATAGCGTCGTTTTGAGGGTAGGAGTTGAAACAGTTTATGTCCAGGTTGTAAGGGGTCTGTAAATAAAAAGGACTTGAACCAGAACCTGTCCAGTCCTTGATCACTTAACCACTATAGTACTTCTGACTTTGTGAAAAGCTCCATCTTCAAATTCTGTTTGATGTATGACTCTTTATGTGGTTACATGGTTTTTGACTTGCTTATTCAAAAATCAACCTTTCAGTCAATGATTCACTTATTATTTCCCTTTTAGTGATATCCATTACTGCAATTTACATGTTTTATTCCACCAATGGTTCAGAACTTTTTTCTTTTATTTATATTATCACAGATCACATAGTATATAGGAGATCACATAATGTAACTTCTTTAATTTATTATATTTCTCTTTCAAGTATGGCTTTCAGGTTTTTTTATTCTTAGTTGGCTTTTCAATGATTACCATTCTTAATATGATGTGATCCAGCACAATTTCATTGCATGTGGAAGAAGGCACTGATAAAACACTTCTGTATTTTACCAAGAAAACTACATGGCTAAATAAAATTATTGATGAAATAGTGCTGAGTGATGGGCTCATTGTAGCAATCAACATGCTATTAACCAAGGATCTTTTGAAGTATTACTGTTGTTTATGAAATGGCTAGATTAAATCCTTCAGAAGGTCTAGTTGCTATTGTTGCCATGAGGAAAATAAAATGTGAAACTGAAGAAATTGAATTACAATGGAAACATGGAATTTAAGATGTATGAAAATGTGAAAGCTTAAAACACTAAAAAATTAAATGTATTGACTAAGCATTGACATCTTAGGCATCAGCAAATTTAAATGGGCATTCTTTCAGTGAGAAAACCATATTGTTTACTACTCGGGACATGAAAAACAAGAAAAGAATGGTGTTGCAAAGGGTGTAGAAAAGACAATACATGGGTATAATGTTGTCAAAGCCCAAACATAATCAATTAGATTTTGTGGACAAAACTTTTAATATGATGGTAATGTAAGCTTATGTTTGGATGCAAGAAGAGGTTGGCAGGATTTATGGTCAAGTTCAGTCTGAAATTGATAGAACATGCAAGTAAAATATACTGCTTGTATTTAGAGACCGTAATTCCCCAGTTGAAATAGCAAGGAGAAAAACATAATTGGACGTATGGCTTCGGAAACCAAAATGAAGAACAACTTACACATTTTTGCCAAACCAGTGATTTGCTCATTGCTAACCAACATTAGCAGTTGGTAGAATAGCAAACTTTCCTGTATTCTAATATTATCTTTATTCATAAAGGTGGCCAAACCACTTTAATGTATTACTACTGTGCTGAATTCAGTTTTTTTGAATTCAGTTCATATTCATTCAAGATCCATTTATTCTTGACCTTGTCTCTTCTTGTTTTACATTCCCACTGCTTAAGTACCCATGCCATCTACATTCCTCTTTGATGTTTCCCCAGCCATGCCCAACTCTCCTTTCTATATACCAAGTGGGCAAAAGCATACTCTTATAGAGGTAACTTTTTTGTTTCTTTTGAGAAACAATAGTCTTCAGAGTAGACCATGTATTTGTACATTACCTTTGTATCAATATTTGTACATCTTAAAATTTCTTCATTTATTTCCTGTCTTTTATAAATACTGTTACAGTGGGAACAGATTAAATTATTTCCACTAGTTGTTTTGCCACTTTTTTCTATCAAAAACAATTACCTTTGTTTTCATATACTGGTTTTCAGATCTATGCTCTTGGTTGTGTCAGAATGCTTTACTAATGTAATATTTAGGAGTCAAGTTTCAGCTTCATATTCATATAAATAATCCTTAGGTTTAAGCCTGTTCATTTTATCATATGCTTTCAGTAAATTAAGTCACTTTTTTCATTTATCCATTTCTCAATGACCAATTAAAAACTAAAAGCTGATCCTATTTTTGCCTGGCATAAAGCCACATTGCATTTCTCAATTTTTTTTTCTTGTCTATTGTATTCTCTGAATGAAATGCTGCCATTTATGTTCCCAGGCACATTAACAAAGAAAACCGTCTGTGGTTTTTGCCTTCACTCTTTCTACTTTTTCCTTTGTATAAGGAAACAATAATGGCATTTTTCCAATTATCATACACGGACGCAATCATCACATACCGTCGCACAGACATTTCATGTTAACTTCATCATTTTAAAAAGTATTTCTCTGTTATGCTATCCTGCAATTTTACTATTTTTTCCACATTCTTATAGCATTATAAACACGCTTTCCATCTTCTTTCATGTATACAGTAGCAACAATTATAGCATTCATTTTAATTCTGCTTTTCAAAGTGCCTGTACAAATCTCTGAAATTCTCCTACCACAGTTTGTCACTTCAGGATACTAACAATATGGTTTAGCTAAGACAACTTTTATTTTATATTATTTTATGTTATTTTATTTTATGTTACCTTATGTTGTTACACTGTATATTATTTATTTTTCATATATCTGAACTGCCCATCCACCTCATCTGGTCCAGAGGTGATATTCAGCAGGTTCTGACCAGTTCTGGAGAACCTGTACAAGAAATTTTGAGTAGTTTGGAGAACCGGCAAATACCACCTCTGACTGGCCCCACCCCCATCTATTCTCTGCCTCCCAAGTCCCAGCTGATCAGCTGGTCTTCTCTTGTTGCCCTGCACAGGAGAAGGGAGCTGGAAAGCAGGTTAGTGGGGAGGGGAGGGAATGAGGATTTTGCAGTAACCTTTCCCCAGGAGTGGGGAGGGAATGGGGATTTTACAGTATCCTTCCCCTGCCATACCCACCAAGTTACACCACACCCACCAAGCCATACCCACAGAACCGGTAGTAAAAAATTTTTTGAATCCCACCACTGATCTGGGGCAATGTACAGTAAAATGTTAAAATATAAAAGTTATATATAAAAATTAGAAGGAGGCAAGGGTGATTAAATTCTATTAAAATTAGATAAAAGATGAAGGGAGAGCTTTCAGAGGACTAACCAGCCCTATGACTGCATGCTTCTCTGAGCCTCAGAGCCATGTGTTACTTCTTTTTTGGAAGGCCAGGAGAGTGGGGGCCTACCTCACCTCTGAGGAAGAAGAATTCATAGGGTGCGGGAAACAGCAGGGAATGTTCTCTTTCTAAACCCTGCTGATCAGAGTTCTTGAATCAACAGGGTCTGCAATATACTCTCTGCCTGACTGGATGGGATGAGATGATGTAATGGGACAAAGATGTTTCTGAAGGTAGCCTGGCCTGTGCCATGTAGGACTTTATAAGTCACAACCAATATTTTTTTAAATTGGACCCAGAAGCAAACTGGCACCCAATGTAGTTCTCAGAAGAGAGGCATTGCATGCATTTTTCTTTGAATAACTAAAATTTCCCTGTGGCTGCATTTTGAACCAACTGAAGCTGCTGGACACTTTTCAAGTGTAGCGTTGTGTAGAGCAGGGGTCTCCAACCTTGGGACTTTAAGACTTGTAGACTTCAACTCCCAGAGTTCTGGGACAAATCTTAAAGTTGCCAAGGTTGGAGACCCCTGGTGTAGAGTGCATTGCAGTAGTCCCAATGGGACTTGACTCAATCAAATGAGACTTAACTTTTGGCATGACCCAAAGTGAGCAATTCATACAAGGCAACCCCATAATAACAGTGAGTTGAGAGAGATCATAAAGAGGAATAGGCTAAATGACCTTTATGCTGATACATGCACTATGCACTACTATTACTATTAATCTTCTTATCACTCCTTATCACCCATCCCCTCCCACTTGTGACTGTACGACTGTAACTTTGTTGCTTGTATCCTTATGATTTATATTGACAGTTTCCTAGTATGGTTTGATTGCTTATGTACCCTATGACTATTATTATTAAGTGTTGTACCTTATGATTCTTGACGAATGTATCTTTTATGTACACTAAGAGCATTTGCACCAAAACAAATTCCTTGTGTGTCTAATCACACTTGGCCAATAAAGAATTCTCTTCTGTTCTGTTCTGCTCTGCTCTCCTACTCTACTCTATTCTACACAGGTTTTTCTATTCTACTCTGATCAAAAGCTACAGTACACGAAACATTTGACAGCTGAAGTCATAGCTGTTAAAGTAGGTGACACCAATTTCCAGTGTTGCCTTTTCTAGCTATGATTGTGATTCATGGCTCAATATGTTCAATACAGCTATGACATAGTTTTTGTATTGTTTAATTTCTTTATTATTAGGGCTTAGATGAAGTTCATACCACATAGTAAGTCACAGTGTTGTAGAAATATGAATAGCTGTAATAGGATCACAAACTTTATCCACTGCAGTGTGAACCAAGTTCATCTTGTTAAAAGACTGCTGATCTTTGATATAAAGAGATACTCAACAAATTGGATTGTGCTAATTGGATCATTAACTTTGACTATCAGCAAGTTTGCCAAATTAGAAATCCAGCCTATAATATAACAGGACAATATTTACTATTGCCACTAATGCTGAGTTTATGATAATAGATACTGTATATGTCAGAACTCTGCACACCATTTTTTCTTTTAAATTCTGAATGTCAATAACATTAAATTCTGAATGAATTCTGCATATTCATACATATATGGATTCTGCACGTATGAATTCTGCATACACACACACACACTGTATGCACATATTTCATTCAATCATCATCACAAAAAGTTAATTTTGTCCTTGAGTACTACTGTCCAACTACATTTATTTTTATTTCTAGAGAGATTAATGCATTAAAGGTGTTTAGCTGGTGGGTAAGGATGTAATATTATCCTGCCTGCATGAGTCATGTGCTTTAAAAAAAACACACAATCTGGCTGCAGGTTATTTTACTAAAGGTCATTGGAAAGGTGAATAGCAGAGATTAAATGATATCATTTTTATGTTTACCTTTATTATACTGTGCAGAAGTAGGGCAACCTGGAAAAATTACTTCATTTGGATTTCCTCATAACTTCCTAAGTCACTTGTTGGTTCATTCAGCTGGAGGGAATTGCACAGACCTATTCTGTACTGTGCTGTGTACCTTTATCATGCTGAAACAAAGGCAATATTATTAAAGAGAGAAGTATGCTGTTGAATTTATAAACGAAGGTAAACAAATGTACAAAAAAACTTAATTCTTGTCTTGGTTTTCAGCTGTAAAAACCATACTGTAATTGCAGATTCTTCAGCAATGTGGACTAGATCCTGATTTATGCTAGTGAAAGCAAACTTGGGGATCAAATGAAATTATTTCTTGTTGAATAATATAATACTGTATCATTTAGATGATGATCAAGATGGGGCCCTTTGTTGCATAGTTTTGTCAAATGCCAACCTGCTTGTATTATGTAGTGAATATTTAGTTGTTCTTGAAACTCATTAGCTGTGTTCGTTAATTTTTGAAGCAGAGATATTCTCTAAATATGCCATTAAGACTGTCACCTGTAACTTTATGAGAAAGATAACTTGAATGTTTATCAGGACAAAATTATTTTAGGCTGATGCAAACTGGAAATCAGTGAATGGAGAACTGTAATAAAAATGTTGCTGTGATTGGGTCAGATCCATTACATTTAAGCAATAATTGACATATACTTTGCTTGGAATTAATTTCTTGTGGCAGATTTTGTCTGTAATATACAACTTTCTATGTGTTGCAAACCATTTATACTTGTTTGCAGGAAAATGAAGGCAACACAGCACATATATACATAATAGCCCATTAGCAAACAGAGGCCCTATTCAAGCATTTGAAAACAGAAAGTAGGAGTAAATATGGCACCTGTGAATTGAAGTGAAATGAGAAGGGGGGGAAAGACAGATAGTATAACATTAAATAATCCTAGGTCAAATTCACATTGCAGAGAGGAAAATTCAGCTAGGCCAGAGGTGTCGAACTCGTGGCGTCGCGGTGGCATCATGTGATTTTTTTCTCTCCCTTCGCTAAACCGGGTGTGGGCATGGCCATGTGATGGATCTGGTGTGCGGGCCACGAGTTTGACAGCCCTGAGCTAGGCAATCTCTATCCTCAAAGCAAGGCTGGAGAACTGGTAGCAGAAATTTTGAGTAGTTCGGAGAACCGGCAGATGGAGATTTCTGACTGGAGATTTTGCAGTATCCTTCCCCTGCCATGCCCACCAAGCCTCGCCCACGGAACCGGTAGTAAATTTTTTTTTGAGTGCCAACAAATGCACTTGTGACTGCCCTTGACAAACAGTATCAAAGGATGGAGTTTTGAATAAGATTTGGGCCTCTCTTATCTTAAGTGCCATCCCCTGATATTACTCAATTCCTAAACTGGTGCAGATTTGATCCATCTGTAGAACTAGATCCTATTCTCCATCTCTGCAATGTCTGATGGTTGGCAGCGAATTTCTGTAGCATATGCCATCTGATCTTTTTAACAGGAGATTTCTGGAATTGTAACAAATGGTTTTTCTCTATGCTATTCCTATGCTATTAACAGACTAATGGAATAACAGAGTTGAAAGGGACCTTGGATGTACCATTAAGCAATGGGGCATGATTAGTCTGTAGGAAATTATGACACCTGCTTTTTCAATTAATTAAAACAATAGGTTCTTCATTTTAAAAACATTTTAGAGCTGTATGTGATGGGTTAATATTTATACTTTGAATTGGAATACTAATATTTTTTTCAGATTTTCCTCTCTATAGCCTTTAGGTATCAAAATAGAAATAATGGGTACCTGCACCTTTTTGTCTCTGATATGACAGCCATTCAATTTGTATATGTGTATAGATTTCAGACATAAATAAATACAATTCCCACATGTGGTGAAATTGAGAGTGGTTTATATCACATACTTCACAGTTCTTCTCCAAAGAGGAATTAGAAGAGGAATAAGTATTGAGCTTGTTAGCATGTAATATATTATAGGAGCATCTGGAATTTAAATAAACATGGAACCACAATTTTAATGTGTATAAATAATAAGTAGAAGATTTATAAGTCTGATAGTCACACATGTACTTTCCTTGAGAATGATCCTATAATCAATGTAAATAAATATCTATTATAAATACAGATGAAGAAAATATTTAAATTGAATACAACATATAACAAATACCAAAGCTAATGCATCAGTAACATACATAATCAGTAAAATAGATAAAAATAATATTGTTCATACTATTTTAATTAAAGTTAATTTAAAAAGCAGGTGTCAAGACTGATGTTCATATTGAACTTCATCATTATTATATATATAGTACTATAGAAAATGAATAGCAGCAAGTTGTACAAAAGTTAGTTTTTGTACCTCTGAGCCAGTCTTAAGAAGACGATTATTGTAATTAAATCTATGGGTACAAGCCTAGACAAAACCATAGAGCAACAAACTTGAATGGAAAAATTGCTTGTGAGGGTCAGCTCTCTTGTGAAACTATAAGAAACATAGACTGAAGTATGGCAAAGGGTTGTGCGGTTTTTGTTTTTGTTTGTTTTTGGTCAACCATGGCATTTAGCAGAAGATGCTAGTACAGCCGTGGGCAAACTATGGCCCGGGGGCCGGATCCGGCCCATTCGGCTGTTCTATCCGGCCCACGGAGCCGAAAGAGCGGAGGGTTCTCTTGCTCTCCCAGAAGGCTACGTGAAGTAATCTAACTTTGAATTTGTATTAGTTCACACAAACACTCCATCCATGCTTTTGTTCTGGCCCTCCGGTCCAGTTTAAGAATCCATTGTGGCCCTCGAGTCAAAAAGTTTGCCCACCCCTGTGCTAGTACATTCTGGTCTAAACCCCGTCCTCATAGCATTCATTGCTTTTATTTTTTGTCTCTTTTGTTTGAAATCCAGTGATATTAATTACATGATTCATGATTCATATTCTTCCATCATCCATATTGCAGGGTAGTTTGTGGAGGAGGAATTCATTTTTTATGTAGGATTAAAGTTATTAATAAGAATCATGCACATTGCATTTTCTTCCTTATGATACAGTCCTACCACTGACAGCTTAAATGGTGTCAGTACTTTACTCTAGTAAAGTACTTGAGATGTCCAGATTAAATAAAAACATTACTTGAAGTACAAAAATGTGTTATAGCCTGCTTTGTACTTTGATTTATGTAATATTCTGACACTCGACTATATTTCTTGATTTTTGCATATCTGTTCTTAAATTTTCTACTCTATGACATGCTTTTTCCCAAAGTATAAAATATATTCTTTATATTTTAGAATATAAAGAACCTCTTCATTTGTCTTTTGGATAGACACTTTTTCATAGACAACTGACTTTATTTTTGTCACAACCAGAAATACCATGTTACATCAATTTATAGCCCTTCTATGTTTAGACTGGTGGAAGATACTCAGTTGATGAATAAATTGTACTTTATAATCTGTGGAATTAAAATAACAATGAGCATGAGAATCTAGGAGAAATGGGTGTACACTTGAGTTTGGCTTCAGTTATTGTTATATTTTCAGTGTTAGTGGACTTTTCAAAGCAAATGGGTAGGCAGGAAATTTAATCCATTTCCACATTTTGGTGGTACAATCTGTTGCAGAACAGGGATTGAAAGACAACCTTTTGATTTAAAATTTAACTGGTTTACCATATGCGTTTGAACACAATAAAATGACTCAAAATTGACGTGCATATTGCTTATTATTATTGTATCTCCTGTGGAAAACAAGTTTGCAATTATTTGGGGGGATTGGTGATAATGAAGTCTCTTGTGATTGTTCTATGTTTGATAATTTACTTATCCATTTGTAACCAGATAAATTACATGGATGCAAATGAACTCACTGAAGTAGAACATTTTGAGTGGATGGATTGGAGTCTGACTTCATCATGCTTAAGAGTAAACCTGCTGCTTTAGATTTAGAGGTGTTTTTTTCCTTGTAGTATCACCAAAAATTCGGTCCAGAATGCTTCTGCCTGCAGAAATCTTTCCTCCCTCCCTCAAGCACCGCCTCACTTATTTTAGAGAGTTCAAAGGGGAAGGGAATTGCATATAACTGAAATGCAAAAAAGTAAACAGAATAGTAACTTGAAGCAACTAAACACTGGTCAAGCTGTACGAGCGCACAGGCAGGGAAGTTAAAACCCTGAAGATTTCAGCATTGTTCTTGTAATCTGTGGATGAGTTTCCCCTCCCCACCATGCAGGATGTCTCCTACCTGCAATGCATGGACATTTAGAGACAGAATTCTTTCTGCATGTGCCATGGAGAGTGAATGCCCTACTGGCTTTTGTTAACTATCAAGAGAACTAGCAGAATCAGCCCTGGGTACTAGACCAGAGTTGGCACAATGTCTCCTGAATAAAGGAAAGATCATTGAGATTACCCATATGACTCCGGACAGCAGCTCCTTAATAACCTGTGGAAACTATCATTTTTTACATTGGCGTATGATTGAGAGTTGGGATTTTTATATCTAACTCCAATATACAAGCAGCCTTTATAGGCACTGTGCTTGACAAGCTTTATATCTTAATTAATTTTTTTTTATTATTTTCTTTATTCTTTGCATGCAATGGAGAGAGTAAGACCCTTTGGACTGGCAAGTTTCTACTGTATTGATCAAATGAGTTTCCTTCTCTTTAGAAGATAATGGGATAAATCTGATTTTCAAGAATTAAAAAATATATGTTTTTTCAGCAAAAGGGGCCAGAAGGATTTGGAATTATAGCTTTGAATTATTTAAATAATATTTAAATTATTTCCCGTTATTTAAATGGTAAAATAGATATTGTTTTGGGAATTTGTATAAGGAGACCTTGAAGGCTGGACATTAGAGCCAGAGGATAAAGAAAATGTAGCAGAAATTCTTATTGCAAACTTTTGAAAACTTTTCAGCAAAGTTTTGGACAGAATGGATCAGATACTTGATAAAAATGGCAGAGCTTGTTCTTATGAAATTGTAAAACAAGAACGAGTTGCAGTGGATGTTTATGAAATTAATTTGAACAGGGACTTAAATGTAATACAAATGGGTCTGATGCATGACTTCTTCCTCACAAGAGATGAACAGACATTAAATCAGGAAATTGGTTTGCATAATATTTTTCTCTGAATGCACAAATGCGTTTTTCTAAGATTTGGAAGAACTTTTTTAGATGTGACAAACAGGATCAATTTTAGTTATGTACACAAGAGAAATCGGCTAAAGTTCTGAAGTATTTTCAGTTTGTAATATGAATGAGCAGTAAATTACTTAAGATCCATTTTTTAAGAGGTCAAATAATTAGAAACTAGAAAATATTTATAAGATTATCTTATTTGATCAGGTTTAAAAGAAGAAAATATATATCTGGTTGCTCTTACTGGATGTAGCATTTTGATTTTGTTTTCCTTACTTAAGAGATGAGCTTTGGGGAGAAGAGAAATCATGTTTTATTTGGAGAGGGTAATAAGCTATTAAAAATTTTACCTGCTGGGATGAAGCAGGAAGCTATTCCTTTTTTCTTTCTCTTTCCCTTTTTTCTTTTCCTTTTTCACACATACAGACACACAATCATACCGTTTTTGTGGTTTGCATTTTTTTGTATTGACTTTTATCATGTATAATTCTTAATAAAATTATTTGGAAAATAAAAGAAGGGCTTTACTGGGCAGAAAAGCACCCTTTCTGAAGCCATCATTAATTTGAATGTTCATTAGATAACTGATCATTAAAAGAAGTGTACTTGTACGTACTAAGGGGTATTACTTTTAGAAGGGGTTTAATAATTTATTTTATTTATATCCTGCCTTTATTATTCTTGGTAAGTATATCCAGCACATCTTACTCTTCCTGTTTTCATCACAACAGCAATTCTGCAAGGTGGATTGGGCTGAGAGAGAGTGACTGGCCAGCTGGTTTTTATGGCTAAGGCAATTCAGTTTAAACTCTGCTTTTTAGCCAGTGCCTTAACCACTAGACCAAATTGGCTATAATATAATATCTATAATGAGCTGCAGTGGTGCAGTGGTTATAATGAAGTACTGCAGGCTACTTCTGCTGACTACTGGCTGCCTGCAATTTGGCAAATCTCACCAGGCTCAAGGTTGACTCAGCCTTCCATCCTCTCGAGATGGGTAAAATGAGGACCCAGATTGTTGGGAGCAATATGCTGGCTCTATAAACCACTTAGAGAGGGCTGTAAAGCAGTGTAAAGCAGTATATAAGTCTAAATGCTATTGCTATTTATATACTGACAGTTTCTTTGATTGTATTTGGGAAGCAATGTAAACCGAAACACTCAATGTTTTTTAGACTCAAGCCTCAGTATTGCAGATTTAAAGAGAAAATTAAATTTCAATTTACATATTCAGTTGAATATTTTATTTTAATTATTTTATTAATTAATTAATTTATTTATTTATTTTATCTTATTTTATCTTATTCAGTATTCTGTAATATATATGAAGAATTCAAAAAAAAACCCCAAATGTCCCATATCAAAATACACTGGGCATGATGTCTTTATAATGATACTATAATATTATTATTTAGTTTGTAAGTCTATGTATTCAGTTTTGGTTACCTACATTTAAAAAAAAATGTTGCTGCTTGTTGTATTGATCCATATTGAATTTTTATCGTAAAATTACATTCCTTAACTTCATCATTTTCCATTAGCTGGGATTGTCTAGGATTTACTTTGTTATGACTATAATGGCTGTTCGGTTTATTAGCAGATAAACCCATTTCACAATCTTCCCTTGTTTTGATGATATTTAGCGAGATTGATGTATACATTAAAGGAGCTTCAGCAAAAAATACACAAAAGGTACGGTCTGCAGATTTCCAGTATTAAGTCTGTTGTCTGACACTTTAGCCTACAGTATATAACACTCAACATAGGTAACAATTTATTACATACTAAAGAAACAAACCGGTAAACCTTAAAAGAGAGAGCTAAGAAGGTCCTCTTCCATTTTTTCCACATTTAAGAATATTTAAAACTGTAGAGATAAAAATCTCAGTTTGAATATGTACTTCAAATCAGGACAGGATGTTAGAGAGACCAACATGCAAGGTCAAACGTTAAAGCAGGGTGTCTTAACCTCTTCCACCTAGGCCCCAGAATACATTTGAGAGCCAGCTTTGAAATTCATTATTCAGTTTTAAATTAATAATCTATTTTCTATTTAACTGGCTCTTGTCTACATAAATTAGCATTTGCTTCCTTTGATGGAGGGTTTCTCCCACCCCCCACCTTTTTAAGCCAGAAATTAGTTGAGACTGAAATTTCTGTGGGATCTTCAGTTTAGCTACATAGTTAATTCATCTGTACATTGAACTATTCTGACACTGGAGTTTCAAATAATCAGTCAATTACTTCCTCTTTGTCTCTTTCACATACTTTCCAAAATTCAATCAGAACAATACATAAAAATAGATTGAGCACTTGGGAAAGTGAGCTCTTTATACTGTGATGCAGAATTTCCTTAGCAAATCACTATTAGTAGAGAAGGCAGATGCTGAGAGAGCAAAAGGAATGAGGAAGGCTCTTGAAATCAGAAGATATCACCTGTTCATTCAAGGTAAAATTCTCCCTGTGCTACATAGTGCAGTCAAATAAACTCATTTCAGTGATCAGCCCTCTTCCTAAAAATACTTGTGCATAAGGAAATTTAAATTTATCAATAGGACTACAGTATCCCATGCTAAAGAGCCTTGGTGGTGCAAAAAGAGCCTTGGTGGTGCAGGCTGTTAAATGCCTAGCACTTAGCCAGCTGCCTGCAATTACTGCAGGCTCGAATCCCACCAGGCTCAAGGTTGACTCAGCCTTCCATCCTCTCGGGGTAGGTAAATTGAGGACCCAAGATTGTTGGGGGCAATAAGCTGACTTTGTAAAAATGCCGCTTAGTAATAAGCAGGCATATACAATGGAATGAAGGCTATTGCTGAGCGCATTGGGTTGTATCCCAAAAATTGTAAGCCGCCCTGAGTCTTCGGAGAAGGGCGGCATATAAATGTAATAAAAAAAAAAGATATAGTGCAAAATTTTGAGGTGGGCTCAACAGCAAGCTTTCCTTTAAAAAATTAATGTCTTAATCAGATAAGGGGCCAATAAACTTTGGCCAAATATATACTGTCTAAAAGAAACAACAATAACAAAAAAACCCTACAATTTGAGGAGCACATGGGAAAGAATAAGAGTACAGCAAACATATTCAGAATAGAGACTAATCAGGGAGATTGTAGATGAAGTGACCCAAAGTAGCCTTACCCATTCTTATTCCCCTCTTTTCACCTTTACCTATGCCATCCAACTATGCATATTTACAAAATCATTGACATTTGTCCTTCATCTAGCAAAGTGGACGTAATCCATGAAAATGTGTATGTTAAAGAATCACATAGGTGAGATGGGTGTGTATAAATTTGATAAATAAGTAAATAACAGCATTGGCTGATCCTTAAGCTCTGTATTTGTTTAGCACTAATATTCTGTTTCTCAGATATGAGTTGACTATTGTGTAAAAGCTTATAAAAATATATGTTGCTAAATGAGACCAGTAATGCTATCAATGAGCAGCTTTTGGCTGCAGGTTGTGGACCTCAGATAAATAAACTGGCTAGCTTTTAGTATACCTGTTCTTATTTCAGGAACAGCTTTCAACAAAATGAGCTCCTTCATGGACAACCTCATAAAATAAAACCATATTCTTGCAGGCAGTAGAGGAATGAATTAGAATGGCAATGTGGAATAGAAGAAACAGTGTCTGTTACTTGAATCTATTAACAACTCAAAACAATCTGAGGCATGCACTAGTTAAATCTTAGAAAGTGCTACAGGCAAGCCACCATTGCAATTGCCATAGAAAATTATTGTTAGTCGTTATGTTGATAGTTCATATTGTAGGAATTACTAGCAGATGGAAAAACAGATGACTCAGAAATACAGTATTAGCAATCCATATTTTTTTAATAAAAAAACTCTAATAAGGATTACAGCATCTGCTAGATTTATTTAAATAGTTGCTAGGAAGAACTTGAAGTAAACAACTTGTTTCAAATTTATAACACATTTTGTGAGTAAATATTGGTTTTATTTACAATTTTAAATAATTTCACTCATTATGGGATTATAAGGTTGGAAGGGTCATTGGCATTCTTCTGGTCCAATTCCCTGTCCAGGTCAGAAATCCTCATACCATCCCAGACAAATAGCTCTCTGGTCTTTGCATCCACAACTCCAGGAGACTTGTTCTTAGTTTGAGTTTGAATATCTCTCTAAATGATTTATCTTTCTCTTCTTTAAGCTAAAGATATTTCCTTTAATCATTCTTGATAGAATTTAGACTTCAGACCCCTTACAGTCTTTGTACATTTTCCAGTTTCTCATTATTCTTCCTGTACTTTGGCAGCTGGAAGTGGACACAGTATCCCAGGTGTTGTTTGGGTGTCTTGACATTGTACTCAGTGGATACAGCCCAAAATTGCATTTGGTCTTCTGGCAGCTGGCTCATGGTGGATTTGTGAGGCTACCCAGATTTTCTCCCATATCAGTGCATCTGGTTTTTCCTACCTAAGTGCAAAACTAATTTCTTACCATGAGGGAGATCTGATGGATTCCATTTATATAATTAGTATCATATAATGTGATCTAGTATGATACCCTAGTCCCAATTTTGTTGAAATGGTCTCTGAGTATCTCTGAACAGAAATCTGCCAGTGTTGTTTAAGTAATTATTTATTAGACTACATACTTAGGAACCAAGTTATATTTATAATTCCAAGTTATAATTAACATTTCCATCGTAAGTTTACAGAAGTGTAGCCCAATACCTTTAAGGAATTTAAAACTTCCAAGATTATCTATTAATTAGTTAGTTTCAGTTCAATAGATTTTCAGCTGAAAAGGCTGCTGTAGATTCGTTGATAAAACCAAAAAGAAAAAAAAATAAGGGATTTTTTAAAAGACCAAGCGAAGAAGCAGGTGCTTTTTAAAAATGGCTTTAAGTCACTTTTATAATAGCCTACTGTGGTAGACACCAGATGGGGACAGAAAGAACAAGTATGGTGGTGTAGCCTTCACTGCAGTCTGCTGCAATGGCTATAGCCAGGTGGCTATAAAAGAGGGCTGTGAAAATATTTACAGACTCTTCACATTCCGGACATAAACTGTTTCAATTCCTTCCCTCAAAACCACGCTATAAAGCACTGCACACAAGAACAACTAGACACAAGAACAGTTTCCCCCCAAAAGCCATCACTCTGCTAAACAAATAATTCCCTCAACACTGTTCAACTATTTACAAAGTCTGCACTACTATTACTGTTAATCTTCTCATTACTCCTTATCACCCATCCCCTCCCACTTGTGACTGTATGACTGTAACTTTCTCGCTTGTATCCTTACGATTTATATGGACTGTTTCCTAGTATGATTTGATTGCTTATTGTACCCTATGACCATCATTAAGTGTTGTACCTAATGATTATTGACTCTTGATGAATGTATCTTTTCTTTTATGTATACTGAGAGTATTTGCACCAAGACAAATTCCTTGTGTGTCCAATCACACTTGGCCAATAAACAATTCTATTCTATCTATTCTGTTCTGTTGCCAGTAAGGGAAGGAAGAACTGATGCAGCTAATCTTTCAGAAGAACCAAAAGAGCTCAAACGTTTCATTCTTCCCTCCACCCTCCCAAGCAGAGGTGTTTATGGGGTGGGAGAAATGTGAAAAATGTTGACATGTTTTCTCCTTGTGTGATGCATGTAAAAAGGTGGTAGTTTATTTTGACCACATGGTCGTAGCTGCCATCTTGATGCCCATCCCTCCTCTCGTGGCCGCTGCTGCCTCCAAGTGTATTTGTGGTAAGATATTTCACGATAATTTAAAGACCACACTACAAACTGACAGACAATTACTTTCTCTCTCACTACTGGCTCTTTAATGAGTTTTGAAACATGCTTTTTAAGCTATTCTGGAAATGAGACCTTGCTGTCTATTTTAGACGTGCCCTAAAGGGTAAATAAGAGTTTCAAATTCTATTCTGAAATACTAATTTTCAGCCAAGTTTTCTACTGCCGAATGTTTTTCTTTCAGTAACTCTCATTATTTATTTTAAAATTTAAAAGCTTACGCTCATTAAAACTTGTTGGGAAGAAAGGTTTCATAATATTTGGCAAGTACCTTTGTGAAGTTTCTTGGGAATTCTTAAGACATGCAAGAAGAGTTTTGATAAATTGCTCCTGCTTGGAACGTAACATTTTGAAACAGTATTTCTAACAGTCTGTCTGCTTTTGGCTTTAGAGCGGTGTGTTTGCTTTCAAAATCCAGTGCTGCTGTTCACCAAGCAGTTTCTCTGTGTGTACCACCATATGACTCTTTTAAATCCAAATATTGGTTCTGGGTTCCTGTTTGGCACTTGAATGTTACAACTGGTGCTTCAAAGGGTTTTAAAAAATATTCTATGATTGTTCCAAGCTGCAAAGTGCCTAATTCCAACAGTTCTGCATCTTTTAAAGCGACAGTTGCATCTAAAATGTACTATTTATACTTTTTGGTCTGTGCCTGTGTGTTTGTATGCAAGTGCCTTCAAGTGCCTTCAAGTCAAAGTTGACTACTAGCAAGTGCCTGGATTAGTCCCAGAAGTTTTCTTGACAAGGTTTTTGGAAGAGGTTTGCCATTGCCTCCTTCCTAGAGCTGAGACAGAGTGACTGGCTTAGGTATGAAACACAGCTGGTTTCATACCTAAGGCATAATTAGAACTCACAGTTTCTTGGTTGCAAACTGGCTCTCACTGTTTATACTAGTGACCTTATGAATGATTGGGTTCCAAAGACAAGTCCGATTTGAGTATTTCAGTTAAGTAGAATACTATACAGCAGTGTTGTATAATATTCTTCTAACTTAAATACTTTAATTATTTTCCTATCCTTTTATGCAGGAAACAAAAATTATAGCATTGCATATTCTGCTTCATTTTCTAGTTTTACTATTGTAACATAAAATAAAACTTAAGTTTTTGCTAAAGACAAGACCAGAAACATCAAAGAAGAAACTCCAGGTCTCAGGAGGCAACTGGACTTTCTTGTTTTTCCTTTTGAAGACGTTTCACTTCTCATCCAAGAAGCTTCTTCAGTTCTGACTGGATGGTAGGGAATGGAAGGATTTATACTCCTTGCAGACAGCTGGTCATTGGCCGCCTTTTAGAGAGTCGTTAAGGCCACTTGGAGGTTTATCTTTGTCCTCAGGGTCACCTGAGTAGTGGAAATGGGTGTGGCACCTTCTTGGCTGCAGGATGTTTTGAACACAGGCGCAGGCTGTTGTCTGCAATGTTGTCTGCATTTCAAACTGAAGTGCAAATGGTTCCTGTAGTCTGCAATTTTTCTGGAAATCCGTTCATACTCCCACACCATTTGAAGGGTGTTCATCCCAAAGTGGATAGCTAAAGTCTTACGGAGGTTCTCAGTCATCTAGATCAGGGTTGTCTAGAAGGTGCTTTTTCAGGAGGCAGCCGGACTTTCTTGTTTTTTCTTTGGAGACTCCAGAGTTTAGCTGTATGAAGAAAAAGAAATCCATTTTGAAAAAAGAGTTGGAGCATGAAACAACTTGTCTATGATATATTTGATTTTTCTGCAATTTTCCAAAAAGATAGTAAAAATATAGTTGCAATGTGTACATAACACAAGTAAATTTCTCTACCCACTGCATAGACTATCAAGTTGGTTAGATAAATGTGATTAATTCTGTTGCTATGATACAAAGAATTTGATCTACACCTGTAGAATGCATATTGTTTCAGTGTGCCAGGTGTAGTACCATCTAGGAAAGTCTGTTGAGACAGGGACAGAAACTTGTTAGGCCTCTTTACATCTGAGCTGAATATTTGTGCATCTATTTGCAGAATGGAGGTGGCCCTTATTATTCTCAATTATTCATTTCCAGCATAGCAGTAATACAACTGGAGATACTTCCTTATAGCTAAGAGAATGGCTTGTTCTGCTTGATTCAAATTTTTTAAAAATAATGTTATTTAAAGACCTTGCCCATTTTCTGGCAGCTAGCACATTAGAATATACCATGACCTCTTTTTCACACACAATACAGGTTGTTTGTCATAGGAGATTCTCAGTAGTACAGTCATTGTGTTTCAACCAATATTTTATAAAAACAAGTGGGGTGTTTTGCATTACACATTTTTTCTGCTGTACAACTTAAAAGTATAATATTCAGTTTTGTAGACAAAACGATGTTTTTGGACCACAGAATAGCTTCACCAGGAAATTGTTTTTATCTGATGATTCATGCCAGAGTTTTCTTCAACAGGAAATAAAAGTTTCTGTTTAAGTCTAAGTAATCATGATGGAAATAATCAAATTGATAGCTTTAAACTTCCCTCTCTGAGCTGAACTGAATAGTTTATGTATTTTTATTCTCAGCTTTTACTTAATTGTGTTGCTAAATCATTTCCTCTTTATTCCGGCTGTTCATTGTTTCAATGAATTCTTGTTCATTTTTGATGTAACAGCTTTTTGCAGGGAACAGTTACTACAGTGGTGAGTTGCATTTTCTACCTAGTGCATTATTCTGTGTACACATAAACGTGCAAGCACATTTTACACAGCCTTTCTAATATTAGAGCTAGCATATGAGGTGCAGAACTCTGGACAACCACTAGATAGTAGCAGATAGTAATAGACAGTTTTCTATATCTCTTTGTTCCCATCTGATGATTGATTGGATATTTGCAGCCTAGGAAAGGCACTATACTGAAAACAAAAGGGAAATTTTGATGATTGTCCAAGAAAAGTATATTTTATAACTATGCATATTTTCTATTTCTAGTTATTCATTTTTCTATTTCAATCCACTTCTTAGGCACAGAAAAAATGTGACAATTTTTAGTAATAAAAATTAAAGTATATATTAAAATCCAGTTGAGAAATGCAGCTAAACATATTTAGGTAAACATATACTCACTTCAACCCTGAGCTACAAATATTCTCCTTTATTGATTAACATACTTAGGAATATCTCTAGTTTCAAATAATCTGCTGTTGTTGGCATTTTTAAAGAAAGTTTTCCCTGCAGTGAATTCTCATTTGGAATTTTGTTATGTTAATATTCTTATTAATAGTTGCTAATATCCCAAAATATTTTCAAACAAGTAGTTTTTAATCTTACAACTAATTATGTTTTAAATCAGTTTGATCACAACCTTAAATTTTTAATCTTTTATTTGATCCTTTTCTCAACTATCAACGTTTTTCCTACTATTTAGTGTCAGTGCTGAGTATCAATTAACCTGGAGGCCAAATAATAGATCTTAATGTTGATCGTTTAAAGTTATTAAAAGAAACAACAATGTGGGAACATAATTTGCATGCAGCATGCATGCATGCATGCTTACACGCATACACAGCTTTGACAGGACCATGATGCCTTATTGCCCCAGGAGGGTGTAATAAATATCAATTTCACTGTTGTGTTTTCCATTCTGAACCTGGATTATTCCTGCAAGTGCAGGTATGGAGTGCTAGCCTAAAGAACACCATATTGATTGACATGGCTCCAGTATCATCAGATCATTGCAGGTGTCTTGTTATTAAGAGTCTTATTATCATAGCAGGAACCCCTTATTATAAATTATTCTTGTAAAATTCCTAAGGATGTTAAGAATACCTTAAAAATTGCTAATGTAATATTCTGATAGAGAGAGAAAGCCTTCTTTTAATTAATTTGGACCATTTTTCAGGTGGATTTTATTTTCCTAAATTAATTTGCTTTGAAATAAGCGTGGGTGTGATCCAATGAAGTATCTACATTAAAAAAAAAAGCTTTGCGACCTTGTTAGAATAGCCACTTCTGTACAGTCATGAGTTTGCAAGATACTACAAGTAGGCATATGAGAAAACAAATTAAGAAGAAGGCGGGAGATAATAACAGTTTTTCACTACATCACATCACATCACAGTTTTTGCCTTTTTTTATACATCACAGTTTTTGCCTTTTTTTATACACAACGTGAAGTGGAGCTTTGAATAAGCTTTTTCCTTCCTATTCCTCATTCTGAGTCAATCTTCTCACTACCAACTTCAATTATTATTAGCTTCCTGAAATAAAGCAAGATCACAGTAAAATAGCAATAGCAATTGTTTAATCTTATACCACATTTCCCAATACTCCTAGCTATTGTGAGGAAAAGGTACTCTCTAAGCCAGTGATGGCGAACCTTTTTGTTGTGGTGTGCTGAAAGTATGCATGCACGTAATAGTGCGCACACATGCCAGCACCCATAATGCAATGCACCCTGTGCATGCGCATGCAACACTCCGCCCCCTTACCCGCACTGCGCATGCGCGTGCCTCCCAGCTGATTTTTGGCCCATTTGAGGCCGTTTTTGCCCTCCCGGAGGTTCGAGAGAAGCCTCTGCAGCCTCGGGAGGGGTCCTCCGGAAATACCGGAAATGCCCATTTCAGCCTCCAGAGGGCCTCTGGAGCCCCGGGGAGGCTGTTTTCACCCTCCTGGAGGCTCGGCCTCCTGAGGCTGCAGAGGCTTCCCTCGAGTCTCTGGGAGGGCGAAAACAGCTTCAAACGGGCCGAAAGTCAGCTGGGAGGCACATGCATGTGCAGTGCAGGTAAGTTTGGCTGGGGCTTGCATGCCCGCACAAATGGCTCTGTGTGCCACAGGTTCGCCATCACGACTCTAAGCAGTCAGTGTATAATAGTGCTCCAATTGTCATTTTGTCAGTGATGGCCATTTGAGAGTTGTTATCAATATATTGTTATACATACATATATACATCATAATTTTTTAAAAATAAGTGATTCAGAACAGCATACCCTCTCATAATTTGTGTCTCATCATTTTGAAAATTGTCCTGCAGCTAAATACAAACTTAATTAAATGTAATCTGCTGGTTGATAATAAATATTTCCTGCACAGTACATTGGATGAAATTAATTCACTGTTTGATACCTCGTTTTGTATAAGAGACTATGAGATAAGTAGATTGTATGCATTCATGTGTACCTTTTACTATGAGTGAAAATATTTTTATTAATGAAATATGTTTTTATTCTTACCCAAACAGTTAAAAAACCTAAGTTTGGAAGAGCTGCAGATGAGATTAAAAGCTTTAGATCCAATGATGGAGCGTGAAATTGAAGAGCTTCGTCAAAGATATACTGCTAAGAGACAACCAATTCTGGATGCTATGGATGCAAAAAAAAGAAGGCAACAAAACTTCTGATTTTCTTAAGAAGATAATGACACACGCTGATGTGGACACTGGGAGAGTCTTCATAATGACAGGTTTTGAAAGGCGAGTCGTTTGAGCTTTGCAACAACTCAAGCAGAAGGACAGAAGGAAAGCACGCTAAATGTCCTTGAGCCCAAGTGAAAAATCTGCTGTTTTTCATGTTTTAATACAATAGAAGTTTCACATTCCTGATCTCTTTCAGCAGTGTTTCAGTAATGCTGTGTGTTATGCAGTAATGACTTGGGGTCTTAGTAAGACTTCAGGCTATTTCAAATTTTCCAATTAATGCAGAGCTTTAAGTGGCAATGTATGCACCTATCATTTAAAGGCATATTTATTCCACATGCTTTGGTGATTTATTTATTTTTATGCTTGATGCTTCTTAACTATAAATGGTGCTTGCAGTTAGTGGAAGCCAGGGCAGAGTAAGTTAAGTGTATGTTTATGGTCACACTCTTAAATGGAATGTATTGCTGTATTAAGGGCTGACTCAGGTAGAGTATTAGCTCCAGCTAGCTTGTAAGCACACACATGGGTCTCATGGGTTTTTTTAGTCAGGAACTTGATGTTGAGTGTAGAGAAATACTTACATAAGGATGAGCATGCAGCCTACTCCTCTACTCTCTTGGGCACCTCTCTTTGAAAATAACAGGGTTATGCAGTCTTAAGCAGCTCCTTTTTCCAGGGGGATTTACACTGGAGAAATTCCTAGCGGGTTTTGTCTTAAGCCTGTCCCTTTCACATATAATAGGCAGGATCTTACAATGTAAGAAACAAGTGCCTACATACTGTGTCTTCTTTCTCTCCTTCCCACCTCCCTTCCTCCTTTTATTTTTAATACAGAAAAATGCAGATCACTAAGTTTATGGTGCATATTTCTATCTATCACTCCTTTTCATTTTGCATAATTTTCAGTATCTCCTTTGGCTCCATAATAAAGGCTATCTTATTCTAATAAGATAGCATGGTTGGTTTGTTTTTTGCTTACCTATTTACTCCTTACCCTTTCACCTTATTTTATTGAAATTTGGAAATGTTTTCCTATTACAAACACACTCTGAGAAACACTAATTGAAAAGCCAAAGAAAATTACTCTGATTCCAGCATTCTTTCATGTTTTCTTTTTGTTTTCTTTATTTTTTTCCTGATAGTTTCCCCCTTCAGCAGCTCTTCTTTGTAATCATTTCCATGGTAATAGGTTTGTTCCTGTAGGTATCCCAGTACTATTGTTTAGATATTTTCATTTGTTATCTTATGTGCATTCCTGGAAATATGCCCTTTAAAATTCAATTTCCTCAATATGCTATAGCATTCCCCCATTTTTCAATTATTCTTCCATCTAATATGTGAAATGTATTGTCTTGTATAAATAGCTACTTTTGTATGCTTATGGAATCTATTTTGTAAGTCATATTACGATTATGCTAACAGGGCCACAGATTTATTTTGCCCTTACCTTCCCCCTTGCCACTAGTTTACATGTTAAGATTTTGGATTGTAGTGAATTGTCCATTTTATTATGTGTTTCAGTCATTGTGAGCCACTAAAATTGTGCACTGAAAACTGGAAGACCACAGTGTATTCTGAAAAGCCTTAAAATATTTGAAATAAATTACCATTCCTTTATATTTCAGCTGAGAACAATTTTACCACGTGTATGGATACATGTGCATAAATTGAAACCCAAAACATAAATTGAAAATCACTTAACCTTTTATAGCTTAAATGAGCTGCTATAAACCATAATTTTTTAATGAATGAAATAGAAAAAGTTATAGTGTAAACCTCACTGGGGCTAATGTCTCCCACTGTTTTTCATATCATCAGATTGATTGCAGTTTACTGTGAATTAATTTTTTTAGGTAAGGCATCTAAATCATTTTGCTAAATGGCAAATAGATGTATAGATGATTATAAGTTATTCTAATGTAACTTATAAAACCTTCTTCCTAATATTCTCTGTAATAATGTATGATACAAAAAAAATCTCAATGCATAATTGGTATTATGGGCACCCTCCATTTGAAGCAATTGAAATGTAAACAGAGTTGTGTTTAATAATAGCTACCAAAACTGTAGAGTGCAAATGGGATAGAACTCAACAGTTAAGAATGATTCCTATCTGTAATTCTTAGCCAGTATATGACTGCATAGGTTCTTGGATCTGAAAGTGCAGGAACCAGTTACAAAACCAGTTAGAAAACAGCAGTGGTTGCTGCTTGAGTTGGTGGAAAGACCAACATTCACAGCTAATGACAAGGTATTCAGAATCCCATTGTTTCATAGAGAGCTAGGAGTGAATGTGTTCAGTCTAATGAGGTTAGTCCCTTTAGATTAGTCCCAAGTAAGATTTGTCCAACAAGAAACTTTCTTTAATGTCCTCAGTTTTGCAGAGCATTCTGAAATCTTGTACATTAAAATAATGAATGTCTAAATCACGTTTTTTCCGATCTGTGAAAAATACCAAAAAAGATTAATCAGGTCATCAGCCTTGGCTTTTCCTGGTGTGCCTTATGCAATTTAACCAATTAAAAATTACTTGATTCTTTCTTTGGTATTGCTTTATTATTACTAATACAGTGAAATCCCGAAAGACAATACTAAAGTCAACTGCCAGGCAAAGACATACACATAGCACTTGGAAAGATCTCTGCTCAAATACTAACATAGATTTGACATGTACATTTTGGTATAAGATATGCACAATCTTCTCTCTTTCCTCATACTGTCCTTCTTGACTTGCAAGAGTTACCCAAGAAGTTTTCAGTAAAACATAACCATAGTTTTGCATTGCATCCAGAAAACAAACTAAGGTTCAGAACAAGCTAGAAATGTAAAAAAAAAGTTGCAAACTGTCATTTCAGAATTTGTCTTGCTCTAAACCTAGCTATAGTTTCCAGGTACAAACATAATCAAAACCCATGATTATGTGAAGACTTTCTAAGTTAATTGCAATATATCAAGACAGGAAGAGACAAAGCCAGGATTGAAAGCATGGGCACAAATATATTTTTTATTTCCAATATATTTTATTTCTTCTGATGCTTGCTTTAGCCTCTGCTGCTTATAATTGATTGGTGTTTTAAATGATAATTGTTGATAGTTTTATCGTGTTTCAAATTTGATTTATATAGACAATTTGTGTTTTTATTGTAAGTTAAGCTGAGAGATGTTAGCTAGAGGAGGAGTGATTACTTTTAGGATAAAATGAAATAAACTTTATATATCTTTGCTTCAGAAGCTGCAAATGTTACATCCTGATTGGGACAGTGAGTATCACACTTTCCTTCTCATTCTAGAAAAATGGAACTCTAGTGAATACTCTAGTGATTAAAGGTTTATTCTAAAATAAATGAGATTGTGGAAAGTAGCAGACAAAATATTATATTTTGAATTCCCTTAATTTCTCTACAGTTATAGTATTAATGTAGTCAGTTTGAGCAGATAATTTGATTTTATTATTGTTAACTGATCAAGGCAACAAGTTGCATAATAATGAAATTTAGAGTTAGGAGTTATATGCAATTGACCTTTTTATTATTTCATATTTATTAATGTTTACTGAAACATACCTTGTGCCCACAACCACTTTTATTTCTACTAAAAATATACATTTTTGTAAAATACTTTTTTTAAATTAAAACTTGCAATAATTCTAGTATAGACCTTGTGAAATTTTAACTCGGTTTGGTTTATGGTTTGTTTCCTATCTCGTATATAAAAGTTTTACTGTTCTAAAGTACAATTTCCCCAAACCCTGAAAGATAAATGTTTGTTACCATTTTGAATAAAAAGCTATTTTCCATCAATGCCTTATGTTGTGTCATTTTAACTAGCTTTTTTAAACTGCAGAGTGCAGGTAGTCTCGACTTACGACCACAGTTGAGCCCAAAATTTATGTTGTGAAGTGAGACATTTGTTAAGTGAGTTTTGCCTCATTTTGTGGCCTTTCTTGCCACAGTTGTTAAGTGAATCCCTGCGGTTGATAAGTTAGTAACCCGGTTGTTAAGTGAATCTAGCTTCCACATTGATTTTGCTTGTCAGAAGGTTGCAAAAAGTGATCAAATGATCCTGGGATGTTACAATGGTCATAAGTATGAACCAGTTGCCAAGCATCTGAGTTTTGATCACATGATCATGGGGATGCTGCAAAGGTCATAACTGTGAAGAACCATCGTAAGTTGCTTTTTTTAGTGCCATTGTAACTTTGAACAGTCACTAAATGAATTGTTGTAAGTCGAGGACTACCTGTAGTAAACACACTTACTTGAGAATGTTCAGTTGAACTTGGAGGGATTTACTTTTGAATAAACATGTCTGGAATTGTCGTTTAGGTACAGCCTTAGATGTGGTTACTGGAGAGAAATTGCGATTGAAATTGATGGATTTAATTGTATATGTGCATGTCTTAGATCTGATGCAAAAGCCTGCCAGCTTTGCTTAGAATATGGTTTGTTTTAATAATAAGTCTATGCACTAAAGTTTTCTCCAGAAGACACCAATGGAAATCATGCTTAGTCTGCTGTTTGAAAATCAGAGAGTGGTATCCCAGAAGCTGTGTTAAATAAAAAGATTGTGAACAAAATGCATGGATTATTTTAAGGAAGTCAACAGTAAACCAATTTGCAGCTAGAAATGTTTCTTACATGCAGTGGAATTGACAACAATGCAGCAACTCCTTTCTAATAGAGGGCAGTTTCATTCTTCTGTCATCTCAGCAGTTAACATCTTATTCAAAGCCAGTGAAAAAGGTGAAGAGGGCAGATGGATAGGTACGGAAGCTTTGGCTGTAAACAGCTATAGGTGCCCCCATCAGCCCCCCACTGCCCCATGTACCGCCCCATTCACTATTTGCTTGATAAGAGAGCTTGAGAGAGAGGGCTTCATGGCAATAATCTTCCTCCTCACTCACTCCTATTTCACATAAATGCTTCATTACTACCTTCAGTAGGTTGGCCACATTGTTCTCTTTGGAATAGAGAACAATGCTGGGACAATGCTTCTCATGTTTCCCCCCCTTAAAATAACAAATTCCCAATAGATTGAAACTATGAAATTTGTCAAGCTATTGATGTTTTGTCCCCATCCATATTGATTGTCAATAACTTGATTATTTAATAAATAGGTGAAACAGCAATAGCAACACCACTTAGACTTACATGCCGCATCATAGTGTTTTACAGCACTCTCTAAGCGGTTTACAGAGCCAGCATATTGTCCCCAACAATCTGGAAAATATATCCAGAACAAGGCTGACTTGCTTAACAATTGAAAAAAAAACAAATCATAGAAGACAAACATAATGCTATGCAATGGATCATAAGATAAAATTTTTCTATCTGTTTAAAATTTTTTCCAAAAGAAATCATTAACCAAGGCTAAAGATAAAGGTGTCCTTGAATCAAACTATTCCAGGTGACTACATGAACATTTTTAATAGCATATTTTTCTTGGTGGTGATACATTTGCTTCTTCTGGAATCTTTTTCTTTTTTCTTTACTTGCCAATCTTACAAGGAAATGTCCAGCTAAACATTTCCTTGTAAGGAAGTAATTCAGAGTAGAATTTAATATATAGCTTTTACACAGTAATATTTAATCCCATCAATTTATATCAAAGCCAAACTAAATTCTGCAATCTGTAGTTCATCTTTAAATATTATATAGTCTTTCTAATCTCGAGGTCTGAGATACAGAATGTATCAAATGAATGGAGAGTTCTAATGTCGTGGCCAAAATCTGACTCACTAAATGCAATCAAATCACTTTGAGGCTTCAGCAAAGGAAGTATTAAGTGTGCAAACAAGTACAGCGTACACCAGGCTTCCAACAAAATATTAGCAGCTTGTTGAGCTGACTTGAGCAAAAGCAAAACCACTACTTAATAGCTTACTACCTTTCAAAGGTAGAGACAAAGACGAGACAAAGGAAAAAGCAAACATAATGTAAATTGTAGCATGATATTTGAATGTTTATGAAATACCCATTTGGATGACATTGTTATTTACACATGGTTTGTCAGTTTGCTTCCAGATCCAATTCAAGGTGTTGGTTATGACCTTTAAAGCCCTTCATGGCATAGGGCCAGGTTATCTGTACAAGTTCTTTGCCCCAATTATGTCAACCTGTTCCACTTGGTCAGGCAAGAAGAACGTATTGTGGATCCCATTGGTTAAAAAAAATTCCAACTGTTGGGATCTAGGAAGAAAGCCTTCTCTGTCATTGCCCCTAATTTTTGGAACATCTTACTCCCAGAGATGAGATACCTCCCCTTCTGGAGTGATATACCGTCCTGGGCGGGTGGGTTGAAGTCACTTCCCCTGCTTCTTTAACATTTTCTAACCTTAATTTTAATATTAATTTTCATTCTATCTTAACTCTGCTTTTTACATCATTGTATGTTTCTATTTGCAAATAACCCAGGTAGTGTAGAAATGTGACAAATAAATATTAATTATTCCCTTCCACCATCTCTGCGATCTAGTCAATGAATACAAAACGTTCAGGTTACTGTTCTTTGATTCTTCTCTTAAGTCACTTAGCTCAATTCAGCTTGCTGTAAATATTTTCTTACAAGGGCACTTTAACCAATTCACAATGTAAAAGGGGCGAGGGAATATCTCATAGGTTTGGTAATGAATGCAGCTTTGTGTGTGTGTGTGTGTGTGTGTGTGTGTGTGTGTGTGTGCTTTTACTGCCACATTCATAAATGAAGAGGATATTAATGTTGACTCAAAAGTTTGTAACAGAACAAACCACAGAATTATGTTAGGCAAATGAATATTTGCAATATAAAGCTTTAAGAATCACTTTGAAAAATTAAAGCTCTCTAACTCAGATGTTATCTAAGATCCTGCTTGGAAGTCTATAGCCTATATGTGAATTATATACATATAGCTCTATTTTTAAATAAACACTAAGGATGATATTGATTTTTTAAAGCTCTGATCAGACTCATTTTTTTTGCTTTCAGCATAATATGTGCAATAATCCAATATAGGCATGAAATAAAGAGCATCTCTATAGTTTTATATGATTTAGGAGGGAACAATTTTTTTTCTCTTTCAGAATATCCTATATATTTTGTTTTTGAATAGTCATTAATAGACTTAATGTCTTTCAATGTAAGCTGCCCAGAGTCACCTTACAGTGAGATGGGTGGTAAATAAATGTAATATATTTTTTCTTTTAATGACCCAGTAATCCCTTGCATTAGGGAGGAATTGGGGCCACACTGAATGAAGCTGAGCATTTACTGGCTGGATACCCTTCCTGATACCTATGTGGAGTTCACAGCAGATATTTTCTCTTTGTGGCCAGAGGGAGGAATATCTGCCACATGGTTGAACACATAGTCTTCTGATTGTGAGATAGAGTTGTGCCTTTAGGCCACCAGGCCACCCTAAATAAATTTAATAAATAAATTATTCGGCCTCAGCAGATAAGAATAGTATTATTAGCAAAGCTGCACAAAGTCAGTTCTACATAAATTTGATATGAATTCTTTAAAAAGTTGGGGATTTGTACTTTTAGAACAGAGGTCTCCAAACTTGTCAACTTCAAGACTTGTGGACTTCAACTCCCAGAATTCTCCAGCCAGCATAGCTGCACAAGTCTTAAAGTTGCCAAGTTTGAAGAGCCCTGCTTTAGATAGATGCAACATTATTTGTATATTATTCCAACCTACAATTTTACATTATAAAAGTTTTGTTTGTGTTTTTTGTCTTAAAAGCTTTTAATGCTAATTAAAAGGAAAAAATAAAAGTTTAAAAGTTTGAAAAAGAAAACTGAGCTTTAAAAAAAAATCACCTAAATCAATTTCAGATGTCCTTATAGGTGACATTGGAGAGACAGTTTGGTCTAGTGGTTGAGGCATAGAAACCAGGAGATTGTGAGTTCTGATCTTGCCCTAGGCACAAAACTAGCTAGATAATCAGTTTCTCTTAGCTCTAAAAAGGAGGCCATGGCAAACCACTTCTGAAAACCTTTCCAAGAAAACAACAGGCTTGCACAGGCTTACGATAGCCAAATTAGCTATTTAACATCACACTCTTTAATTAATTAGAATTAGGGCCACATATTTATTTCTGAATCCTTGTAATGTTTTCAAACTATATAAGATTTCAGGCAAGAACACAAACATCTCTCAAGATTTAGCAGTCTTAGGGGACTTCAGCCATTTTTTAAAACAATACTTTGTTTTTTTAATTTAAACTTGGGATTCCTGTCACACCAACTCAGTAGTCAAGAATGCTGAAGTATCAATGGTACTAAAATGTTGTCTCTTTTTGGCTTATATAATAATTTGCAGTAGTTTTGGATGACAACCCATATACAACAAAAGGTTGAAAATTGGTGCTCTTGAGTAGCAGCAAGATGTATAACAAAAACAGAAAATGAATCTAATGTGTCTGGAAAGTGTTATTGGTAACCTGATGCATTTTGGAAGACACCACTATCAAGAGAGTTCGATTTAAAAAAAAATAATGAGCTGTTTGATTATCCAGATTTTATATGGCAAAACAAATCATGGGATTTGTTCAAAATAAAGATATTCTAAATAATAGATATAGTTCTTAAAGGAGAGCACTATTACATTGTATCTAATATTTTTGTTGAAACATACTTATTTTTCTAAATGAGAAATATATTTTCGATTACACATAAGATAAAATCAAGTTCAAATCAACAGCTAAACAGTTATACATAAAAACCACATGCAAAAAAATTACTGCCACCCATATTTTCTAAACTTTTATTACTGGTCCCATCTGCCTGAAAATAATATTCCTAGGCTAAGCAAGGAAAACAACCTGTTCATGTTTAAAAAGTAATGTGTTCTTCAAAACAAAACCTTCTGAAATAAATATTTTGAGTCTTGATTGCTGGATATATACTTTTTTCACTTACAATGGCCAAATCAGCTCATTAATTCTACACTCTTTAACTAATTAGAAGTAGGTTCACATGTTTATTGCCAAATGCTTGTAATGTTTTAATTTTGAAAGGATTATTTCTGAGATGTAATTAGAGGGGGAAACCAATGAATTCTGGGATGCCATTTATTTAATCTCTCCTGATAGTGTTTGCATGTTCTATACAAGACAGGTATAAGTGAAACTTCCCATCACACTGTCTATAGAGATTCTCAGTCATCCAGGTCCTGGTTGTTCGAAAGGTGTTTTTTCCAGAGGCAACTGGACTTTCTGGTTCTTCTTTGAAGACGTTTCACTTCTCATCCAAGAAGCTTCTTCAGCTCTGACTGGATGGTGGGGCATGGAAGGATGTATAGTCCTTACAGACAGCTGGTCATTTGCATTCTTTTAGAGAGTTGATGAGGCCACTTGGTGGTTTATTTGTGTTGCCAGGGTTCACAGGGTGTGGAGCCTTCTTGAAACTGTTGAAAGGACTGTGTTGTAGACTGGGAATAATAATGTCATATCCCCCCTCCCTCTGTTGAGAGAGGGCTGTTCAATTTTAACACAGATGGTCTCTTTCCCATCACACTGCCTACACCATCTATCTGGAAACCATCCTTTCCCCCCTTGCTCTGCACCCCTCTCCCTTTGCTCCTCTTTCCATGCTGATCACACCTTCTTCACCAATTAACAGAGCAGCACATATTGGGCATTCCAGAGAAGATAGTTTGGTGAGTGGTATTGGCAAGAGCAGTCAAGGAACATGTTCTGACCTAGACCTTCCCAAGATCATGAAACGGGCTCCTCATCCCGATAAAACCCTTTTTATTTAGGTTAAAGTGAATTCCTCTCCAGCAAAGTCCTGGCAAACAGTCTTTCATGAGATTTCACAACTACGGACCTTTATCAGCCTTGGAGAGTAGCCAGGCCAATATCTTCCAAATGCCACACTGTAGCAGCAATTACTTGGCAAGAAGTCAGGAACCAATCTTCACCCTAATGAATTGAACTAATAGTCTCCTGCAAACACCACTCCCTTTTCGCTCCTCTTTATTCCCTCTGGGCCATTCACCGTCCACCTGAGCCTTTACCCCCGAGTCAACCCTTGTTCCTTAACTGTTCCCTTCTCCTGGCAGCTCTGCACGCTTTGCACACTGGGAACAGGCTCCAGCTGTTCTCCTGCCCCACTGATCTCCGACTCCGAAGGCAGCTGTTAACCGTCAGACAGCCCTCACCCCATCTCTGCCGCCGACGCAGAGCACTCGTCAGAGCCTTCCCCAGACTCCAGGACTGGCCCATGTTCCTCCCCAACCACCTCACTGTCCGAGTCTGCCACCAGCCCTGCTGGCCACTGGTGGGCCACAACAGAACATGAAAAGAGGGGAACAAGCAGAGAATTTCACTACTGAGAAGCACCTTTTTCCAGAGAGATAACAGTCATTGGACAAAAACTAAGGTTTTCCCAGAAAAAAAGAACCAAATATGAAATACATGTATTCCTTGACTTACAAGCATTCATTTAACGAACCTCTGAAATTACCGCGGCACTGAAAAAAGTGACATGTCCATTTTTCATACATACCACCGTTGCAGCCTTCCCATGGTCACTTGGTCAAAACTTGGATGCTTGGCAACAGACATTATTTATGATGGTTGCAGTGTCCTGGGATCATGTGATCACCTTTTGTGACCTTCTGACAAACAAAGTAAATGGAGAAGCCAGATTCCCCTAACAACTATGTTACTAACTTAACAACTGCAATGATTCAATGGGGCAAAACTCACAACTAGAAATTTTGGGCTCAATTATGGTCATAACTCAAGGACTACCTGTAGTTAATTTTTAATAATTCCAACCTTATGAGATTTCATAGTTACTTTCAACCACTTCTCCATCTTGCTGAATTCATTTTCTAGAGTATTATTTACATCCTCCAAACATGTATGCTAGCTCACCCATCCTTATAAAAACATACTTGTACTATAAGTACAATAATGACAAGGAGTAATTTGTCAAATGCTTTGACTTGTGAAGGAAAAGGTTAAAGGAAATGACCCAATCAATTAAACAAGATCAATCTGCCAGGACTTGTTCTTGACAAAACATACTGATCTCTAGTTATTATGGCATTATTTTCAAACGGATCCTTTTAGACAGAAGTGGTATCCAGCAGGGTCTGACCAGTTCTGGAGAACCGGTAGCAGAGATTTTGAGTAGTTTGGAGAACCAGCAAATGCCACCTCTGACTGGCCCGCCCCTATCTATTCTCTGCCTCCCAAGTCCCAGCTGATCGGCTGGGTCTTCTTTTGTTGCCCTGCACAGGAGAATGGAGCTGGAAAGCAGGTTAATGGGGTGGGGAGGGAATGGGATTTTGTAGTATCCTCCCCCTAGAGTGGGGTGGGAATGGAGATTTTACATTATCCTTCCCCTGCCACGCCCACCAAGGCATGCCCACCAAGGCATGCCACACCCCCCAAGCCACGCCCACAGAACTGGTAGTAAAAAAATTGAATCCCACCACTGCTTTTAGATCTATTTTAGAATCTTTCTAGATAAAAATTGGTTGGTTTGTTCTTTCTCCATACCTCTTTCACCCTTTTTCAATTATCTGGTATTTGGCCCATTCTTCAAGATTTCTCAATGAAAATGAACAGAATCCTGCAAGACTATTCTAAAACTCCTCATAGGATCCAATATGGAGATTATAAACCCTTCAAGGTTAGTAAATATTCCTAGCACGTAAATAGTAAATATTTCTAGCAAGTTCAACCATGAGTCCTGTTTCTTTAACTATCTTTAATGATTGCCTGATGGAAAAAACAGAACCAAATAGGAAGTGAGTTGTTCTGCCTTTTCTTGGTTATATCATACTCTTTTGACATTTTACTGAACAGCTAAATGACTAAATAATATATGGTTTCTTTTCCTTTCATCTTGAGCTTATCTAAAGAATCTCTTTATGTCATTCTTAGTCTTCACTAATTTTAGCTCATATTGAACTTTAGCTTTTCTGACATCATTTCTGCAAATCAGGCCTGCCTTTATGCTTCTCCGTGACATCTCAGCTATCTGGAAGAAATTGCTTTGGGTTAGAAAAGATTGCTCACACCTCAATAAACAACATTTTAAAAAGAAAATAAATGATTGTTATTAGGCTGGTACTTTCGGCTTCATGCTTGTGCGAGCAAAGCGTGATCGGAGTTGCCATCTCTCTGTAAATACTGTGGGGAGGTGTGGTGTGCTGGCTCTGTTGTGAGCGGGCAGGTTGGCTGTGTTGTCACTTCTTTTTTTTAACAACTTTATTTACATAAATTAAGAAAGACATACAAACTTTAAAACTGCTAAAAAACATCATTATTTACATTTTATATCGAATTGGATAAGTCCTGATAATCATTATTAACCAAAATCTGGCGCATCATCATTAACACTCATATATTGTATACTGAATGACGAAAAATACACTACCATTCTTATCTTTAAGATCACTACAAACCTTTTTTTTTTATTCCGCTCTTCCGGAAGTATCAATCTCTATAAGTTGCACTGTCACTCCAATTCAGGATTTCAAAGTTTAACAAGGTTTTCTCCAATTCGTTTAGCTAGAAATTGCGAAATTTATACCAAAAATACTCGCTTTTCTCCTCTTTCACTTTCTACTTAGAGATAAGGATTTATTTACTTTGTCCGGAGCTAAGAAGAAAAGGAAAACTCAGCCTTGCTGCCTCTCTTCACTTTCCCCATTTCCACTCCAGATTTCCCAGTACTCAATAAATTCTTTCAAATCTTATTTCCAAGATTATAATCCACAACATGATTCGGCGCCGATCTCCTTCCCAGACTCCAATTCAATCTTCTTTCTCGGCTTCCTTCACCAATTTGCTCCATCACAACTTTGGGCCACCCTTGAAAGACTGGATTCTTCTGCCTTGGGCTTCAGGGCTCCCTTCCTTGCCTAATCCTGGGTCGCAACCACCCAGTTGGGCTCTGAGAGGGCTCCCTCGTAAAGGCGATCTCACCAGGCTCAGCTCCCACCACAAACAGCTGCCCGAAAAGCAGAAAGCCCAACGTAGGAGAGCGAGGCACCATTCTCCTACCTCACCATGCCACAACGTCACCGGAAGTCTGTGTTGTCACTTCTTGATTGGTTGATGGACTTGATGTTTGCAGATTGGTTGGCTTTTTCATAAGAACCTGTGTGGCTGAAGTATTGGCTGTGTGTCTATCAGCCTTTTGTGTTGTAATGACCTGGGTAATGGGCTGTGTGATGACCTTCTGAGTTCTATTGATGTAATCTCCTGGCTGTGTTGTAACATCCTGGCTGTGATGTAACCTTCTGTGATGCCTTCTGGTTTGGCTCCGAGTTTGAGGTCTGGCTATGTGTTCATAGTGTGTGTCAATTTGCTTAGTTTGGAGGTTGGAGGGGGGTGTAGCAGCTGGTGGTGCAGCCGTGGTCTGGTTTCTGGACGGTGGTTGTCTTTTGTCTATGGGATGGGTTTGGGTTTGAATCTGGTGAGGGGGATTGGTGGTGGCATCATGTGTTGTTTTGGGTCCGGTGTTGGTTTTCGTGGCTGGGACTCATTTCTTGATTAGGGCTAGTTTTCAGATGTCTGGTAGGTGGGAGGTATCATCCCGTTTATTCATGTTATGGAGGTGTTTCTCTATTTCGATGGCTTCCATAATTATTCTCTTGTTGAAGTGTTCAGTATTGGAGATTAATTTGGTTCCCTCAAAATCAATTTCATGTCCTGTGGCTTTAAGGTGCTGGAAAAGGGAGGAAGTTTTTTCTCCTTTTCTGACTGCATTCTTGTGTTCTGCAATGCATGCATTTATTCTCCTGTTGGTTTGTCCAATGTATGTGCCTGGACAAATTTTGCATGGTATTTCATAAACTCCTTGGTTTTCTAGCTGGATCTCGTCCTTGGGGTTTCTTAAGGTGTTGGCTATTTTTTGGTCAGTGCTGAAGGCTGTCCTGATATTGTGTTTGTGGAGAATTTTGCTGATTTTATCTGCCTTTGATGTAGGGGAGGAGGGTGATGCCATTGTCCTGTTCTGTGTCACGGTTTTTGGGGGGTGTCTCCCTTAGGATTTACGTTAGTAATTGTGTTTCTTTGGAATCCGTTGGAAATTAATACATTAGTGAGGGTGCGTAATTTTGTTCTCAGGTGGTCTTTGTCCGCTAGGTGTTTGGTTCTGGAGATGAGGGTCTTGGCTACAGAGTTGATCTGTGCAGCATGGTGATGGGATTGTGCATTTAAGTAGCGTTTGGTGTGTGTTTCCTTCCGGTAGATGGTGTGTCCTAGGGAGCCATTGGGTTTTTTGTAGATTAGGGCATCCAGGAAGGGAAGTTGGTTGTTGGCTTCTGTTTCCATGGTAAATTGTATTTTGAGGTGAAGGCTGTTGAGATGTGTGAGGAAGTTGTCCAGTTTTTCTTTCCCGTGTGGCCAAATTACGAAAGTGTCATCTACATATCTAAGCCAGAGTTTGTGTTTGTGTTTGGATTTGTCTAGAACGTTGGTTTCAAACAGAGCCAGCACACCACACCTCCCCACCAGTATTTATAGAGAGATGGCAGCTCTTATCACGCTTTGCTCGCACAAGCATGAAGCCAAAAGTACCAGCCTGAAGATGGTGAGTGGGACCTCGTCAAAACGTCACCAAGATACTCTCAATCTTACACGGGGAAAGACCCAAACATGCCAAGACCTACATACCTGTCCCCATGAAAATCTACGAAAACAAATATGTACATATACATATACATATACATACATACATACATACATACATACATACATACATATATTTGTTTTCGTAGATTTTCATGGGTACAGGTATGCAGGTCTTGGCGTGTTTGGGTCTTTTCCTGTGTAAGATTGAGAGTATCTTGGCGACGTTTCAATAAGGTCCCACTCGCCATATATATATATTCCCAGCAACTGCGGTTTGCATTTTCCTGATGATAAAATAATATACCAGACTATTATTTATTTAAATCCTACACTAAGTACTTGATGAAAACGTTCTGTGTCAAGTACAGAGAAAATGAAATGGGCAAACTACCACATTAGGTTCGCACCAGAAAGCCATGATTATTCATCACTTAAATGACATTTGTAAAGTTCATCATTATCTTCATTGTAGATGTCTTTTGTCTGCCTAGAGAGAATTTACTCTCCCCTCCCCCCTTTAATCATGTCTGATTCTTGGAGACTACATGGACAAGTCCCTGCAGTTTTGTTGATAAAGATCCCCCCCCCCAGAAATGGTTTATTACTACCTCCTTGTTTGGTTTGAGAGAAAGTGATTGGCCCCAGATCACCCAGCTGATTTGTGCCTAAGGAAGTAAAACTCACAATTTCCTGATTTCTAAGAGTAGTGTTGTTGCAATGATTAAAATGCAGTATTGTAGACTGATTCTGCTGACTGCGAGCAGTTCGATTCTTACCAGCTCAAGGTTGACTCAGCCTTCCATCCTTCCAAGGTTGGTAAAATGAGGAGCCAGATTGTTGGGGGCCATATGCTGACTCTATAAACAGCTTAGAGAGGGCTGTAAAACACCATGAAAATCGGTATATAAGTCTAAATGCTATTGCTATTCTAGCTGGATGCCTTAACTATCACTTCAGTCTGGCTTTCAGAGACAAACAAATGAGACTGAAATTGAATCATACCAGACCTACGTCCAGATCCCAGATGTATAGCAGCATTCTTTCTGGGCTAGTGGCATTTAGCAGCAGAAGAAATAAGACACAATTTATGCCAAGTTATTTCTTGATGGATTGTTACAGCTATTCAAATTGGGAGTGGGTGGGAAGGTTTACATTGGAAAAGTGTTGTTTTGTTTATTTTAATCTTTAAAGTTAAATATGCCATAACAGATTTTATTTCTAGGAAGATTGTTCAGTTGACAGATACATTAATGCCTGCTTTTTTCTTCATTCCTTTGCTTGCATTGCCTCTGCTCGGTTTATTCCTCAAGATTTGTTAAGATGGAGTCATCAATATAAGAAACACTCTAAAAGGAAATGGAAGAAATGTTACTGATATTAAGGATCTTACAACAAAAAAAGTGTTATCTCATTTAAAAAAACAAGATTCCAAGGATTACTAAATTCATGAATTCTTCCCAAAATATTAGATTCCCCCCTTGTTTCTATTCATCTATCCCAGCTTCTATGCATGTAAGAAAATGATGCAAGTAAAGATGTGGATATTTGTTTGTTGGTTCCTTTTTTGGTTCCTTTTTAATCCATACAATTTTTTAATCTAACTTGAATTTCTATAAAACTTTCTCTTTTCTCCTTTGTACTTTAGCAAGACATGTTGAATTGGTTATTTCTACAATATTAGAAATAACTGGGCTGAATATTTCCTTCTCATGTTAGCTTTATTGGGCCAGGGAACTGAGACAACAATATCTTAATTGTTCTTCCCTCGTTGCATTTGCAAAGAATCGTTATGAATGCAAAACGTGGTGCTTCACTGCACAATTTTCTCATACAATCCTTGCTCAGAATCTACCGTGCCAGCCAAAAAAGTGAAAAGTGAGTATTTGGCTATAGCTAAAAGCTTTCATTTGTCCCTGAGCATGGGAAATTTCTACCATGTTGGTAGAAAAGCCTCCAAAACAGCAGAAACAGTTTAAGTGTGACCACTGTGGTTGTATACATTTTATACAAATTGCTGATTGAACATAACCATAGGCTGTTTTCATAGTGGTCCTTTATATTAGTCAAGGATATTGAAGACTGATTGCTCTACTTTCAGGAAAATGCAATGGCATCCAGGTTTGTTTATCTTCCATAATGCAATAATCCTTAAGTTACTGGTAGCTACCCAACAGCACTATGCAGGGTATAGTAAACCTAAACCTTGTTCAGTTGCTAACCATAGTGATCAGTTCTGTTTATATACCCAAAGCTGTCAGGTGTTCCTTTGTCAAATGTGGGGAAGAGGGGGAAAAACCTGGAATGCTAGAAGGCAGGATAGTTATAGGAATGTTTGTACAATAGGTAGGAAGGATATTATGCCAGTTTAAAATTACCACATTCGAAACTAAGTTATTTGGGGGTTGTGTAAAGGTAGGTTAGTTGATATCTATTCCCAATAATCAGAATTTAATACAAGCTTTTCTCCAATGAAACATTTGTGTTGGTAAGCATATTAAAGCAAGTTAATATTGCAATACGCTTATTAACACAGAGCTTCCCCAAAAGTTGCTACTAATGTCTAATGCAAAATATTGACAGAAGGAAAAATAAATACAGGTAGTCCTTGACTTATGACCACAACAGAGTCCATTTCCGTTGCTAAGCAAGACAGTTGTTGAGTGAGTTTTGCTCCAATTTACAGCCTTTTCCCCACAGAGGTTAAGCAGTATCAGTGTAGTTGTTAAATGAATCATATGGGCATTAAGCAAATCTTGGCTTCCTCCACTGACTTTGCTCATGGGAAACCGGCTTGGAAGGTTACAAATGGTGATTTTTTTTTTTAGTAGACTTGTATGCCGCCCTCTCTCTCTAAGGACTCAGGGCGGCTCACAGTATAAAACCCAATACAATAATTTACTTAAAGATCAGTTAAACATTACAAGCCTAATAACGATAAAATGATTAAAATTCATTAAAATTACTCTAAAACAACCCCCCCCCCCTTGGTGCAGTCCAGACTGGCCTGTTGAAAGAGCCACATGACTCTTGGATAGTGCAACTGTCATAAATACATGACAGTTGCCAACTTCCTGAATTTTGATCACGTGACATGGGGAAGCTGTAATTGTCATGTCAAAACTGGTCATGTCACTTTTTTCACTGCCATTGTAATTTCACATGGTCATTAAATAAATGGTTGTAAATCAAGGACTACCTGTACATGAAGAGTAATCATTTTAGCTCTAATTTAATTTAAACTGAGCTTAAAATACAAATCAGCTTTAATCTTTCCTTTCATTCCAATTTTGCTTAAAATCGAGACTGGTTGGAAATGTTTGAGAAGTAAAGAAATTGAGATATATTCTGTGATATTTTGTTTGTATTTAATAAATACATTGGATTTTTGATGTGTCATGCTAAACCATAAAATGAGCTATTGGAGTTTGGCTTAATATGTTGTGTAAACAACACTCCCATTTTGATTCATAAACTATGGTACAAAACTCAGCACCTTGTATAAAACCAGACAGTTGTGGTTTATTATTGAATCGTGATTAAACAAATCATTGCTTCCTTGTTTCCCACAAGGAAACTGATCTATTATTAAAAGATGTGGGTTAATTCTGCGCAATAAACACGTTTGCTTTGTATAGCTCCTCATATATTGTCTCCTGTTTCATTGGAACAAATTCCTTCTCTGTTAGGGTTGTAGGTATCTGAAGGTACTTCTAAAAATCTGGGGGTGTCATTATAACATTAGGGCACAGCAAGAAAATGGAACTACTTCCCTGACTTCATCCTAGATAAATTCCAATTTAGTCCAGGAAAGAGAGAAATGACAATGCCGTAAGAGGCAATTTTCTCCCAAAGAACTGAAATGGTGAGGACATGTTGAATGTTTTCCACGTTTAACGTTAAGACATATTTGAAAAGCTTTTAAAAATACTGCATTTGGAAGTAAATAACAGAATAAAGGATCCGGAGTTTTGAAAGCATTTCATGAGGAACAATTGCATAGCTGAGGCCCCAGGAGAGAAGGCTCATCATGAAGGAGTCAAAAGGTCAATGTATATTGATTTAGCACCTCTGGGAATTGTTGATGCTTTGCCAAACCCCCAGCCTACCAAAAAGAAAAGGGGACTCTGGTGTCCTCTATTTATTGGCAAAGTGAAGGAAAGGAGAGGCTGTTTTTCATTAATATTTTGCTTAATAAAATAGGGATGAAATATAATCTCTCCTCCTCCACTAATCTCTTCTGTCCCAGAGGGCAGAATTAGCTCTAATGAGCAGAACCTATGGAAGATTCAATTTTCTCTAACATCAACCTTTCATATGGCATAAACAGTTTGACAGTGAAGCTAATGACCACAGGTACTCCTTAATGTATGACCATTTGCTTAACAACCATTCAAAGTTACAACAGTGCTGAAAAAGTGGTTTACAACTGGTCCTCACAACTCTTGCAGAATCCCTGCATTTAGGTCAGGGGTCGCCAACCTTTTGGACCTCAAGGACCACCAAGCTCATAATTTTAAATCCCACGGACCACTAATATGAATTTTGACTGACAGTGGCTTGCTGACATCGGTGGGAAAGTCAGTCCCATATTCCAGAGCTGCAGTAGTCACAGTAGTCTGGCCTGCCATGGACTGGAGGAGCTGCTTCGGGATGACCAAAGGGCCAATCTTGTGACTACTGCAGTTCTGGAATATGAGACCAACTTTCCCACCAACGTCAGAAAGCCACCACGGGGCGGATTTCCCTCCCCCGCTGTTGGTCTTACCTTCCAGTTTCAGCTCACATGGCTCTACTCAAGGTAAGGTTTGCGCTCAGCCGAAGGGTGGGGGCCAGCAGGTGGGTGGGCCATGTGGGTGACACAGCCTTGTGTTCCTGCGCAGCCTGGATTAATTGCTTTGGGGGGGGGACATTTCTGTACAGATCACCAAAATTTTCTCATGGACCACTGGTTGGCGATCACTGATTTAGGTGATCAAAATTTGGGCACTTGGCAACTGACCTGTATTTATAATGGTTGCAGCATCCCAGGGTTATATGATGACCATTTGTAACCTTTCCAGGAATTTTGTAACAAACAAAGTCAATGGGAGAAGACTGATTTGCTTAACAACTACATAATTCAATTAACAATCACGATAAAAAGTCATAAAATCAGGTGCAACTCACTTAACGACCATTTAGTGACAGATGTTCCAGTTCCAGTTATAGTCATAAATAGAGGGCTACCTGTATAAGGTCTTCAAGCAGAGCTATTGGCTGAACATTTGTGCTAAATTGCAAAAGGAAACCTACCATCCTTGAGATGTTGCTGAACTTCAGAAGCCAGGATTCCTCCCCAATAGCCATGCTGGCTAAAGAGGCTGGAAATTACAATTTAGCAGTATCTGAAGTGCAGTTTTTGTGCCCTCTTGTAGCTCTTAATTCCTTGCATCAAGCAAGAAGTCAACAGAAGTTATTTGAAAACTTCCTTTTTGTGGGACTTTTTAAGGACAAGGGTTATCGAACTAAAAGATGGAAGAAAGAGACCATTGAGCAAGGAATAACATTAAAGAAGGATATGGCTGAAGGATCTGACCTTCCGTATATTACTAGGAGGACCCTGAGTAGGTTGAGAGTTGGAGTGCCTAAATGTAAACCAATATGCTCAAGTGGAGGCTCTTAGTGGATAACAACACACTATGTGAATGTGGAGAGACACAGAGCCCAGCTCTTCTGTTGGTATGTCAGCTACTACCAGAAACATGTCCCGATAATGACTTATTTTTGGTCAACAACAAAGCCAAGAAGGTGGCTTCATTCTGGCAATTTAAAGTTTGATCTAGACATGGAAGGAGGAGGAGGAGGAGGAGGAGGAGGAGGAGGAGGAGGAGGAGGAGGAGGAAGAAGAAGAAGAAGAAGAAGAAGAAGAAGAAGAAGAAGAAGAAGAAGAAGAAGAAGAGCTTTCTAAGACCCTCCCCAAATCTTTCTCATGAAAAATTCACTGGCTCTATATTGCAAAAAGTCTTTAAAGTAGCTTCATAACAATGGAGACCATAGAGAAGATAATTATGTGTTTTTTTATTGGGATGGCTGCATTTGGGAAAGAAAAGTCTCTTTCCTCTCAGATAACTTTCTTGAAAAGTTTCCTTCACTTCATGGCAATCTTGGCTTTAAAACAGATTCAATGGCAGTAAAGTCTAAACTTCAATTAACAAGTTGGGGAGATGGGAGGATATCTGAATTCATTTAACTTTACAGTCGTCAAGAAGGCTACATAATATGTCCATGCAATCATAGGTATTAGACTTGGCTTGAGGATATCTTTACCTTTTCTGCTGTGACCAGGAATACAAAAGCCCATGCTGAGTTCCTTGGCTGTTCCTTCCATGTAGGACAAAACTGGAAGTTAGTACTTTCTGTCTTATCCTACATGGCATTTGCCTGTGTATATCTTTCCCCATATATATTTCCAGGAGGATATAAGCCAATTACACGAATGAACCATCTTGTGCTTCCTCAGAGGTGAAGGACAAGAATCAATATGGGCCCTCCCATAGTAGACATCTAAAGAAAGTGAAGAAGGCTCAGAGAAGTGGGCTCAGTCAAGGCCTTTGCACAAAATGGTTGGCTTGACAGCCTCCATAGGAGCGTAAAGCAGAGGGAACATTCCCATTTCTGGATTTGGGAGAAGCCATTCCAAAGTCTGAATTCCAAATTTCCCAGAAGCCGTGCTATAGTATAGAACCGAATTCTTACATTTCTTGGTCAATTAATCAGGGAACACATCTTTTTAATTCTTCTGACATATGCAATTAGCAAGCAATATAATAAATGTTGTCTCTAACTAAACCTGAGTTAATATTAATTGCTTCATTGCAAATGGTAAAACAATTCATTGGCTCTTAGTGGATGTATGACATATTAATCTTTCATTGCTACTTAATATTCAAAGCTCCAATTCTATAACAAATGGGATTATTTTTAACACAGCAGACTGCCCATTTGTTAAAAAAAAAGCACTTTTAAACATTTCCGTGTGAAATAGCTGCAATGCACTCAGTATTGCCTTTGGTGTCAGATACGTGTCCTTTACACAGTGTACACAGAGAAAACACCTGGTCCATGTACCAATGAACAGATTGGGGATTGTACAGTTATGTACAAACAAATTGAAAAGCCTCAGCAAATTATACATAATGAACAAGCAAAGGTTTCCAAAGTATAATTGCACAAACCTTGGCAACATTAATATGGAGGCAGTATCTCAAGAGATTTGTGAAACTGATCCAACCTGCAGCATGAATTTGGACTCTGGATGTAGGAATAAAAAATAGTGGGTGCTTGAGATGAGGTTTGCTTTACTCACTTCAGAATGTGAGAAGTCAGTCTTACTGTCTTTGGAGGGTGTTGTTATCGTAATCTTTGTGCCGAAGGGGGCTTGCATTTTTGCACTATGTCCTCTCTTGGCAATTCTATCTCTTTTCCTGCATCTTTCATTTTGTTAAAATACAGATTAGCCTTCCCTTCTGACCAGTAAGCCAGGATACAAATTCAACAGGATAGTAACTACATTTCGGCTGGTCCTAGAATTCAATCTACGAGCTATATGTGCTACTTCACAGATACAATGCCTCTCTGATGTCCCGCAAATACCTCGGAAATCTTAGGCATAAGCTGTTTTCTTTTACAGTTCAACATTTTTCTACCCCCCCAACCTTTCTTAATATTCCTGTGAACTGTTGCATGGTCTCAATGAAGAAATATCTTTCAGCCGGATTGCAGAGTTCTGCCCATTATGTTAAAAGTAAGAACCATTTCCAGGACCGCAAAAAATAATTCCAACAGTTATTTTAATGTGATAATGGCAGGGGCCTTCCATATAACAACCAATTAATAGTTCTTGTTCTGAAAGCTGGAATAATTTTTTTTGGTAGATATTCTATCAGAACAAGCAGTATTGTTGAATTTTAATTCTCATAATTCCAAGTGGTTGCCTTCCTGTATTGGATTTTGGTTCCTATTGTCCAGCCTCAGCAAGCTGATGGAGAGGAATAATCCAACCTTGCAGAGGTTTAAAACAAAGATCTTGATGTGTGTCCATAAAAGTGAAGTCATTCAGGACTCCTCTGCTTCAAAGTCCTGACTCCTCCTGAAGAGAAAACGAAATCGTTTGTGTGTCCCATTGTATGTGTGAGGTCAGACACCAGGTGGGATAGGCCCATAGTCATTGGGATGTAAAGTTTTAAGCACTCCTCAGTGGTCATTGAAATCTCCAGGACAGAAAGTTTAGGATAATCCAATGCTTCACTTGAGATTACCTTAGGTAGTTCAGGCAAAGGGATGGACAATATACTAAAAGTTATCTCGACATTGTCCTGGACACCCACATGCATCAAAAATGTATCTCCTATTTTCCATCTACACACAACAAGTATACATACTTAAATGGTGTCTCTGGGTGTGGTATGATAAAATAACAAATAGTTCTATCTTTACCTTGAAGAAAATGTATCTAGGAATGTTTAGTATTTAATTGACTACAACCTTAATGAAACACTACCTGGTTGGGCATTAGTTTTCTTCAATGCTTTCAGCCAATCGTTATGATAGATCTGGACAGTAGTCTATAAATTAATATGATCATTTTAACTATGTTTTTAAATAATTTCATTATTTTCAGTTTGGGTATGATTGACCCTACACTGCTGAATTTGGTATATTTCTTTTCAATAAACAGCTGCATGAGTATCTTAGGTAGAAACCTATACTGCTCGCTTAGCTCAGACATTTTAAGTTACTTTTATTCTGGAAATTTTATCATAATAGACTATCCAATCTTGATAGGTGGTATCAGTTAATGCTATCTAGGCATTTTCTCGAGTAGGTTTGGAAAATACAGTTTTTGGAAAAACTTAGTTTTGAAAAAGATCCTTTTGAGACGATGGCCTAAGAATGCATATTTCACTAGTAGCAGCAGCAGCAACATCTTTCAAGTTCTGTCATTATAGGCATAAATCTCCATTCTTTGGCATGATAGAGTTTGTTCAATGAATCCCAGAGAAAGAAAAAGTCTATATGTTAATATGCATGGTCTTGAATAATATACTCAGCATGCGTTACATCTACTTGAAAGTCAGTCCTTAGCATTTGGTCACACTCTGTCAATGTTATTCACACTATAAGGTCAACAACAAACAGAGCCAGAATAGATTTCTGTATATATAAGAACACTCAGTGGCAGGATTTAGTATTGGTTAGGTTTTGAAAAACCAGAATTGATCCTGTCTCTTAACCACCCATGGTGATCATTTCCTATAACTTTTTACATCCAAGCTGGCATATTTTTGTTACTTATAAAATATCTTACAAATGATATGCAGTGTCAAGTTCTTAAGAACAATCAAGCTCAATTAAAATTGCAGAAATATGTTACAACAGCATTACTTGTTATAAGGGGCAGTTTTAACTCCCAAATGAGTTCCTAGTAATGTATGGAAAAGTGGTTTCTGAAATGCAGTATTAATTGTGTATATAGATCTTTGAGATGGTTTCTAAAATTGAAGAGAAATTAGGAAATTTTTGCACTATACCACAAAGATCACGAAATCAGATTAATCATATTTCTGTTGGAGGAGTAACTTTTGTTTGTTTTTGTGGTCAGAGGAACTTTCAAAATAAATTATATACAGGTGAAACTCAAAAAATTAGAATATCATGCAAAAGTTCATTTATTTCCGTAATGCAACTTAAAAGGTGAAACTAATATATGAGATAGACTCATTACATTCAAAACAAGATAGTTCAAGCTGTGATTTGTCATAACTGTGATGATTATGGCTTACAGCTCATGAAAACCCCAAATCCACAATCTCAGAAAATTAGAATATTACATGCAATCAATAAAACAAGGATTGTACATAGAACAATATCGGACCTCTGAAAAGAATAAGCATGCATATGTACTCAGTACTTGGTTTGGACCCTGTTTGCAGCAATTACTGCCTCAATGTGGTGTGGCATGGAAGGTATCAGCCTATGGGATGCTTCAATAGTGGCCTTCAGCTCTTCTGCATTGTTCAGTCTCATGTCTCTCATCTTTCTCTTGGCAATGCCCCATAGATTCTCTATGGGGTTCAGGTCAGGCGAGTTTGCTGGCCAATCAAGCACAGTAATCCCATGGTAATTGAACCAGGTTTTGGTGCTTTTGGCAGTGTGGGCAGGTGCCAAGTCCTGCTGGAAAATGAAGTCAGCATCCCCATAAAGCTCGTCTGTGGAAGGAAGCATGAAGTGCTCCAAAATCTCCTGGTAGACGACTGCGTTGACCCTGGACTTAATGAAGCACAGTGGATCAACACCAGCAGATGACATGGTTCCCCAAATCAACACAGACTGTGGAAACTTCACACTGGACTTCAAGCATCTTGCAATATGTGTCTCTCCATTCTTCCTCCAGACTCTGGGTCCTTGGTTTCCAAATGAGATGCAAAAGTTGCTCTCATCAGAAAAGAGGACTCTGGACCACTGAGCAACAGACCAGGTCTGTTTTTCTTTAGCCCAGGCAAGGGGCTTCTGACGACATTTGAAGCCCATGTCCAGGATCCATCTGTGTGTGGTGGCTCTTGATGCACTGACTCCAGCCTCAGTCCACTCCTTCTGAAAGTCCCCAACACTTCTGAGTGGCCTTTTCCTGACAATCCTCTCCAGGCTGCGGTCATCCCTGATGCTTGTGCACCTTTTTCTTCCACATTTTTCCCTTCCACATACCTTTCTATTAATGTGCTTTGATACAGCACTTTGGGACCATCCAACTTCTTTTGCAAGTTGAGAAGTTGAGGCTTTCCCTCCTTATGGAGGGTGTCAATGATGGTTTTCTGCACAACTGTCAGGTCAGCAGTCTTTCCCATGATTGTGATTCCTACTGAACCAGACTGAGAGACCATTTAAAGGCTCAGGAACCCTTTGCAGGTGTTATGGCTTAATTAGCTGATTAGAGTGGGACACTTTGAGCCTAGAATATTGCACCTTTTCAGAATATTCTAATTTTCTGAGATTGTGGATTTAGGGTTTTCATGAGCTGTAAGCCATAATCATCACAATTATGACAAATCACGGCTTGACCTATCTTGTTTTGCATGTAATGAGTCTATCTCATATATTAGTTTCACCTTTTAAGTTGCATTACTGAAATAAATGAACTTTTGCACGATATTCTAATTTTTCGAGTTTCACCTGTATGTGACAAGGAAACACAGTACCATCAACATTAATGTTATAGAGACTACAGTACTCAACACAACGATCAGAAGGCTATTTTTAGGAGCTAGATGAAAATGTACTAGGAGCCAACCTGCAACTAAACTTCATTCTGTATGGAACTCAAAGGTTCCACACTAGCGTGGCTGTCTCCCCATATCACTTTATGACCAATTCAATGTGTGTTCCAACTGCAAGGCAATCAACTTGAGCTAACTTCAAAACACACATTGTCCCTAAAATTGATGCATGATGAATCATTCACAATGCTCAAGTAAATGTGAATTATTACCAAAATTAATAGCTTATATGGATCTTCTTATTTCAATGTGCATCAGCATTAGAAGCTCAATGAGAGAAACAACTAATATAAACACAGTTCATGGTTTTTCATCATGCAATCAGGCCTTTGAACCATAGATTAGTGTAAGGAATCATTTAGACTTAATTCACTGGGTGTGCTTCTGCTCATATTTGTGAGACTGGCCATAAGGGATTTAACTTTGTAGGCATAGTAGTCCCTTAAATTGACAGAAGGAACTACTTTCATTCCATCCCCAAAATCACAGCTCCTCATGGCACTTTCCAGCTGTTTTTGGCGCTTATAAAAATGAGAGAACTTATTGAATATAAGTGTAATAGGAAGGACTACAACTAAGATGCCAGCTAAGATGCATGCAGAAGCTGTTAGCCTGCCTGCTATGGTCAATGGGACAACATCACCATAACCAACTGTAGTCATGCTAACTGTAGCCCACCACCAGCAGGCAGGGATAGTTTCCAGGGCTCGGTTTTCTTCTTTTTCAATTGTGTAAGCCACTACTGAGAATATAGAGATTCCAACTGAGAGGTAAAGGAGGAGAAGCCCTACTTCTCTGTAGCTATATTTGAGGGTGGCTCCAAGAGATCTAAGGCCTGTTGAATGCCGAGCAAGTTTTAAAATGCGGAATATTCTCATCAGTCTCAGGACTTGGGCTACTCTACCCAAATTGGCTAATGTAGGACTACTTTCCACCACCAGGTTAACTATTAAAGTGATATAGAATGGAAGGATGGACATGAGGTCAATCAGATTGAGTGCATGCTTAAAAAACTGAAGAAAATCTGGGGCAACTGCAAACCTGGCCACCAGCTCAAAAGTAAACCATGCAATACCAAAATGTTCCACAATTTCAAATCTAGGGTCTTCCTCTGAATTTCCATAGCTGTTAATAATCTGGAAGTCTGAAAGGCTGTTGAGGCACATGGTTACTATTGATCCAAGAACAACCATAATAGAAAGAACACTGAAGATTCGGCTCAAGACAGAATAGCCAGGATTGTCTAAAGCTAACCATAGCTGCCGCCTCACTTTCCCAAATGGTTGCTGGTCAAATTTAGCAGCATCATTGTAGAAGGCCAAGATCTCATCAAATGAAGAAGAGGTACTTTCTTGGTCACTGTGATCTTCCCATTTTTCTTGATCTGGTTCCATTTTTCTTCCATGGTAGCTATAACTGCAGCAAGAATCAATAAAGAATTCATTGATTCCCCAATATTCAATTTCTTGGCTGAAGGAAAAGACACAAAGCTCACCCATCACATGTAGCTTTCCAGTGTCATAAAAATGGAGCACATAAGGGAAAAGTTCAGGATTTCTATCAAAGTAGAACTCATTCTTAGTGTCATCATAGTCATCACAAAGCTCTAAAATTGACTCCTTTGAATTGCAGCTCAGCAGCTTACCCAGTCTTGTTTCAGGGAATCTCAATAGTGTGTTGTATCTCATCTTTTTTTTAAAGCCTCCAACATTGAGACTGATCTCATTGTCTTCAAAATAAGTATCAGACAAACCCCTTAGATTCAACCCGGTCATTGTGAGTATTTCCAAGATCTAAATGGAGAGAGTATACCTATGGAATAATAAAAACAAGGCAATCCATGTTAGCCAATAGAACAGGAGAATTCTCCATTACTCCCTTTTATGATATGCTTGGATCAAATACAGTCATATATACCACCACCCACCTTTTGAGTTTCCCACTCCATCAGCTTCTTTCTACGAGATGCAGCTTTTCTTTTTTTAAAACTTAACTGGAGATCAGATGGTAATTAATGCTCAACCACGAATCAATATGTTATATTTGATTGTCCCCTTTCCTTTTCCTCTTCTCCCTTTGGCAATACAGTAACTGATACAATAACACATGCAGCTTTTGGTTGTCATCGCCCCTTCTCAATCATTTGGGTGCTACCGAAAATAGGGCATGGATTTCAATAGTTGGATGGGGAGACTAGGGCAGATCTGAGGCATCAGGTGCAACCTTTCCCTCAACTCTGTAGCACTGGTGAGTGGAGCAAAGGTGCCTGTGCACTTTTCCTTTCACCTTTTTTGGCTATTGAGTGAGTATGTCTGCACCATCACACACACAAAAAAACCTAGGAAAGACAGTGATTTCTGACGATGAAATTGGTAGAGTAGCCCTACCAGCAAGCAATCCTCCCCCTTCCTCACCGCCCCCAATACTCCAGACCCATTTTTCACTGTGAAACTTCCCCCAGCCGCCCCGCTAGCATTGCTGGGCGGGGTCCTTCTTCTAGGGGTTAGTTGCCTTGGCTCCCAGACTCAACACATAACCTTTGTACGATGGACCGCGTTGCCTAGAAAAGATAAGTCGGCAAAGACTTACATCCTGGACTTAGCCGCCCGAGAATAGAACCACCACCCAAGGCGAAACCGTCGCGCCGTGGTGCTGAATGGACAGCTCCGTTCCAGCCGCGCCTCCCGTCTCAGCTCCAGGCAGCGGCAGCGGCTGCTGCAGCAGTCATGGCGACCACCGACAGCCCCCCGCGTTTTCCAGCCAAGCCCTGCCCGAGGATTGGACGCGCCTCTTCTCCCCACCTCCCCGCTCCCCAGGTGGGCGCCGCCTTTTTTATCTTTTATTTTTGCCGGCGGTTCAGATGCTGCAGCGGAGTGAGGCACCTGAGAGACTCTGGAGGCGAAGAAGGAAGGTGCCCGCCATCGGATCGGAGGGGGCTGAAGGCTGTCTAGGGAATTCCCCACCATCGTGTACGGTCTGTTTCCTGCCACCACGCTGGTTCCAATGCCAGCTGAAGTGATGGTATATAGGATGATCATCATTCGTTTCCAGCAGAGTTAGATACCTTCTGCCTATTTATTTCGACTGGTTTGCGTACATCTTTTCTTTAAAGATCGAAAGACATAACCCATTCCTTTATATTTTTTCCCCCATCCAAAGGAGGGGACTTCAGACAATCTTCTCCAAAGTGGTCTTTTCCACCTATGTTTTCAAGATGCCGAATGATGAACGAATTATGAGAATTGTTCAACCCAACTAATGGGCAACAGCTTGGAGAAGACAGGTTAAAGATACATGGTGTAAATGCTCTGTTATTCGATTGAACATAGATAGAAAATGGGTCATATATGATCCATTGTCTTCAGAATTTAATAGAAAAAATAAAATTTCATCCAATTATTCTCCCCAATATGTAGCTAGCTAGGCAACCTGCTATTAATACAGTCACCTATAATGGTTTATTTAACTAAACCTATAGTCTGGTTTTTATGACACACTGAACCATAAACCAATGGCATGGATTGATTCTGCATGACACACCAAACTAAAATGTGATTGCACCTGTTGTATGGACCCAACCAGTTCTGGGGCAAGGTGCATATGAAGGCTTATCCAGGGGGACATCTTTTATCTTTTGTTGGACCATTTATCTGTGTTTTCTTCATAGAAAAACATCCGCAAAGGGAATCTTCCTTTTCCCATTTCCACCTAGGTCTTCTCTAGGATCCACACTCTCCTTTGATTCACAGAATGACACCTATGTTAGTTTTCTGCCTTCAGCACCCCTGTCCTTGAAATCCTGCTGAGAGTGGTCCTCCAAGTCATCCATGCTTTTGCTCCAGCTATTTACAAATCCTAAACCTTGGTTCCTTGCTAAGTGTTTCTGTTTTAGCATAAGGAGTTCCAGAAAACCTCTATTGACTCAGCCTTGAAAAATTCTGGTCAGTCAAACTGTAAAACTGCAGCTATTTCAGAGCAGAGTTGTTGCTGTTGGCGTCTCTTTCTCTTTAAAGGTGGAACACACACAAGCACACACACAATTAGCACACCACACATAATTAGCCTCCTTCAGATTATCCCTGATGTATCTATTAAGGAGGTCCTCTATTTACAGCACATACAAGATTTTTTTTTGCTGCCTGAAAGAGAGAAATAGATGTCATCTTTATTAGCAATTGAATCTCAGTTTGGTGTCAGCTACAGATTACTTCTACCATTCTTGGGGCACCAGGAGTCTTGGATAGACTGTATAACATTCTGAGGTTTTCAGAGTCTTTCCCAAGTTAAATCAGGTTGGAGAAATGTATAAGATAGATAATTTTGACATGGGAAATAAACAGTGAACAGCAGGCTCAACATCTCCTGATCTGCAGGGTCTTCTTAAGGTAGGAATACATAACCTATGGTCCAGAGTTGCATGTGCTCTGAAGGTGTTACACACACACCCCAAGTCTATTTAAAGGTTGCTATCAAATTGAAGGTTGTATTGAGGCGGATATCTATTAAGCACATGGGAAATACTTTAGTGTTTATTCTGGATGCACCATCATGGTTCTGTAAGTTGAGAAGAAAGACAAAATCCTATAGGAGATATCCTAAATACAGATATAGTCATTCTAGATTACAACAAATATACTAAGCCAGGAATGGCCCATAGTTCTTATCCTTGAATCAGCAGGTTTTGATCTGAACTAGATGTCTTCTCCACTTTTGGGAGCACATATATCCAGGTAGAGAAGTCAAAAGCAGGCATAGGAGTTTTCTCCATTTTCTAAGTGATGGCTGGATCACGCAGGGATACCTGGAAGCAATCTGTTGAGAACAATCAGGTTGGATCAGAAGTCAGAAGCTTCTAATACCCAACTCTAGCATGGTAAAACTGTTGATACATGAGAATCTACTTATACTTTCAGCTGTGAAGCTCTTAACTCTCAAAAAAAAAATCCTGGCATTTGAATTTGGCTTGTCTTGGGATTTCGTCATTCATTTGCACCCTTAAACCCTTCAGTGAGCTTTCCCATGTTCTGAGAGTAGAGATAACCCAGATAACGAACATTAACCATGACGTCAATACTTCCATAATATTATTTTAGCATGCCCACTTTCCCTCCCCAACTGTTCACCCTTGTTCTGAACTGGATATATTTTCATTTGGTAGAACAACTTTGGGATTAATGAGTGATCTTTCATTTCTCTCCTTTCTCTAAAGTTTTGCTATTGCCTCTTCTCCAAAAACAAAAAGGGGAGGGAAGTCTTATTCCCACACCATGGTCTCACCAAGTATGAATGAAAATCACAGATGGGGGACTGAAACAGGGAAATAGAGGTGCTCTACAAATCAACTACCTGGCCAATAATCCCTTTTTCATTGTGGAGACATTTGTACACACCACTCCTATTACTGATACATCTACTAGTGATACAAGTATGTCACACTCCAAATATTTTTTAAACAACATGCCTTAGGCTCCACATAGACAACCCATATCACACTCTAGACATACAATACAGGAACTGGGCATGGTTGGTCAAGTGAAGAGACGGACCAGGGGAGACATGATAGCAGTGTTCCAATATTTGAGGGGCTGCCACAAAGAGGAAGGGGTCAAGCTACTTTCCAAAGCTCCTGTAGGCCAGACAAGGAATAATGGATGGAAACTGAATGAGGAGAGATTCAACCTAGAAATAAGGAGAAACTTTCTGACAGTGAGAACAATCAACCAATGGAACAGCTTGCCCTCGGAAGTTGTGGGAGCATCATCACTTGAGACTTTCAAGAAGAGATTTGACTGCCATTTGTCAGAAATGGTGTAGGGTCTCCTGCTTGGGCGGGGGGGGTTGGACTAGATGACCTACAAGGTCCTTTCTAACTCTGATTATCCATTATCTGTTATCTGCTTACCCAATAGAGAAAAAATTAGTTTTTCAACAGTGTCATCATACTGGTAGAATGGAGTCCACAAGGGACATTTGCCTATTTTACTGCAATTTTGATATCTTGGTTCGTTTTCTCAGGATTTCGCATTTAAGTTCATCTAGCTTGAGTCATTAGTCTTCATGCTGTGATTTTACACCTTTCAAGTATCTCTGAGTGTATTTTATTTCATATTTCATTTTTTGAATATGTTTTATTGTACTTTGACATTTTGTTTCACACTTTAGGGATTTTTTTTTAAAGGTGAGCTGTTGGCTCCCAGAACAAAAATTGTCAGCTGGGAGAACATGTGAATCTATCCTGCCATCTCCAGGCAGCCTGGTATCAACCTGATGATCAGCATAAAATGGGTGCATTTTCTTCTCTTTTGCAAATTATCGAGACACACCGTGACCTTTCTCTATATATCTCCTCCTGTATGATTCATCACTCTTTGTGTTTTCTAGAAGCTGGAATCACATTGATGCAGCTAAGGGCAAAGCTAACACACTGAAGTTCACAGTTGTAATACTTTTACTGGAAATTAATCTGCCTTGTGTCCTCTTTGCAAAAACAGCTAGCACCATGATTTATTGTGGTAATCTCTCAATTAGAAAATATTGCTAAACTCTAAACTGGCACATTTACCTGAGGTCCATTAAAGCAGGAGAAGTTTAAGAACATATATCATTCTCTAAAGCTTGGTGTCTTTCCACAGCCATTCCAAAATGAGCCATCCAATTGTCTCAAAGGTGCTTTTTCAAAGGGCAACTGGACTTCCTTTGTTTTTTCTTGAAAATGTTTCACTTCTCATCCAAGTAGCATCCTCAGTTCTGACTGAATACTGGGGAATGGAAGGATTTATATTCCTTGCAATCATTTGGTGGTTAGCACTTTGAAGGTTACCACCTATAGACAGAATCTTGCCAGAATAAGCACTTTATTCTCTGCAGCTACCATATATTCTGTGAAATATTAGAGAGTGGCTCCCTTCACTCTTTCTCTCACACAAAATATGTGGGCTGTGTTGTCTCTTAATCCTCTGAAATGACCCTCTCCTTCCTGGGAATCCAGACTACTACATTTCATTACATTGTCACACATTTTAAAAATGTGATGTTTCAATTACATGGTTGTGGCACCACCTTGATTTTTTTTTACCTCCTCAGTGTGGACATCCTGGTCCTGTTAAACTTTGCCCTCCCCTTTTTTTTACATTTGAAGATATTTTTGCAAGTGTTTCACTATGCTTATCCCATCAAGACATTCTAAAACATGTTACATTTAATCTTTACTTTACAATATTTATAACATACTCAAACCTAGCAGATTCTGAGCAGGCTACAACAAGGTCAGACAAAACAACAAAACACAACACAAATAATTAAAATAAACCATCTCAAACCTAAACATTACAATACAGTATATGCACCCATGAAATTAAATTAATATTTTAAGCTCTGAATGCCTGCTGGAAAAAGAACAGAACCGCTTCAGCTTGTTTACAAAATGCCATCAGAATCGTGAGTGATACATACCTCTGGGGGAAATGTATTCCATATAATGGGAAGTGGTCGGTGTCCAATGTACAGGGGGAACCTAGTTTGTGAATGATGTTACCTAGTTTGGGTAATGAAATGTCTGCAAGAAAAAAAAGCAAGCCCAGAGAGCATCAAGGGCCCCTCATTTCAACCCTGATCCACAAATATTCCTCCTTATTAGAACCTTTGAGGACCAGATTGGACACAGAAAGTAAATTCTGGCATGCCATTAACCGATGTATCCGTGTGCTGTGCTGAAAAGTGCTTTAAAGATAATGAACAGTACTTTGCATTGTACCTGGAAGCCTTCTAACAACCAGTGTAGCAATTTACAGACAGCTGTTATAGCCTGTCAGTGCTGTCTCATCAAGAGACCAGACATTGTGCTTTATACTATCCATAGCTTCTGGATCACTTCCAAGACCAGCCCTGCACAGACAAGTTTACGTAGTCCAACTATGTGGTAATCAAGATGCAAATTATCCTCAGGACCAGAGGTGGTATTCAGCAGGTTCTGATCAGTTCTGGAGAACCAGTAGTGGAAATTTTGAGTAGTTCAGAGAACCGGCAAATACTACCTCTGACTGGTCCCACCCCCATCTATTCTCTGCCTCCCGAGTCCCAGCTGATCGGCTGGGTCTTCTTTTGTTGCCCTGCACAGGAGAAGGGAGCTGGAAAGCAGGTTAGTGGGGAGGGGAGGGAATGAGGATTTTGCAGTATCCTTCCCCTGCCATGCCCACCAAGCCATGCCCACACTCACAGAACCGGTAGTAAAAATATTTGAATCCCACCACTGTTCAGAACCTATTTGTCTATGTACATTTGGAAATAACATATACATTGGAAAAGTTGGAAGCTCCTCTGAGCCATGGTTTCCACCTGCTAAAGCAGACATTGAGAGTAAAAGTTCTTCCAAGTCGAAATATCATGCTTTTGGGAGGAGTACAAGGCAGTCCAGAATGTGCACTTGAGCTAATGCTATTAGGTTGCTAAGATGTGTACTGATAGTTAGCAACTCAGCCCTGGTAGGATTTTGCCCCAGCCAGATCATCACATCCTCCAAGCACTAGGTCAGGAATTCTTCAGCATGTTTGGTATAGCCCAGGGTAACATAAAGTGAGGATAGCACCCACCTTTTAGACTTTTTGAAACTAGCAAAATTCTGGCTTTTTTCAGAGGGCCTTCAGAGATTAATCATAGAAACACCAGCACCTCTATTATGACTACATATAACTTAATACTGTTTATTATTTTGTCTGTTAACAACATAGAATCCCACTGGATTGAAGCAGGGCTAGATCTCATAAATAAATACTAACAGCATATTGATGCTACTTCCTCCTGAACCACTGAATAACTTCTCCCAATCATTTCATGTGGATATCAAATAATAGTGGTGGCAGCCTATAGCCCCGAAGTACCCTACACTGGAGGTCCCAAGGATTGAAGCATTGGCCTCTCCATCACCACCAACAGAAACCTCTTGCCAAAGTAAGGGTGGAACCACAACAAAACACTGCCTCAAATTTCCAACCTCTGCAGATAGTTCAGAAAGATACCAGGGTCAATAGTATCAAATTCTACTGTGGAGTCTAATGGGACCAAGAGTGGCTTTCTAAATTCTGATAAATGTTATTGACCAGAATAACTAATGCCATTTCTGACCCCTTCCACTAGAGGGCAATTTAAATGGTCTCCCCCCTTTTTAATATTAAAGGGAAAATTATCTTGTGAAATAGATTATTAGAGGAAAGTCCCTAGTCCAAAAGCATGCTAAATATTTCACAATTAAGTGGAGATTTGAGCCTTTTTGACTAGTTGTTGCCTCTCTAGTCTCTCTAGTAACCCACAAGAAAACTAGAGTGTCTTAAGCAAAGCACAATCCAAGTGTCCTGGTATGCTAATCTAATCCCCTGCAGTTTGCTTCTGAATAAATTAAAACATCTAGGAACGCCTCTGTCTCACTTGTTCTCCTTCCAGAGAATGGGAATGAATCATGCTGAATACATTTTCTGAAGCACAACCACATCCAGTTGCTGGATAAGCATTTGCTTTTTAATTCTGAGTACCTTGCTGTCCACCAAATGTCAGAATTAGGCAGTTCCTTATATGGACCCATTTAGAAATTTCAGTATTTGAATGTTTGTACCTGACAATTCCTAGTCTGTCAATATGCATTCACTGGAACAAGGCTGGATTAAGGTCAACTGATACCCAAAGCATGAGTGATTTCCTAAGCACAATCTAACAATGGTGGCCCTTCATTGCTTAACTAATAAGACATCAAGACTCAATAATTGTTGAAAACTAAAGTTCCACCTCTTTAGTACTTATGATCACAAAAAGAGCTGCTGTTTTGCTTACAATCTGGAGACTGTAGGAATCTCAACCAAAGTCTTTGAGAAATGTATAGAAGGCTTCTTGTCCATAAGCTCATCTCAGGCTTGTGGACTATAAACAATAGAATCAGGCTAACTTTGACTTTTTTTTTTAAATAAATTACATTTATATGCCGCCCTTCTCCGAAGACTCAGGGCGGCTTACAATTTTTGGAGCACAACCCAATGCGCTCAGCAATAGCCTTCATTCCATTGTATATGCCTGCTTATTACTAAGCGGCATTTTTACAAGGTCAGCTAATTGCCCCCAACAATCTTGGGTCCTCAATTTACCTACCCCGAGAGGATGGAAGGCTGAGTCAACCTTGAGCCTGGTGGGATTCGAGCCTACAGTAATTGTAGACAGCTGGATCTTAAGAGCAGGCATTTAACAGCCTGAGCCACCAAAGCTCTTTTTTAATGCACTGTTACAAAACCAGTTTTGTAATGGCAGGTGGACCTTAGCCTACAGAAGAACGGCATGGGGAATATTTTAGAAGAAAGCTTTCCTAGTTTTCCAGAAAGTAAAGAGAAACAAGAGAAATACTTTCAGGCTTAGAGTATTCTGTTGATGTATGTAAAGATTCTTTTGATCTATGTAAAGATAGAGCTACTACTTGGTGGTCTCAGGCATGAAAAATGAAGGTTCAATTTAATTGATTTATTGCCAAAAGCCTATGAACAGGAATCTTCTCAACTAATGGTCAGCACCTGATTAGAGCTAGATAAGGTTCAATGGCAATCATGAGGGGCTGGTTTTAGTTCTTTGTTGCTACCTAATAACTGTAAACCAATCCCCCCTTTTTTTTACGCCCCCCCCTCTGGTCTGCCAATCCTTCTAGAGATGGTACTTCTTATCTGGATTATCTTGAAGAACTAATAAATACAATAAGTGGAGCACAAGGTACAATAAAGTTGTTCCAGCAAAGAAGACTGACTGCTATATCCAAGAATTTTATGATAATGGAAATCTAATTTATTGTTATTTTTTTGGGTAATCAGATGCACTCCATATCAGAGGTGGTATTCAGCAGGTTCTGATCAGTTCTGGAGAACTGGTAGCGGAAATTTTGAGTAGTTCGGAGAACCAGCAAATACCACTTCTGACTGGTCCCACCCTAATCTATTCTCTGCCTCCTGAGTCCCAGCTGATCGGCTGGGTCTTCTTTGATTGCCCTGCACAGGAGAATGGAACTGGAAAGCAGGTTAGTGGGGTGGAAAGGGAATGGGATTTTGCAGTAACCTTCCCCTGCCATGCCCACCAAGCCGTGCCCACACTCACAGAACCGGTAAGAAAAATTTTTGAATCTCACACTGCTCCATGTGTACCATCGTATCATATTTCAGCTTCTATGATCCAGAGGCCATGATGCTGGGGATCATGAAGGTCAGAATTCAATATATCAGCAACGTCCAAGTTATTAGCACTGCTTAATAGTCCCTCCAAAAAAAACTGCAGCTAAGATGGACAAGAAAATGTTGAGATGTGCAACTTGTTCTCTCTAGCTGTGACAAAAATACCTATGCTAATTTACACCCTTCACTCCAGGCAAAATAACTGACTCCTCATTTCTCTTCATATTTGTAAAATGAGCATCAGTCTCCAAATTCAAAAGGGTGTTAAGTAACAGAAAGACCTCTTCTTTTCTTTTTTTTTATACCTAGAAATGTCTTAATTGGTTTATTTTCAAGTTTCAGTCTATTTCAGTCCAAAGTGAGATAATTTGAATTAATGATGGAAAAAGTGGGAAATGTGACAGGGGAGATTATTATAGCCTAATTAATCCACAGAGGTTGGAGTCAGCTCAAAAAGGCATTTGACCCCAAAGGGCAGGGCAGCTTCCTGCTGTGTAGTTGCTGGCTCAGGCTTCCAGGAAGCAAGCCATCTTTTAAATGTTTATTGCCTTGTAGTCAGCTAGATTAAACCTGGCTGATTTATGGAGCAGGTAGTTAGATACTCTGTATTGAGTGGACACATATAAAAAGGGTGTGTATATGTTGAGTGAGTATGTATATTGTTCATACCAGGGATGGTCCGCCCCAGGCCCAGGGCTGCATCTCTTGAGTGTGACTTCCAACAGTTCTCCCCAGATGGCCCTAACTCTATATTTCTGAATAATAGAAGGAAGAAATTGTCAAGCACAATATTCAATTATTTCACAATTAATCAAATATACTTGAAAATAAATTAAATCAAATTTCTGTTTTGTTCTTGTTCTATTTTGTCCCGGTTGCATTTACTGATGAACTTGAACATAGATATCAGGTACAATGCTCAAAGATCTACTACTGACCTGAAAAAGTTGCACATCCTTGGTGAGATTGATTGACTCGAGATTTCTGACTATGTTCAACAGGAGATGTGTTAATGTTTTAATATTGGGGATGCTTAAAAATAGGGAATTACTTTGATTAGGAGTTGGAAAAGAAGAGACACCTTTCAGCTAGAAAGCTTTGAGCTCCTGAACAACTGATCTCATTATTTCAGGTCCTGCGCATGCGTGTACAAAACCCTTAAGCTGTGCCACCCGGACAGCTGAAAAGCATTGCGCGCAGGTGCACAGTGTTTGAAAAGCTTTTTTCCTGCTTTTTCAACCTCAGCCGTGCCGTGCAAAGCAGCTGAGGTTGAAAAAGCAGGAAATAAAGGACAGGTAAGAGCCCGGGCAGGCAGGTGGGCCAAACAGCAGCATACACAGAACCGGTTCGGTGTCTGCTGCTCTTCAGAGCTACTGGTTCTATAGAGCCAGGCAGAACCAGTAGCATCCCACCCCTGACTGTGTGCCTTTGGGTGCATGTATTTTTTTAAAAAAAGGCAAGAAATCTGAGCAGCTGCTATGAAGGGGTAGCAATGGTGCAATGGTGATATTCAATCTAAAATATGATGGTGTCCATTCATGATTTGGTAGCAACAAGCATTCAAACTTGGCATGTATTACAGAGACCCAATTGGGTGAAGGTGGCAATGTCATTCTCTCTGAAATCTGCTCTGATGAGTTTTGGGTCCTGCATCAACCTTGGGAACAGGGTATGGAGGTGGCATTGATCTATCAGGATACCTTATCTGTGATCAGGCTTTTTCTTCCAATAAAGGAAAATATCTGTAGCTCAGAGTTGAAATGGGACTAGCACTGATGATGTTACGTAGTTTGGGTAATGAAACAGCTGCAAGAAAATAACCAAGCTCTGAGAGCACCAAGGGTTTTTCTTCCTTCAGTGGTTGGGTGTGAGTGATTTTGTCAGCTTTGGAAGCCATATTAGCACCAGACGCTTCCACACTGCCACATTCTTGAGCCTGGGAAAATGGGAGGGGGGAATTTCTTGGAGTGCATGTGGTTACACATAATAGCATTCTTCTTCTAAGTCAAGGTCATGTCATTCCTGCACCTGGTGGGGGAGTGGTTGAAGGGATGTCTCAAGTTGGGACGGATGGTGATTGGGGCGTGTGATGCAATGAGGGGTACAGGGGGTGGATTTGTAATTTTTTACTTATTGCAAAGAAACCCAGAACTTTCAGATTCGGGATTTCCCAGATGTGCCAGTTTATTACCCAAATAAAAAAGCACTTTTGAGAGGATGTCTGTCTCAGAGTTATTTGTTGGAGTGGAGGTTTTCTGGAATGCTGACAGATTTTGTATTATACAGATAACATAAAGATATAAAAGAGATACAGTAGGGATCCTGTAGGTCCACTGGCTGCCTTGTTACCTAGCAGGGTCTCTCCTTGGACTTCTGGATCTGGTTGTGGACTGATGATAGAGACTCCCCACCTTCTTGTGTAGGGAGACATCAACCGTGATATTGTAGATGCCAGATTCAGGATTTCATGGCCTTTGTGGCAACCATGGCTTGTATCCGGTGATCTCAGGTCTGATACACTTATGAGGACACACTTTGGATCATGTCTTTTGCTGAGGGCAATTACTACATGATCTGAGTTTGGGAGTCCATTATCACCTATCCATCCTGATCCATGTGCTATTTGGTTGCCATCCATATGGTCTCCCCTAAGTGCCTTATGAATCTGGACGTTTGGGAAGTGCTTGAGAGTTCCCTGACAACCTGGAGCTATCGAGAGCCTGGTTTGTGGGTTGGCCTTGTGAGGCAATCCAGATCCTTCAAGAAATTATCCGAGTGGCCTCTCTCTGTAGGCCCACATCAAATAGCTGTTTGGCTTATTGAGCACCTGTCAGAGAAGATGGAAAAAACGAAATCGATTTAAAAAACAAAATCATGATCAACAGTAAAATTCATTCTACATCAGACCATTGTAAAAGCTTTCCCCCATTGATGGACTGCATGCATAGTGCCAGAGCCATGTTTTCAGGGCCTTCCTAAAGGTTGAGAGGGTTGGAGTTCAGGGGATAATGTTCCAGAACAGGGGTCTCCAACCTTGGCAACTTTAAGACTTGTGGAGTTCAACTCCCAGAATTCTGGGAGTTGAATTCTGGGAGTTGAAGTCCACAAGTCTTAAAGTTGCTAAGGTTGGAGACCCCTGTTCCAGAAGACAAGTACCACAGCAACGGTTGTAAGAGCAAGGACTGGTCATAAGTCACTTTTTTCAATGCTCTTGTAATTTTGCATGATTACTAAAAAAAGATGGCTGTAAGTTGAGAACTACCTGTATCTCAAATTCTGCATGGTTTGTATGCTTTAACCAGTGATGGAATCCAACTCAGATGGAAACCACGAGATTGGCGAAGGCAACAAGATAAGTTTTGCAATAAATGCCTCTTTAAGCTTCCGTGCCATTCTGTTGATTCCCACACACCCTTAAGGTAAAGAATCATTTTTTTTTGTTGCTGCATCTTCCTTCTGCTCTCTTTGGGAAACAGGGAAAGTGTCAGTCTAATGCAAGCATGCTGTTGCTATAGAAATGCAAACTTAGCAGGAAGACAATAAGGAGAACTCCAGACACAGATTTTATACTGCAGCCTTTCCACAAAGCCATTGTGCCTTAAACCTTCATGTGTTTTCCTTAATACACAGCATCCCACTGAGGCATGGTGCAAGCATCCAATTACCATATTATCGAAAGCCATAAATTTGAAACATGTTCATTCTTCAAACCACACAGTTGTCTTCATTTCCTTAGCTTGTTTGATCTCAGAATGTATTCATCCTGCTCAGCTTTACCATGTCTCGCAACAGGTCTACCGATAATTAATTTTTTTGAAGACACACAAACCCTCTTCGGACCCTTTGGCAGAGCTTCTGCCTGAATATATTATAAAACTTCAAAAGATGTTTGTTTGAATATGGCCAGGGCATCTACAATGATTCTTTTTTAAAAATACCTTTCGTTTTTAATTAGATCTTTCCTTTAAACCTCTCAATTATGCTGTGTTTTGAGGCCAAGGAACTACCTAAGATACTGACTGCAATCATAACATTCATGAAGACATTCTCCACACTATTGTGGCAAAATGATGGCCACCCATCCTGGGGTCTTCACAAATTAATAGCATTGCAGCATCTCATATCTAATGCCCCTGTTCCACATCACTGACCACCAGGGTGGTTCTAAATAGCAAGTAGGCTATTTGCTGTAAGTTGATTGGTTTGCTCCTCTGATTTGGCTTCTGTCACCTTCCAGTCTGCCAGCAGCTATGGAGGGATAAAAATCTACCATCAAGCACTATTTGGGTCTGACTTCAGGATGTTGCCTAAATGAGTCTATCCCTTTTCCCCTTCTCCCATATCTCATTAAGGGGTCTCTGAAGTTAAAATAATATTTGGAAAAAGAGAAAAAAATATGTGACAACACCAAGACAGAAATAACTCCAGAAAGGAGTATGTCAGAGTGTATAACTGACTAGATTTCATAGAAAAGGAGAATTAAAACTGACGAGCTGCAGGACAATTAACAGTTGTTTTATTTTTTTCATTTGGGGTGAAGGAAGTGAATAAATGGACAAAGAAATGAAATAGCAGAGGTCTGTTTTCCCCTTTGTTGGATGCTGGAAAAGAAAGCTGTGTCAGAAACAGGGGCCAATGGTGCACAACATCTCCTAATACTTCCAAAACCCATATCTGACCACAATCATTACTGTTTATTTTATTACACCTCCAGAGGAATGGGTGGCGAAGCATAATGAAATTTGCACATATAAAAGATATCTGGATGTCAGAATTAGAAAGACAGAAAATACTACGTTTATCCCAATACAGCATGCACATGAAGCATGTTTAGCTCCTGGGCTAAGGACAAAGTAAGGGAAGAGCCAAGGGGATGAGAATGAAGGATGGGAATTGCTGCTGTCACCTGATGATGAAGATGATGATGACACCTTAGATTTCTTTATGAATGCCCACTCCAAAAGGTTGGGCAGTTTAACACATTATTATACAAAAACATGATGTGGGCATCACAAACACACTACTGTAAAGGAACAGAGCCAGGCCACAAGGGCTTTCTGGAATCCCAGAAGAGTGGCTGCCATATGTATCTCTGATGGGATGCTATTCCAGAGCAGGATAGAGAAGACAAACTTCCTTGGTTCCATGAGATGATGGCATTGAATTAAGGGTACTTGGAGTTATCCACTCTGCCCAACCCATATTGGGCAGGCAGAAATAACTGGGGATAGATCATCGCAAAGATAACCAAGTCCTTAAATAGAATGGAGTAAAAACCTGAATCCTCATGGGATTTAATTCTGGGTTTTGTGGCATAGAATTAAGTTAGTTGTTGTTTGAATCCAGTCACTGGGGTATCCAAATCATGATTCCTAGGTTAATATGGGGTCGGTTCTCTCATCCCTCTTGTTCAACATCTACATGAAGCCGCTGGGTGAGATCATCCATGGTTTTGGGGTGAGGTATGATCAATATGCTGATGATACCCAGCTTTTCATCTCCACCCCTAACCAACCCAGTGATGCCCCTCGAAGTGATGCCCAGGTGCCTGGAGGCAGTACAGGTTTGGATGGGGAGGAACAGGCTCCAGCTCAACCTGGCTAAGACCAAGTGGCTGTATGTACCGGCATCTCAAGTTAGCCAGGATATTCCATCTTTAGCTATGGGGGAGA